>CM042425.1:37226491-37273991 GCA_023631565.1 Gymnocephalus cernua | reverse complement strand
AACGTGAAATTTCTGTAACAGAAGTATTAAAAACACGATCTGGGGAATGACCCATCGGAAAGCTGTTGTTTGGCAACAAGTCTAGAATGCACTAATCCTGAAAACCACTATGGAACCAATAAACTAACAGTGTGAGCAGCTAACTTAAATACTTAGTTGAAAGCAAATGCCTGTGTGTGTGTGTGTGTGCGTGTGTTTGTGTGCGTGCGTGTGTATTAGAGGGTGGTGTTGCTGCTTGTCGACGACTAACATGCTGATGCAGCTCTGCTGATTACTCCCGTCCCGTAATGATTTCCAAACAGGGCAGCCATCAATAAGACAAATCTGCATTTCTCAGAAAAACATCACCCTCGTCAGGCTCCTGGCATCTTTTTGATCTCTCCCCGTTTTTAATTGTATTCTGCATAAAGGTAGAGGGGAGGCGTCGGGTGCGTGGCTTTAATGGGATGCTGCTGTGGAAGTGGGGAGCGGGTTATGCGCTCTCTGAGGAGAGCTCGGCTGTAATTATGAAAGGGAACAAAGCAGAGGAGACTAAAAACACATGAAAGGGAGGAAAGCGGATCACCTAATCACTGTACAGTACGTGCACCATCTACGTTGCTGCCTGCGTTCACACACACGTTTAATGCAAGGAAGAGTCACACAGGAGCACAAACACAGAGAGGTTCAGACAGCACACCTGAGCCTCTCTGATGTCAGTCTTATCCGTGCAGCATGTTTTCTTAAGGGAGTACACTGTGTGCACATCAGATATAATGGAACCATCACATTCATTCCCATCTAAGCAAATGGTATTTTAAACTCTCTATGTCAGGGGTTCACAACATCAGGCTTGGGGCCCCCCAAAGGGTCCCAAGACAAATCTGGAGTCACTGGAAGCATAGTCTATATCGAAGACGTTTCATTTACGCAATAGTTCAGGTGCCACCGGAGGTTCCGCCGGATGTCCCTCATTTTTGGCCGGTTGTCCATTACCTTCCTCTTTCTTTGTGTTGGCGGACTATGGTTAACTGCTCCTCAGATCTCTGCAGGGTAAATAGACTGTTCTACAATATTCAATATTTCAAAATGTTTCACTTTCCCACGCGTAGACTTTACTTGTGTGGGCCGCCCAGGTATCTTAATGGTTACCAAAGTATGTTTGGCAACCCATTTACGTATGTTATATTTCGTAGCCTATGTGTAGATTGATGCACATAATGTGTGACTAAAGTTTACCAGCAAGTTTGTACTGGGATAAGCACTTAGCACAACAAGCGGATTGGCGTGTCACACTGTGACGAGCGCAAATGAAATGTAGATGGAAGACCCGTATAGAAGAGGACAGTGTGTCGGCATTGCTCTACCGTTGCAACATAACGTGCCAACACACATTCAACAGCATCACTCAGATGTGCCGATCACTGGGATGAGAGATGGAGCCCAACTCAAGCAACCCTAGGACGCAAAGTAAATCCAATTCTGTAGAAAACACTGTATGTGAAACATTATTTACTGTAGGCTGCTTTTTTTAAGTGCAAGAGACTGGGGCACACAACACACAAGAAACTGTTGTACATTGTTGTAGGCAATAATTCAGTCACTGGGCCATGTTTGATCTAGGCTTAGATTGCCAATTAAAATATATAAAAAGGAAAAAATGCAAAACTGTTGGTTGTAGGTTGTGTATTTTTCAGCTAATCCAACTGTCCTTACTTGAACAACGCCCCGTGAGTCGTTTGTTGAAGCAGGCATTTATGATTTATATTTAAGTTTATAGTAGCCCTATTAATTATGACGGGAGCAAAGCAGGAAGTTAGGGTGCAAAGTATAAGAGCGCCTAAGTCCATGTAAGAAAAAATTCTGCGTCATGTGCATAGTGTAGAAACGTAACAGATGGTCTGATTGAAATCATTTTTTCTTCAAGAACTAAGAGCATTTTATCAACCTCGAAAAGAACACTAAATCCTTCAACTTATCTGAAAAATCTATTTGGAGATACCATGGTTTTCTTTGGACAACAATGCTTTGCTTATGTCTTGTGAAATACTGGATGGTTTCCCCTCTTAGGCCCTCTAAAATCATTCAAATGAAAATGTCACTCTTTAATTCATAGACCTATACAATTAGTGACAATGGGTTGCAAGCACACATTTTTCTCTAGTAGAGGCCAAAGGCTGATGATTGGAAAACACCGCTCCACACAATAATGCGTCAGCCTGTGTCCAGATTGGTTTCATTGCTCGTTTTCTGTCCCCCCTTTCTATATCCTCTTTCTAACTTGGAGGAAGTGAGAAAGGAAGGGGGCGAAATGAAGGAAATGGGACACTTCCTTATGCCATTGCAGCATCCATCCAACAGTTAATCATAAGAAAAAATAATGTCTTGAAAGGTTTGTCAAATTCTTCTCTTTTCTTATCTTACAGCAAATATGAAGTATATAGGCTTCTGTATGTCTAATGTAAATCCCCAACCCTCTGCCTTTAACGTACATGCATGTTAAATATATAGCATTTTCTCTTAATATATATTTTGCAACATTTGTACATAATTCTTCCATTTGAATAAACGCTTGCTGAGCAGTTGAGTTTGTATGATGAGGATGCTCCGTTTCATCAGACAAAGCTTCCTAGAAGGAGACCTCCAAGCTCCTTGATTAAGTTGGGGCGGCTGCTGATGGCAGCACTAAAATCAGTTTCTGGTTTCGCAAAGGAAAGACGGAGGTTGAGGAATTTGAAATGGTAACTGAACAAATGTTGTCAGCTCAAAACTCAAACTCCACTGAGGGCAAAAGATATCCCTGTATCATACTGTTTGATTGACAGGTGATCTCTAGGAAGTGCTGTAGAAAAACACCAATGACTGAAAGGATCCCAAAATACACAGACAGTTGTGAAGGACGAGCCAACGGGAATACCACAGTAATGACCCATCCTATAGTCAGAGTAATGGCAGGTGGAAAGAGCAGCAAACGGAGCAGAGCAGCAGTGAAGAACACAGAGTTGTAGTCAAGTCCACCGCGCTGTGGAGGAAGTCCTGGCTAGTTCACACAGCATTCCAGGATGGGAGAAAAATGTGTTCTGGTTTATTGGCAGTTCTTCAAACCAATTACAACCGTCTTGAGCGGCACTAAGCGGCGGGCACAATGACAGTTCCTCTGCAAAATAGCCTCGGGAAGGAACTTGTTTTGTGGAAAATATTTGCATTATGCACGCAGTTGATGTTCTTTACCCTTGTCTGGCCCACTGGTGGCAAGGCGGCCCTAGGCATGTGCCTAGAATGCCTGTGCATAGATCCAGGCCTAGTCTCGCACTGCCAGACCTGTCTGGCTAGTCCACACAGCATTCTCTCACAACTGATGATTGATTCCAAAATGGGAAATCACAGTGTTACAGCAGCAAAATATCAGACACACAGCACACATACAGAATATACATGAAATAATAGGATACAATATACATGAAATAAGAAATAGGAAAGAATACAAGAATAAATATTTAAAATATATACAGGTTAGGAATAACAATTTACAACTACTTAAATAGTATTAATAAAGATGTAAGTAAACCTTCTAGCTAGCTGTCTGTATTTACCCTGCAGAGATCTGAGGAGCAGTTAATCATAGTCCTCATAAATCCATCGGAGTTTAAAATGCCAACACAAAGGAAGCAGATTGTGACGGACATCCGGACAAAAATCAGGCTGAAGTAGAACATCGTCAACATAGACTAAGACCACCTATACAGGGACCAAGTCAACACCAAGACCAGAGTGTATAGAGACCGAGACAAGACCAAGACTTTGAGGGAGCGAGACCAAGGCAAGACCAAAATGCTCCTCAAATTGATCTGAAGGATCCCCATTCCCATAAAAAAAAAACACCCAGAGAAAACAAATTAAGATTCTTCTTCATTCACCTCTTTTATTGCCTTGAGTGAATCATGAGAAATGCCTTGATAACATTATCAGAAGGCAGTTGTGGTCTTGACTGGTCTTGAAATAAAATGCTGAGTCCTGTTTATCTGCGACAGAGACAAGTCCTAGTAAAAAATGTGGTCGATGCCGAGATGAGACCGAGACCTTCAAGAAGTGGTCTTGACCCGTCTCAAGGCCAAGACCGATCCTGAGTACTACAACACTGACGCTTTACGAGTTAAAATGCTCCGATGCTTTTTTTTTCTCTCCACTTTTCAGCACAACATAATCCAGGAGTCACGGCTCACACTGTGGTAGCATTTGCTCTTGCTGTCATGGTGTGGGAAAGTGACAGAAAAGGCAGGTGTTGGTACGGAGAGGGAGGGTCACTAGATAGACAAAGGATACCATGACTGGAAAAAGTATGCAATGATATTTAGACAATGAAAAGTGTTTTAAATTATTTAATTTATTTATAGAGCTTGAAGTTTTTCAGGAAATCTGGGGTAAAGAGGCTTTGAAAAGACAGTTCACTGTATGACTTCACATTTGTTCTTAGGTGTCGAACCACATGTCTATTCTAAGAATAAGTGTCAGGCCCACAAGGGAGGAAAACACTGATCTGAGATAGAGAGACAATAGTAAAATCTAAATTCACATTTTTTTATTTAAGGCTGAGACTATATGGGTTAAATGTCAACACTCATTAATAATGGTATGAAGAGACAGACAATTATACCCACTTCATTTAAATGTGTTATAGCTGTTTAATTCAAGTGAAGGTGGAAGACAATGAATGAGTGTTATTATTAGCCAGGTTAATTGTATAACCCCACTGCACATAAGTGCAATATTGTATACAGAATTATTGAGTTTTATTTTAAGAGAACATAGCAATAGCACAATGTAAACATATAACACAAGTCCTATATTATCTATATTATTGGATTGGTATTACTGATGTATAAACAAGTTAGGAGCATTTTAATGTTTGGATTTTTGCTACTTCAAATACTGTTGGGTGGATTAAACTACAATAATGAATGATATTTATTGATCATGTGTTTTGTATCTGCGAAGGAAGTATAGACGCCAGATACATATAGACATATAGTGGAATAACAAGTACAAAGTGTTGTCCTGAAATGTGGTGGAGTTGAGGTATAAAGGGAATTATAATGGAGTAAAGTATTTGTACTTTAAGTAGTGAAGTAACTAAGTGTATTTACTTTGATCAACAAACTAAGAAGTGCTATGTTGAAATGAAAAAACGCAGTGGGGGATGGGCAAATGCCACCAAATGATGATTGATGATTGTTGTTTCAATCATGTTTCTCATCTTCATTAAGCACTTGGGGGGGGGGGGGGGGATTAACTAATATCTGTAGGTCCTCATCTTTTGTCACATGTAGTGCCAAAAATTGAATGAAATCAGCTGTTCAATGTCCAAATTACAGAATGATTAATGAACAATTCTATAATTTTCCTGTGCATATATCCCTATTCTATTACTTTTTTTCATATTCTTTTATTTTGTTCTATTATTTTAAATTCATTATTCATTTTTTTTCTCTTTTTGCCATTTTGGCCTTCATTTGATTGTGTTCAATAGAAGACATAACATGCAACAAATGTGTTTGACTGGATTCAGTTGCAGTTATGTGTCTCATGTCTCCATCTGTAGTTTCCAGGACAACGCTCAAACATTCTATTCTATGAAACAAGTAAAATCACATTCTGTTTTACCTGATATGCTGTACAACTAACACACAATTGAATGTGTTTTTCAGCAGATTTGGAAAATAGGAGGAAGACGTAATCAGTATATTAGACAAAGTGTTGTCAGTATGAGGCTCAGTGTACTGTACTGTTCTGTATATTTAATAGTAGGGATGGGTGATATGGAGAAAATCAAATATCACAATATGTTTGACCAAATACCTCGATATCAATATTGCGGCGATATTGTAGGGTTGACTATTTGTGCTTTCACAAAATATTAACACAATGAAATTTGTGATAAATAATCATCAGTAATGTGGATATAATGACTACGTGGGTAAATAATAGAACTACCAGAACAGTCTTGAAAGTTCAGAATATGACTCTTTCATATATCACTTTACTGTAATGCAGCCTTTAAAACCAGGAAAAGACAAAACACTTATTTCATATTACGATATTACAATATCCAAAATCTAAGACGATATCTAGTCTCAAATCACAATATCAGTTTATATTGATATATTGCCCAGCTCTATGTAATAGTTCAAAGTAGTTCCAAGAGGTATTTCTTTTGGTATGATGAACAGTGGCAATTATAGTAACAATAAAGACAGCAGTGCCGGGCATAGCAGGGCATAGCAGAGTATAGCAGGGCGTAGCCCACTAGTCTCTCAAAATGATTGAGGAAATAAGAAAGCCTGTTTCTTTTAAAATGAATTATTTTTGTATACATTCATAGAGCAACACTTTTAAAGTATTTAATTCTTGCACAAACATTAGTATTTTTAAATCATTCAAATTGACAAGATTACAAGGTTTTATCCTGGATGAAGATAATCAATAATTAGTATTGTCCGTATGTCTTCTTTCTCATGGCAGAGTTGTGGTACTGTTTTTCTCCTGGTTTTGTGTAGTGCCGCGCTCCCTTCCCAGCCCCTGTCAATCAGCCGCAGACTGCAAGGATTACAAAAGAAGCTCATTCTGCCACAGGAGCCCCCTCTTTGGAGAGCAATTCTAAAACTTACATGCCTCTTATTTGTTGGGTCAAAGGTTAAATTGCTGACCCTCCCCTCCATTCCACCCTCTCGCTCTCCCCACCGTGGCCAAGCTGTACCCGGAGTCTTATATTTACATGGATTAGAGTCCTTTCACGCCGAAGAAAAGAGCTGGTTCACAGTCAAAGCCCGAGGAGCAGTCCATGCTGCCCGAGTGGCCACATTATTCACTGGCAGACAATGACCATATTGTAGTTATGTGGAAAAGGAGGGGGCAGGAGGAAAGATAAATCCCCCCTTTGCCATGGCAAAGTCCTACACTTGTGCCACGGAGAGGGGAGGGCCGAGCCCCATCCGCTTTTTCAAGCAGAGCAAACAAAGCCTGCCCACTGTGAACAAGATGAAGATGTCAAAAGCTTTTAGGCAGGGGGGTGAGACGGGGTTTAGGGGATAAACCAACAAAACAAGTGAAAAGGTCTTTTCTCAAATGGATAAATCCTACTAAGTCTACATTTCCACATCAGATTTACTCTCTTCTTTAACATCCCTTCTCCTCCCCCTCTCAATAACCTTTCCAAATAAAATCAGATAGAAACAGATGAAGAAGGAAGGAAGTTCCTGCTTTAAGGAAGGCCGTGAACACAGCTCCTACTCAGTTTTGTATCTGATAAAGAAATTTATGAGATCACGTTTGAAAAATGTTAATCTTCATTTGGGTGTCAACACAACTACAATATCTGACAAGCAGCAGCTAGAAAAAAAAGTGGCCAAGCTGGCAGAAAGAACAAAATAGTTTTACATGAAAAATCTAATTAAATGAGCGTTTGAAATGCACATTTGAAAGCTTTGAAAAATTTGAATTTCCTGGAATTTCCTAAAAACTAAAATCACTTGTCTGTGTTATTGTGGCTATAACAATGGCAGATTTAATTGCAGTATACGGATATTTCTCCCCAACATGTACCTATGGCAGTGTGATGTCTCAGAGGACAGAAGCCCGAGGCACTGTGGAGTGAATGACATAAAGAGGCCTGGTATACAGCCACAGCCAATTCACATGCAAATAGCCAGCCTTGCACTGACTCTGATTAACTCCCTGTGAGTTCATAGTTTCCATGTTAACAAAGATTTAGCCGCTTTTGAGCGAAGCAGTACATTAAGTGGGGAGAGGCAGAGGGAGAGAGAACTGGTGGCGAACCTTACAGTAAAGCCCCCTCAGGACATAATGCAACCTCCGTCTTGTCGGCCTAATCCACCTCACAGATGCAGGACACAGCCGACACTGGTATACAAGGAATGAGAAAAAGGAGACAAAAGAAAGCAGCACTCTTGTTTCTTATTCCATCTCAGCAGCAAAAGTCCTCCAAAACCCCATGACTGAACTGAGTGAATGACTTGAGATTGAGCCAGTCAAGAGCTGTGTGGCCAGTGGACCCTATGAATGAGAATGGGTCATACTGCTCTATAGCACTGCCTGTATTTGCTTTTCAACAAATCCATCCATACAGTATTGCAGTCTCGCTGATTGCATGTCGACTAAAAAATCTGCCTCACCCAATGCAAGTTTGTCAAACAAGCAAAATGTCTTGAAATTAATTTTAAGTATTTAAAAAAATCACAGGAACACTACACAAGTGAGAGTATTGAGGGAGATTTAACTAGTAATTTAAAAAACAAATAATTTAGTGCTGACGTTCCACTATTGGCCAATAGATGGTGGCTTCAAGAAAAATCAAGAAAAGCATTCTTGCAAGATAAAGTCAGAGCATATTTTATGTGTTACGTTTGGGTTTCAATAAAACATTTTCTTCTTTGACTGTATGCCTTGAAATTGACATTGAGAATGCATCTTTCCTCATCAAAATATTAATTAATTTTTTTTCATCCTGGAATGCTGTGTGGACTCGCCAGACCCTCCTCCGCAGCGCTGTGGAGGAAGGTCTGGCAATACTGTACCACTTTAATTCTAACAAATATAGAAAATACAAAATACACTTTGATTTTTTAGGATTACATAAACACATCTCCCCAAAAAATATGCGTGTAATACATAAATGTCTAAATAAATACATACCTTTCGAAATGTACATCTAGTTGCTAACAAGCAAGTGCTGTGTCCAGTTCTTGATCCTGTCACAAATTTCAACTCATGGTCAAGTTATATAGTCATACAAGTAATAGACTGCTCACTGTATGATACCATCCTAAAAAAATGACCTACCAGTTATGTGTTGCACTCTAACTATAGCATGTTTTGCAATGCTAAGGATGAGCATAAGAGGTGTTTAAATTGAGTGGCTTTGCATTAATGCGACTTTTTGATTCATATCGGCTGGTTACTGTGCCAGTCCAAGCCTCAGCAGCAGCACTCTGCATGGTACTGCTCTGCTGGTGTGAAACCAAAAGAATAGCCTTTGTCAAGGTGTACTCGCTTCAATTCTCACTCATCTCCCTTGGCATAGGGGTGTTAAATTATATGCTCCAGAGGACTCCACATTCATATTTTTACAAGACCCAGGTTATTAGGCAAACAGGCTCTGCACATGTCCCCCGCTATGACAGTTTTCGCAGTCAAGGATTTCGACCTTTATTTCCATCCAAGTATCGCCTGCGCTCCCCTTCGCACCCCCTTTCACACACACACACACACACACACACACACACACACACACACACACACACACACACTCCAAACTCCTACCACCCCTCGCCAATTCCCGCTCCCTCTCCCTCTAACTAGGCGAGAGCCTTCTAAGTCTGTAGACGGTGTGATCACAGTGTAGTTGCTATGGGTGCAAGACTCCAGGCAGAACGGCTGCAGATCCGAACCTCCCAATCTACTCCGTGGATTGACAGCACAGCACTCAGCCCCCTCACCTCTCATTTTGCAGCTTTATTTATGGTTCCCCTCTGCATAGTTCGTAGGGGTAGGGGGAACGATGTTTCTGATGACCATTTGTTCCTGAAGAGGAGACAAATTACAAATGTGAGCTTTGCCTTTGTACTTTTAAAATGCCTTTTTCATAACCAAAAACGAGCCTGATGAAAAGACCAAGGAACATCAAAGTGGTTCGCCCTCCGACAGAAAGGTTAAAAGTTGAGCTTGAACACTGATTCTCTCACATTCTTCCCTGGCTCGATTCTCATTAGCCACTCATTTTAATCAGATGCACCATCAATTAGTATGACTTTACTGTGTGTTTGATGCTTAAAAGTTGGATCTCAAGGACGCAGAACTTTCAACGTATTCAGATGGGAGGCAGGCTCAACCCATCCAGTGCCTGCTGCACTCATGGCTGTGTTTCGTTTATTGCCACCACAGAGGAAGTGGTTAATTCTGAGACAGCCATGTGGTTCAAGCCTACAGAACCAAGAGAACATGCATGTTTACATGTGTGCATGTGAGTGTTTTGTACGTATCTTAGACACAGAGAATAGAACTAGTATTGGTTAGGGTTAGACCATTCTTTTGATTATGGGCCACTTTTGCTAGGGTTAGGGTTAGTGAATCAATGAATATATATTGGCTAATCAACTGGTCTTCCCAAACTGACAAGAATACAACACTGAGGGAAACAAATCTGGAAACCATTGTGACTCCTAGGGGATTTCTTTCATTCCTTCTCAAGAAAAGAGTTGGAAGTGTAGATACTGACTATAAGCTGTGAATATGAACTATGATCAGCGCTACTTTAAAAAGTTTCAATGTCCTCTCTGGCCTTCAAACACCCAGGAGCTCAGCCCTTGTATGGGATAACTATGGGAAGTGTTATACCGTAAATAGATATTGTCCGTTTGGGGACTTGCAGAAGGCTACATGTTGCAAGTATGCCAACAGCTGTGACATCCAAACATGTAAAAGCTAATATGACTTTTTCATGCAGGCAGGACTGTTGAAGGACTAATGACCAAAACTGTATGTTTTTCATTTCAGCTTTTCGCTTCTTTGCAAAATGTGGGTTATTGGGCTGTCTGTGAGAGCCTTTGCACACTAATTTAAGCATATTTAAGTCTTGTACAATTAGAGGATGTTAAATTCACACATGGATTACACACCTACTCTTTAAATTATTTAACCTGACACGCCAGATGGTTTGTTACAAAGAACCATCTCAAAAGCTATCCTTGGAAACTGTTTGGGAAAGGGAAGGCACTTTTAAAAAGTATGTGTATTTCAATTTGTGGGGTTGTTTTGTGGTATAGACTGGACAATTTGATCAAAGAAAGTATAATGCAGTTTAAAAGAAGGTACAAAAGATTTATTTTCGGAAAGTACAGAAGTGAGGAAAGAGAGTGAACATCTCACTGATGGTAATGGTGCTTGTTTTTTTGTTCACTTTTTCTTGATGGCTTGATGGCGTAGGGCATGAATTGTGGAGTGGTATTTTTGTATAGTTTGGAGAGGTCTGTTTGGTTTATCCTATTGATTGTGATTTGTTCATGGTAAAGACTTGGGGCAGGACTAGAAAAGCCTATGACTTCCATCTATCCCTTTTTGAACATGTCTTATGTGTCTTAATAGTTTTCATTCTTCATTACTTCAATATAACTTCCTTGTATGTTTAGTTATTTCTTATTACTTCATTATGAGTTCTTGTTCAGTAAATAAATGTTAAACCTTTTAGTTGCAAACCGTGTGTCTCTGGTCTTTTGTCATGGCTTGTGAGCCACATCATGACAGAGAATAATAAGATGTCAGACAGACCAAAGCAGTGAAGATACAGCAATCTGGGGACAGAGAGTGATGGAAGGCATACTAATATATGTGGCCAGTATTAGTCTTTTGAAAATATCAATACTGGCTGGTTAGCGTTAGTCTTGTCTGACATGATAGACTTATTTTTAAGAAATGTAAGATTTTTACACAATTAAATTTGTGAAGAAAATGAAACAACAAACCCCACGTGTGTTCACTGGAGGCTACGATGTTCATTTCAGCCATCACAGAAAGAACATTGTGATATTTTTGCACTTTGTGTGCTTGAAATAAATTACTTTGTAGGACATGTCGTCCCAACACATCTAAAGGTAAAAGTGATTTGCTGTTCATATCAGCCACACTAAAGGGTGGGGCGAAAAGCCTGTAATAGAGAGAAAGGCCAGACACTATGAATCGAACAAATGGGCACACACTTCTGAAAAGTCTCTCCTCAAAAAGGCATTCACGGTGCTGCACCCTGTTGTACACACAAAAAGTTGTGAAGGTAGTGGTGTGAAGAACGAAAAAAGAGAGCGTGAGAGAGAAGTTCAAACCCTGCCTACTTTCTCTCCTCCATTGGAATAGAGGTTCCAAACATTGTGAGACCATCCAACAAGCACTTCCTTTCAAGCATAATGAGGCTGTAACGCAGCCCGACCTCCACAGGATGCATTATGTAGAATGAGCAAGGTTTAAAATGAACAACTATTGCATTGTAATTAGATAAAAGACATTATTGAATAAAATATGAAACATATATAAAAAAAAAATGACTTCATGGATCAGAACTGAAGTTTATTATTGGGAGCGAATTAATAACAGTGCAGCCCAGAAAATTTGATTTTGGTGATTTCCAGGTAAAATGTGTGTGTGTGTATAAATATATATATATATATATATATATATATATATATATACACAGTTTTACAACTATTGATTCAACAGAATGTTTTGACAACAGTGTTTCAACATGTAGCAAATTCTCCAGGTTTGGCTGCAAGGCCTATTTCTTAGCAAAAGCTGTAGCTACTTAGTGATATCTTTTACATAAATAGCAAAATATGTGTTTATGTGTGCTATTGATGATGCTACTGCAGTTATAGCAGCCTGTTTACGCCGACCTACAATCCAGATTATTTTTTAACATTATATGATGTCTTGGATGTATTGTAAAATATGTCATATACTGTATAATGCAATTACTATTCTATATCCAAGGATTTTGGTGTCTATCTTTAAAACTTACTGAGAATCTACTGCAGTTTATCTTCGGATTCTACTGTCACAGAGTAGTAGGGTTGGATCATTTCAATTTGAGCACAAAAAATAAGGTGTTGGAGGCAGAAAGTGCCTTGACCAAGGTGTTGGAATAGGGAACTGCTGGTGGAAGGCAGGTAGCTGAACAGAGTGGAAGGAGTTAACACTCAGCTGTGGTTAATCTCCTCAGGGGGACTTTGGGGCAATATCCAGTTAGACTGGAATGTGAATGTGTGTGATTCTGACCAAGGGCTGGCACAACTGTCTCTCACTCCTCCTGCAGAGAGCCTATGGTCGCTCCTCTCAGCAGTGTTATTTCTCCCCAGCACCCTATTAAAACTGCTCTCAGCACATGGAACTGGCTTCGACCATGGTAGACAAGCAACTCCCTGGAGCCTAACCACTGTCGCTTGAATCCAAACCGCACAAGACCTCAGAGTACACAAGCATTATACTGAAGAATTAAGTCTAGCTCTCTACAGATGTTGGAAAGTCAGAGATTCAAACTTTGTAAAAGGAAAATCCAATAATGCAACTATCAAAATTCAAAGAAGGAAACTTAGACACAATATTTAATTTCTGAGAAGCTACTGATACCCTACTGACACATTAGCGTGGTTATATGTACTGTAGTCTAAATCAACGTTTCATTTCCGGGATTGCTCAGGCACCGTTGGAAATTCCGCCGGATGTCCCTCGTTTTCGGCTGGATGTCCATTATTGCTTTCTTTGTGTTGGCGTTCTAAACTGGATTTCTGAGGACTATGGTTAACTGCTCCTCAGATCTCTGCAGAGTAAATCCAGACAGCTAGCTAGACTATCTGTCCAATCTGAGTTTTCTGTTGCACGACTAAAACAACCTTTCAACCTACACATGTTCCACCAAAACAAGGCACCGTTGCTCCGTTGAATGTTGTGTGGACTAGCCAGACCCTCCTCCGCAGTGTTGTGGAGGAAGGTCTGGTAATGCAAGACTATATGTACTGTAAATACTGCAACACTTTAATTCTAACAAATACAGAAAATACAAAATACACTTTGATTTTTTTAGGATTACATAAACACATCTCCCAAAAACATATGCGTGTAATACATAAATGTCTAAATAAATACATACCTTTTGAAATGTACATCCAGTTGCTAACATGCTATGTTAACCGCAGCTAAAAGTGGCAAATAACACTAAGAAAACATAAGCTCCGGGATAGTTTCTTTGGTTCTTTCTTTTCAGTGAAATCATATGACTACTAACATGGCTGAAAACTTAAGTCCATCAGAAAGTTTTTTTAACTGCAGTTTCTCTAAGGGTCATTGGACGTCTCTCTTAATAAACCTCAGTATATTTTCATGTAGTTCGGCCACATTCCACAGCCAATCAGTCTGTCTAAATTATGTGTTGGAGATGATATTTATATGCTTTGTTTCATTAACAGGATATTAACTCTAATAAAATGTTTGCACGTCCCATTTCAACACCATACTTTGCCCAAGAAAATGGCAAAAATCTAACCCAAATCAAGGCTCACTTGAGGAATAATGTCAGATAGTGTGTTTATCAGTACTATCACTGTTTCTTCTCTGTGGTTGTAAGTATGACATCCCAAAGCATGAAATTCAATAATTAACCAAATCCAGTAGCCTCAGCTACAACATTGTATTGTTGGATTTTGTCATCAGGCTTTTAAAATAGCTGAAAAGTTAACTTACAAAACTACCATGTACTGTATTGATATTTTCTAAGTTAAATTGGTATCCAATGCTTGGATTGCTAGAACATTTTAGCACCTTAGCATTTTAATGAATGTTTGTTAGAATTCAGCTCTCAATTATTTTCTGTCTGTTTAGCCATAGTTTTGTCCAACTAATTAACCAATTTTCATGTTATAATTATAACAAAGAAACTGTAAAAGTAAAACAAAAACAATTATATTGCCAGAAAATGATTTTTCTTAGTAAAAGCTTACCTCAAACTGTATGGTAGAATGCTATATAAAGGATTTTTTTTTATTTCCAGTTTTTAAGAACAATCCTCACAACAATATGAGGGGCCAAAAACAAGTACTGGAAATAAAAAATGTTAGCAATTTTAAAATGGCCCAGCATCTAAAATGTGTTGTTTTTACACAGTGGTTAAGGGGTTTACTCCCAGTGGGTTCCTCTCAGTAAACGTCAGGGGGTGTGTCTCCATATCCGTTGTGAATTATGCGGACTTCAGCAGATGGTAGTAATTTACAGAAACCTACTCTTTGTGTTGAAGGCAGAGCTTACACTGTATTGGTAGTTTTGTGTTAAAACGCCACAAGCGGAGCTGAATGCTCAAATCCTTTAAAACTTTAATGCGAAGGCTGCAAGTTGATCACTTGGTGACAGAGGAGAAACAATAGTGTTAGCTTATTATTTGAGCCTCTGTGAGAATATAGGCCTACAACTGAACCGCAGTTTCATATGCATACGTTTACTTTGGTAAATACTAGTTTTACTATTTGGTAAATGGGTGCAACAAGGCACTTAACACTGCCAAGGTTAGGGGTTGCAATTTAAATAAGGCCACCCAGGCTACAAATTTATGCAGATGCAATATATATCTGGTTATTTACAACATGACAGTAGACACAGTAGACATCAATATCAAACTACCGAGTCTTGTTTCTCTACTACGACTACATGAATCCCCAGGGTTTGTTTCCCCCTTTTAACAAGCATGTGGAGTGTTATGTAGAGCGATGTGTAGCACAGAAAGCATTCCCCTGTAGTTTACTGTGGGCTTGGCTGGGTATGGCAGATGTCTGCAACACTGCTCTGCTCCGAGTTGAGGGCTCCATTTCAAAGGCCTGTTTACTGGCAAGTCTTAATAGGAAGTGATCTTAAAGTGTTCCTTTAAACATGTCGGAGGCTAATGGTTTAATTTGCTCTGGGTATTGCTCTGTCTAATGAGATTTAGCATGCGCTCCCAACTGCACCACTCAAAACACTCATCTTTTGGAAAGAGAGACATAACATCCTCTGTTCATTTGTAATGCTACCGTACATATTACGTACTTTTAATATGTTACATCGTGGATTTCTTGCCTCATTGCTGCGATTTTCCTTACGATAGTAATGTTGTTGTTTGTGTGTGCCTGTGTGGCTAACATGCCAATGTGTTGTGTGTGCAACATGTACATTTATTTTCAGATTTCTTTCTAGTCTTCTGACTCTGCTCATTGTGTGACCTGCTCATCAGTAATTAAAGGTGCAGTAAGCGATGCTGCGCAAAGATTGTTGATATTTGAACTCAACTGCCAAACAAATACAACCCCTCTTCAGAAGCTCCGCCCCCCAGATTCACGGACAGATAACTACTGCCGCCCCCCTCCCCTCCCCCCCCCCCCCCCCCCCCCCCAGAGCCTGGGCTGTGTGTTAACACCAGATTTCTTTCAGCGCACACAGAAAGTAGAGAGCTAGGTGACCGTGAGGAGATATTCGCTGAATTTGACAAAAGTGTATTGGATTAACATCACTTACTATACCTTTTTTAATATAAGCAACATACAAATAGTTTACAACAGGTATCAGTATTAATATACCATATTAGTCAGTTGCTAGACCTGCAAATTGTGCCATTCATTTGCTTCATAGTGTATATCCACGACGTTCCACTTCCGGGATGTCACTCTTTTCGGCCAGATGTCCGTTACCTTCTACTTCCTTTGTGTTGGAATTTTAAACTCCGGTGGATTTCTGAGGACTATGGTTAACTGCTCCTCAGATCTCTGCAGGGTAAATCCAGACAGCTAGCTAGACTATCTGTCCAATATAAGTTATCTGTTGCACAACTAAAGCAACTTAGACCTAAAGCAACGTACACCTTCCACCAAGACAAATTCCTTCTCAAGGCTATTTTGCATCAGCACCACGGCCCATGACAATTGTGATTGGTTTAAAGAAATGCCAATAAACCGGAGCACGTTTTTCTCCCATCCATGGAATGCTGTGTGGACTGGCCAGACCTTCCTCCACAGTGCTGTGGAGAAAGGTCTGGCAAAGCGAGACTATTTGCTTGAGGACCAAAGATTGTGTGTGCACATGTGTATGTTGCCGCATGCACGCATGTACACACTACAAAGCTAGGGCAGGATTGAACAGTGATGGATTGGGTCTCACAGGCCTCTGGTGTGTTAATTTCCAGAGTCCAGCCGGTGGCTTGGGTCATCCCAGGGATCAAAAGCTACAACAGGATCACAACAGCATCCCTCCCACTGGTCCAGGGACTTACTCCCCCCCCCCCCCCCCCCCCCCATCTCTGTATGAAGACATAGGAAGTTATGTTCTCCTGTTTGACAGCTTCTTCATTCACTTCTCTGATGGAATATGCCCTCCTGTACTCTTTGCCAGAGGCAAGATATATCTCTCATTTTGTCATTTTAATTCTGATTTGTTGCTCCTGTTATCACAGTGATTTCACATCAAATTCTCCTCAGAGACTGAACAATATCTGGTTGCTGTGAAGCTGGACATGATTCTCCCTTTGTTTTACTCCTTACCTTAACCTAACATTAGTGGAAACACTATAAGAACACTGTTTAATTACATAATTAATTTAGCATTTGATTTGCAAAAGAGTTAAGCTTACTATCAAACTACTATTTAAACAATAAACAACTATGTATTTATCAGGGATGGATAGATGGATGGATGGAGTACATCTCCAACACAAAACTGTCAGACATAAATTTATTATTTAATGGATGTGTCTTTACATGTTTTAGACCATTTACCATACCTCCAATATACTATACTATACTACTAATACTATTTTTTCAAAACACTGTACTGTTTCAAAATGTGATGTTTTTTTCTACCTTCCAGGCAGCTAGTTATGGGGTCAGATTAGTATCATAATGAATTAATGCACACAAAAGGGTTATCTTTCCACATGTAAAAAAATATGTTTCACAAATGTATTTCTGATGCACATGCAATATTTTTGATATACATAGTGTAATAGAAATTCCACAGAAATATGTACTTAAAAGTACTTGCAATTTTCACCAAAAACATATTTGGATGTTGTTATATGTATATACGGACTGTTGAACATGCAATTCAAACTTGTCATCAGGGAATTCTCTGTAGCCACTCAAATGTGTCCCTCCTTTTCAGCCAATCACATGACCCCAGCCCATGAGGAGGTGATTGTGATCACATAGCGTCCATGCTTGCATGAAGATGCAGCTCTGCCGCAGCAGATCATCCCCACAGGTCTGTGTTGCGATATAATTCCTTTCCTTAACCAACAATAGCGCATGCATGAAGCATTAAGTTGTTAAAATCTACTAGTTTAGCGACTGGCTAGTTAGCTAGCTAGCTTTCTGATTTCACCATGCTTTAATGCTATTACACTGGTACCGAAAGTAAGCTGAACAGCCAGCTGGTGGCAAACGGTGGCCAAAGGTCCCTCCACAATGCTGCTAGAAGACTACTTTGCCGGGGGTCTGATTCCAGACCGCACCAACTGCAACCACCACTGCTAGTATACTACTTTGCCAGTAGGAGTGTGGACGGACACTTTGGAGACAAACCATCAGCCAGCGCAAACCCCCAGTGCCAGGGGTCACAGCGTTTATGGGTCATCTCGTAAAATACTGACACTTGGTCAGTGGTTCTCAGCGTCAAAAATCACCCTTTAGCGCCTGTATGGAAAGCACAGGGCAGAGCAGCAACGGCGCCTTAAGATGACATAGTATTAACCGTGACAATGGTAGTGAGTAGAAAATAGAGTCTTGACTAAGCATATCTAAATATGATGCCAAAGGGTTTGATGCAAGTCCCGAGAGCGTTAAAAAGTGACGCCAAGGGTCCTGACCAAGCGCATCTAAATACTTTTTGCGTCAATAACAAATGCCAAAGGCACTTGACCAAGTGTGGGATGGGAGTCAGAATGTGTTGCATTGCTTAGTGTCAAAGGAAAACACTGCACGGACAATTTTGGCTGCTCCTTGCTGCTCGGTGCTTTGAAATGCTGGGACCAGACGGAAACATCGCTTAAGTGTCGCCTGAACGCTGTCGACTAACGCGAGCGCCCCACTGACGTTGACGTTTGCGATCAGGGTTAATACTGTCAGGCTGACGTCTGCTGAAATATACAAACTATGGTTAGCATATACAGTAACCACTACACCTAAATCTGGTAGGTTAGCAGGCCAATGGACCACCCTCTTAAGCATATCCAGTGTGATATTAGCTTTCAGTTAAAGATTTAATTAGAGAACTGCATGGGACTCAACAGTCCTCCTCATAAACTTTCCCATCATTCCCTTGCTTTTTTTCAGTCTGGTTCCCATCTTACCAAGTGGAGTATGTGAGGGGTTAGATGCTGGGGATAAGCTCCTCTGGGTAAAACTCCATGAAATGCAGCAATGGGATTACGGGGTCCGTGCACAAGTCTGAAGCAATCCTCTCTCTGCCATTATTCATGTCTGCTTTTCAACTCTTTTGTTGTCTCTTATGTTTCTCTTAAACCCATGGACTTAGCTTATTGCTGGTTTTAAACAACAGAAAAGTAAAAAAAGAAAAGAAAATACATTTCTGTAGGTCAGTGTGCTCAACAGTTGTATTCATGATATCCAGTAGCAGCAAAGTAATTAGATTCCTCAAGTGTATAAGGCCCATGTTCCCTGAAGAGGGATTAAGTTGTAACATTGACACAATTTTTAAATATTAGTGATACAATAATCAAGTACAAATTAAGAAAGATAGCTCTTTGTCAAAGTACTGTCATATTTTGTGTTTAGTAGTATTTTATGTTATGTTGCAAGTTTGGTTCAATTTGAGTGGAATGGTTTGTTATTGACTTTATAAGAGAGGGGAGGGAATCAGACTCAAGTTTCTTGTAGATTATATATGCAGTTTGCAGAACTGATAAAGCCCAGGTGGCACAAAGAGTCATTTCAGAGTGTTTGTATTAATTGTTTTCCAGCCATTTCCTATGTAACAAGTGTTGGTGTCATCCTCAGACCACATCTGTTTCTGGAGGCTTGGTCAGCATCCATGAAGTCTAAACAGAAAAAAAATAAAACAGCATTGAGAGTCCATCTATCATTCTTTCCTGGGTTTTTCAAATGGAAACCACCACTCAGCCTTAGCAAAAAAGCAGTGACGTGGGTCACCTCTGTAATTTAATCAATAATGTTATGAATGGTAAGTTGTGGTAAGTTTGGAAATAATGGCAAAGCTAAGCAATGTAACGTTGCTACTGTGTTAGGAAGCAGTAACGTGAGATTTAAAGAGCGTCATATAGCAGCTTCAGTTCCCTGTTGGAGAGGGCTGTCTGACGGCAAGGTGAAAATATTCTAAATATAGTGTACACTTAAACTGATCCGCCATCCACATTTCTGTATGGCAATGTACTGGAGCAACGTTATCATACAGAAACCTACGTCACGTCATGTGGGAAAAGGTTCTTTGAGGCTTTTAGGAAAAGAGCATTTTGAAGTTAAAATGTGAATGTTTGAATACATAAAGAAAGAAGGAAATATGCATTGCTTTAAACAAGAAAAATACAGTTGAGCAAGATGGGGTCAAATGTTATTAGTTAAATTATCTCGCATGTGCAATGTCCAAAGGTAGACTGTCCTCCCCTAAAAAACGCTCACATAAGTTGTTTGTTCAACCAGCAGTTATGTCTCACATGTACGTTTATATTGGCTCTAGTGGTCGTAGGAATTATAATTGGAGCAAAGCAGAAAGTAATGTGACAAAGTATAAAAGCGCCAAAAACATATTTTCTCCTGGATTACATTTGTTTCAACATGTCCTTGTACCAGCAACAGCAGGTGCCAATGTGTAAACCGTTCACCATTGAATGGCAGCGGCCCTCAAGGATTTAGCCAAGGTTCGGTGAAAGGACACCACAACTCCCAACATCTCGCTGGAAACCGACAGGATCACGGATGCCACCCAGCTCGCTGTCCGATGCCTGCACACTGGCCAGCAGGATAGACATTTTTTGGTTAAAATAAGTAAGTTTGTTAGAGTGGCTATATGTAACTTTCAGTATGTGTTGATTCTAGCGACCAGTGGTAGCGTTTTTACCACACCTGCTGTCGTAAAGGTCTTTTATACAGTTGTGTTACCGACTGTATATTACTGAGTTAGCGTTACAGGGAGGTCATACAGTTGCGATTCATTTACAATAAAAGAATAAGTTACAGATGCATTGTTGCATTTCCAGTGTTGCATACGGTAACATACTGTGGATGTCTTGTGAGCTAAACCAGGTAACACTGTCACTGTGTCACAAGCCAAATCATTAAGAGTTTGTTGAAGCAACCAACATAATAATAACTTATTCTGATTCTGATTCACATAGCACATTTCGTGAAACCCAAGGACGCTTAACACATGGAACGTTACAGGGACACAAGCGCAAAGAAAATAGTAAGCCAACAAAAATGTCCGCGCTAAATGGAAGGGGGCGTAAGTTAATGTCGGCTACTGATGTACAACCACATCGTGAAATAGACATATTACATACCTGACAGTCAATTCAGGGTAGGCTTTGAATCATTTACAGTCCCGGAATTGTCTCCATTTGTTGATAGCCCGATCGAGTGTGACTTGCGTTATTGCCCGTTGTCTTTCACTTTCACTTTCCCTTTTAGCTTTTAGTTGTTCTTCGTTTAATTTCCTTCTTTTCTGTGATGGCCCTGCCCCAGTATCAGTATCATAACTACAGCAGATAACTTTTAAAAATGTATTTAAATAACATTTAAATACAATTAAGCCTATATAAAGAAATCCTTCCTTTTACCTGGCTCAAAAGGCTGGATACACTGACACTGGCTTTCCCGTCTTACAAAGAAATCTGTGACTCGTCAAATGTGTTAGTGTAGCGCTGTCTACCTGCCGCATATCATTCTGTGACTTTGCGGGAAAAATGGAACTAACTTTACCCTATTACTCCCATTTGTTGTAGATAAGACAACATTTAATTCTACCATACATGTATTTTTATACAAATGTAGGCAGACATTCACCCCTAAAAAGAATATGTAAATTATTTAACTTGGGGGAGAATAAATTATATGCCAGTGCTACATTTTGCTTTTAAGTAACCGTTATAACCAAGTAACTAACATTATTAGTTTTAGGCTACTGTTATAATGTATGACTTAACTCACATCTGTGAAAACATATTTGGATCATAAATCAATAACTAAGGGACATTAAACAAAATATCCTGATATTTATGTTTGTGAACTTCTGGATAACGGGTCTTCATGTGAGCGATCAAGTTGGCGGTGTTGAAGGACTTGACACGGCGTCCTCCTCGCATTACTTCGACTTTGCAGCAAAAATTATGCCCCATGTTTTCCTCAAGGATTTCTCCCCAAATTAGGCACTGTGTTCCCTCAACCCACATGAATGGGACAGTTAGGTTTAGGAAAGATGGTGGGTGGGGTTACAAAATGTACGTTTCAGTGACACGCTGAACAAGAACGGGACACAAATCCTGGTCTACTGGATGAAAGTCCTGTATAACCAACCTCCTTACACAGATTTTCTGTCTTTAATACTACTTGCTAACCTTGTCGCTCTTCTTATTAGGTCATCTTACAACATTGCATTTGAGCTACAATGCTCTGCCCGGTGCGTTCTATACAGATGCTAAAGGGTGATTTTTGCGTCTGTATCTGACGCTGACAGCCACTGACAAGTTGGGAGCTAGAACGGGTTGACAGTGCTGAGGGAACATAGGGCTAAGAGAACACAGGGCCGATGGAACACAGGGCTGGGAGAACACAGGGCTAAGGGAACATAGGGCTGATGGAACATAGGGTTTGGGAACATAGGGCTAAGGGAACACAAGCCTAGGGAACATAGGGCTAAGGGAACACAAGCCTAGGGAACATAGGGCTGAGGAAACATAGTGCTGAGAGAACATAGGGTTGAGGGAACTTAGGGTTGAGGGAACACAGGGCTAAGGGAACATTGGGCAGGGCTAACATAGACACACTCCTATCAGGGTCGATGCCGAAAAATGACTACCATCGGCCGATACCGATGTAATTGCCGATATAAAATGCATCCCTAGTCAAAAACAAACGTAATCCAGGAGAAAATACGTTGACCTCAAAACGTAGTTGAGAATGCAGTTGAGTGGGAAAGTAGTTTTTAGGACACAGAGCTACATTGATGTAACACCACAGAACTGAAGCAGCTCTTTTTCCAGGTGCTAGTCAAGTCGACCATTGGCAGAGGTCATCTCACAGCCTTCATCAGCAGATGGAAGTAAGAAACCATGGAATTGTGTTCCAGAGTTGCAGCTTGATTGACTGATGTTTCTTCTGAATAGTTTGCAGGTGGCAAGTTGGTGGTTTGCAGGTATGTTTTTAAATAAACATACAAATACAGATGATAGTAATTAGTAACTAGGAATTACTAACCCTGGTAAATATATAATACATTCCCGTACACAAACCAAGATGCCCATGTACTATCAACATAATACATGTAAAATATTTATACATTATGAAACTGGACTGGAGTGCCAGTTGTGTAGGTTAGTAAATTAATAAATGAGCTGGCTTGAGTGACATATTGCAATATTGATTCGAAATAAACATTACTGTAACAAAACAGATGTTCACATGGAAATATTGCCAATGATTTCTTGAAATTCTAGCATAAGTTAACCTTATATTAGGAAGCATCACAGAAAACTATCCTGCAGGCGGGTAAACCAAGCCCACTTTGAGTATGTGTGTGGACAGGCAGTGTAGTTTTCTGCTAATGTTAAGCAGTCGTTTGTGTCAGGAGATGATCTATATCTCGTCCTGTTGGTGCCCTCTTCACAGCATGGTGCAGACACAATCTCCAAGCCAAACTAGCCCTTCTCTCTCTCCCTTGCTATCTTTAAATTGAAATATTGTGATAATTCCCCTGGTTCAGGGGAGGGTAGCAGTAATCGCCAGACAAATGATGTGGAAAAGCAATAAAAAGCCACTCCCGGGAGACTCTTCTAGCTGGCCGAGTGACACGGCCATGAGGGATACGAGCTGCCGATGTGTCTATGGAGAGTGATCCAAGTTGTTGCAAAGCACTGCCTCAGAGCCATAGATCTGCACTGCTTAAAGGGGATTTGACTAAACAAATGGCAGCATATGGTAGATGAGAGAGAGGAGGCGAGTGGAGAAAGGGAGAGGTGGCATTGTTTTCAGAGAGAAAGGAAGCAGGTTGTAGTGGGGGGGGGGGGGGGGGGGGGGGGAGTGTCCCGTGTCTCTCCTCCCCTCTTCAATCTTTCATTATGTTGTCACACTCTAGCTGCATGCTTCCAGTAACACTTTAATTAGCCTCCATGAGTTTAATTGTGCGTGTATGTCTGCCAGCTTGTTTTGCTGCGTAAATCTGTCTTGTTTGTTTTTTTCCCACTCTGTGAATCACTGCTGTCGACTGTGCTGCTGCTGCTGCTGCTGCTGCTGCTGCTGCAGGAAACACTGTGCACCTTCAAGTTTAGGCCTTATTTCTTATTTGTTGTATTCAATTTTACGATTCGGATATTTTCTGAGATTTTCTGGATTGCTTCAGGGCACTATAATGCCTATGAAGCACGCTGAAGAAGGGCGTCCTGCCCAAAATGTCGGTGAAAAGTATTACTTAGAGTGTTGTCCAAAGTACCTTTGTATTACTTTTATGTTTCCCATATAAGGTTTGGCAAAAATTTAAAATATGCCTGTTTTTTCTCATGATGTTTTGGAACATTCCTCCCCACATTTCATGTAATTCTGACTACAAAATCTTTGATCTTACACAATGGACAGATACATATGAGAGAGGGTTAAATCAAGCTTCTTAAGGTATATCTTTGTAGTCATTTTATTTTTGTTCCCAAATTGTTGTGTTAGTATTGAATAGTCATTTTATCCATTTATGGTGGGGCAGTGGGGCTTTTATTGTAACTTTTTTAAATTGTATTGTATTTTAGAGCAATGTGATGTGCTGTTTGGGTTCTGTAGGGGAGAGGGTCTCATGCATACTGTAAAGCCCTCTAAGGCAAATGTGTATTTGTGAGCTAAATAAGTTAACTTGACTTGATTTATGAGCAAATAACACAATATAATAAACATACAAAAAGCAGAAAAAAATGATCTTGCAAATATTTGTTTCCCTTATATTTCTATTCCTGGCAGGCTGGTAACTCCTCAGTCAGCATTTTGATCATCATGAGACTTAAAAACTCCACTGAAAATAGAATATATATGCCAATTTTTCTTGAATTTTTTAAGTGGCCAATCTGGGCCCAGCTCCGGAAGTTCTCCTCTGTTTGTTTTTTCTTTCCTTATTCTTTGTGGTGAAACACGGAGCATGCAGTTTGCTGGCAGTAAGAGGTTTAGCTGCCTGGAGCTAACGGGAGCATCAAACCACGACTGTGGGTTTCCAAGTGTGTGTTGTGTGTGTGTGTGTGTGTGTGTGTGTGTGTGTGTGTGTGTGTGTGTGTGTGTGTGTGTGTGTGTGTGTGTGTGTGTGTGTGTGTGTGTGCGTGCGTGCGTGCATGTGTTTTTGGAGCTGCTGTTGTTGCTGTTGCTGCTGCTGCTGCTACCACTTGCCTCTGTCTCCTCCCGTCTCTGGCCTAATCAACAAAACAGCCTCAGCTGCCCCTTCGGATCCCCTGCCAGGGTCCCTATCATCCTCTGATCAAATATTAATGTGTGATACTGAGCTTGCTCACTAATCCAAAGCCAATTAATATTATCTGTCAATTATTTACAGATCCTGAGGTGCGGAGGCAGATCCCCAAGGACTACATCGGCCAGGTTCAGAATACGTAATTGACTTCCTCTTTCCCAAACCCCCCCCCAACCTGTCCTCCCTTCATTCTTTCTTCCTCTCCCTCACTTGCGATTTCTTTCTTTTTCCCCCCCCTGTCTTTTCATCTCCTCCTTCCTTTTTTGTTTATGTGTGTCTTTTAAAGCCTAAATGGTTGTCTTTTCAGTGGTTCAGGGCGAGCGGCGCAGGATGCTGCCTGGGCATTAGCATTGCTGATATATCTGACATCGCGGGATAAGGGGCGGCGTGGGGGTGTGTGTGTGTGGGTGTGTGGGGGGGGCGCTAGGGCTTTGTGTCTGACTCTCACTCATACAGTGCAGTCAGGGAATACTGTTATTAGTTTTTATCACTGATGCGCAACAACATGACATATGTTTCAAATCCCTGCGCCTAGTGATTCGGATTGTTAGCTCCGATCACTTCCATTGTTATTCCAGTAGACGCTGAATTTGCTTTTGCCGCACATGTTTTCCTTTTGGAGGCGGCCTTGCAAGTGTTAGCTGGGTCAACTACAAAACGCACGCACACACACACACACACACACACACACACACACACACACACACACACACACACTACATTAATCAATCATTGTTTGTCACTGGCTGTTTTTGTCCTTTACTTTCTTTCTCACTCATTTGATGGCTGAGAGAAGCGGCTGCTCTGTGGTAATGGAGTTTTTACTCTCAGAAGTCTTTTATTTCACACAGTAAAGAGACTCCACTGCAGCCTCTGCCTCTTGTAGCTCATGTAGCTGTCTGTGCAGGGGGTGGTGGGTATGGGGGAGGCCTGGTGGCGGTGGTGGTGGTGGTGTTTGGGGCGGGGGTGGAGGAGAGACTGGCATCTGAGAGGGAATAATGATGGCCGGTCGTTTGGATCCCTTGAGCCACAAAGCTAGTTCTTCTCCCTCTACAGAAAGGGGAGAATAAAAGGCAGCAGAAGAAAGGCAGGATGAAAGCAGGGGGGAGTCATTTCTGACACTGTATTTGTGCTGCTACTAAACTACCACCTCCCTAAAAAAATGCACTTTGACCTGCTAGGACCTTCTAATTGGCTGGCTCGGTGAGGAGTCGCAAAACATTGAGCTTTCAGTCCACTCCTCTGTCTTCTTATTTTCCAGAAACTGCCCGCCTCACAATGTGATGTGTGCTGGCTAACTTGCACACTATATGTTGCACTAACTAGATCTTCTGCTCCGAGTTCTGCCTTCATCAGGTCTTTGTACACTGCTCTTTCTAATAAGTACAGATGAGTTGTTTTGCCAGTGTTATTCCACCCCCCCGCCAAATGTGAGCGGGAAGATGGGCTTCCTCTCGTTAGCCGTATCTTCACAGCTCAGATCTCACCGTTTGTGGGAGCGGTTTAATCTGATATGTAAATATAGCGTTTGATCCAAAGCGATAGTCTTAACGAGCAAAAATCCCTGCTTTTCTCCGCCTTTCCTGCGCCAGTAATTAAAACAAAGCCTGTTTGGGCTTTTCTCTTCTGTCTTCCTGTCTTTTTCTGTCTGTCTGTCTCTCCCTCGTCTTTCTGCCTTCCTTTCCTCTCCTCTCACTCTCTTGTTTGCTGCCTCTCCGTGTTTCCTCTTTGACACGAGCGCAGCCCAGTCTTGATTTTTACATGTTTCATCCTTTACGTTAGGCAGCTGCTGCATATTTTGCCAGAGCTGCTGCTGTGAAGTACGTTTGTCACATTGGAAACGCAATGTTTGAAGCCGGGCTCTTTTGAAGTGGCTGATGTGGGGCTGTTTTAACTGGAAGGCAAAGGGACGGCGCTAGCCCGTAATGGGGGTGTATTCAAATGACTGACCTCTAGATGACAGACCCAACCAACTGCGCTATGAATAAACAGCAGCTTGATGTGGTGCTTTATGCTGCGCTTTGTTCAGGTGTTGGTATCATGTTCCTATCATACTGCCTGCTAAATGACTGAAGGTCACTGGTGTCTGTGGGATAACGCTGGGATCCATTTAGCTAAGAGCTGAACAGTGACACGACTACGAGTGAGTGCACAGAGCCAGTCGTCCTGGTGAAGTGTGTGTGTGTGTGTGTGTGTGTCTGTGTGTCTGTGTGTCTGTGTGTAAATGATGATGAGCAGATTGCCAGTGAGTCTTTATATCCATATGAAGATATATTTGCCTTGCAAATAATAAAGAGGATGATTGGCTTATTTCAATCCAGGCTGACACATTTAGCTAAGAGTGAAACGAAAGGAGGGGAAAGCCTGTATAACTTCTTCCGCAGAAGCCCGGCCTGTGAATGGATCCTGCTAGTGTCTGGTGTGCTGTTTTGGCTAACTCTTTGCTCTCCAAACACTATAGGAACAAAAGTTACTTTCACATTTTCAACATCTGTTAAGATTTGTTGTTGTTTACCGAGCTCCAGGTCCGTATTCAGAATTTTTATCTGAATTCTCAGAGTCTTTATCATGTTTAGTCATAAAATCAGACAAAGTACCTATTGTAGGTGACTTTAATATTCACATGGACGTTGACAACGACAGCCTTAGTACTGCTTTCAACTCACTATTAGATTCAATTGGTTTCAGTCAGAGTGTGCATAAGGCCACTCACTGCTTTAACCACACCCTCGACCTTGTGCTGGCATACGGCATCGAAATTGAAGATTTAATAGTATTTCCGCAGAATCGTTTATTATCGGACCATTTTTTAATAACTTTCGAATTCTTATTACCCGACTACATGAAATCAGATAAAAGCTTCTACACTAGATGCCTATCTGACAGTGCTATAGCTAAATTTAAGGAAGATATTCCAACAGCATTTAACTCAATGTCGTGCTTTAATATAACAGAGGACCTTTTTGTTAACTCCAGTCCCTCCCAAATCTGAAAACCTATAGGAAGGCCCTCAGAAATGCCAGATCAGACTATTACTCATCAATAATAGAAGAAAATAAGAACAACTCCAGGTTTCTTTTCAGCACTGTAGCCAGGCTGACAGACAGTCACAGCTCTACTGAGCCATCTATTCCTATAGCTCTGAGTAGTGACGACTTCATGAGCCTCTTTGATGACAAAATTATAACAATTAGAGATAAAATTAATCACCTCTTGCCCTCAACTTCTAACAGTTCACCTTCAAACGCAGGACTGCTAGAAGGAACGACAAGACCTGACATATACTTAGACTGCTTTTACCCTATAAACCTTCAACAATTAATGTTAAAGGTCTCTTCTGCTAAGCCATCTACCTGTCTCTTAGACCCCATCCCAACGAGGTTACTTAAAGAAGCGCTACCACTGGTTAACATTTCATTATTAGATATGATTAATATGTCCTTATTAACAGGTTATGTACCGCAGTCATTTAAAGTAGCTGTGATTAAACCTATTCTGAAAAAACCCACCCTCGATCCTGAGGTCTTAGCCAACTATAGACCTATATCTAATCTTCCCTTCCTCTCCAAAATCTTTGAGAAGGTAGTTGCTAATCAGTTATGTGATTTTTTACATAGCAATAGTTTATTTGAGGACTTTCAGTCAGGATTTCGAATGCATCATAGCACAGAGATGGCACTGGTGAAAATTACTACCTTCTAACTGCTTCAGACAAAGGACTTGTTCACCGATTTAGCATTCAGCTTTGTATCAGTAGAAACCCGGTAGTATTTCTGAATGACCGTGCGTCCCTCCCTCATATCCCCCTGAGACAGGAGATATCTGCATTGGGGAGTCCGGAAAAAATCTTCCGATGACGTAAAATGACGATTTTTGCGTCATCGGAAGAGTTTTTGGCCAGAGCAAAAGACTACAACCAGTAGTAGGACCTACTTCCGCATGTTTTAAACCCGCCCATCACCCGAAGGGAGCCGATCTCAGCCGGAAAAAAACGAAATGTCAGCCATCTTGAATCCTCGCTAAACAGGGCTCTGCTCTCTCTTCTCAGCAGCACACTTTTACAACAATTATGTGCATTCAAACTACCGCACGTGTACCACCGGGATACATCGGTACAGATCGGAGAATATGCAGGGAACGTTATTACAGACGGAATAATCGGCCCACTACAAGAGCTTCGCCTGCCACGGGGGGCCAGCGGACTCGCTCGTACCCCGAGCCGGGTAGGGGACATCCACGTTGGCTAGGTGGGAAGCTAACGCTAGCCGGGGAAAAGGCACATCCAGAGCGAGCTAATGCTAGCCGGCCACCTGTCCCATCAATCCTGCTTGCAAGTGTCCGTTCATTAAACAACAAACTGGACTACATCCAACTTCAACGATGCTCCCAACGCGAATTCAGAGACTGTGTTTTTTGCTTTCGTGGAAACATGGCTGAACAACACTGAACCGGACTGTCCAGCTACCAGGCCTGCTAGCCTTCCGACGATCCGAGCTAGAGATGCTCTGGGCTGTGTTAACACGGACTGGTGCAGAAATGGGGTGATTTGTATCCAACTAACTGCTAACCGCTGGACTTTGTGACTGTTACATGGCGACCATTCGACATCCCACGCTAATTCACGGCTGTGTTTATACTCGGTGTTTACAGCCCACCAAGCCTAATGCTGGTATGCTTAGCTGAACTTTACGGAGCCTATAATGTGTGTGTGCACTAAAGGTAGCCTGTTTCGTATGTCGTTATTATATAATGTAGTTTTTATATATTTTAAATGTGTAACACCACTTGAGCCACGATGAAACGTTGTTTCATGTATATGGTTGAAATAACAATCAAACACATTGAGTTGAGTCGAATGCCTCACTGTCTGTCTGTCAAGCGGTAGGCGTGGCTTGGGAGTGGACTCAAAGCAGCGAAGCGAAGTGCATTCTGGGATTTGGTGTCTTTCATCCATATGAGCCAAAAACACATTTTCTGGCTTTTCTCGGCCTAGAAGGCACCAATTAAATTTTTTTTCTCACATTTCTGCTACATAAGTGATCCAATTTAAAGATATATTCAGCTTTCCAGCGGTGAAGTATCCCTTTAAGTATCAAAAGTGATTTTCTGATATTAAATGTACTTAATTTTTAGGAGTAAATGAACTTTATTGCGGCTTCCATATAGTGAAGCATAATATTCAGGGTTTCCACACACTTCTTAAACATCAAATTCAAAGTCTGACATCAACAATGAGAAAAACCGAAACAGAATTTAAATTTTTTTTGGGGCGTGTACAAATCCACTTTTGCTAGTTTAACGGTGAAAAAATAGGTCCGTGCACCAGGCGCATGGTTCAAAAGGGTTGTACTTAGTGTCTTAATTAATCATAGATGTGTTTTGGGCATAACATGCAATAAACCAATCCGAGTGTCATCTCCCATTCCCTTTAAAAATCAGACGCATTTATACCTTGGCGCATTGCTATTATGATGGAGGATTGGCTAAGCAGGAAGGAGAGATTTTCAGGAGAAGAAACTGATCTGCTCGTGCGTGAAGTGAATGCACGCGAGCAGATCATATGACACTTTAATATTTTTATTTTTAATCTTCCGCATGTTTGTGTGCTGCTGTGCGTCCCTGTGTGGGTAACAAGCATAGTGTGTGCACGCTGTGCACGAGCCTAGGCACATTTTACTTTGAAACGTGCTGTTAAAGTTAAAATGAAATGCTGCGTTATTGACTTCAGACCAGGTTTTTGTTGGTCAATGGCGTGATCACTTCCCGCTGCCTCAAGATAGCAATACGACAAGAATGTACCTGAAGACACCTCTCTGTAAGACCAGCACGCCCATGGGCGCACAGATGGGCACAGGTGCATTTGCTAGTTAAACGATGAGGGTGCTGGATGGGAAATTGACAACTGCTTCGGTCTGAAACTTGTGTCGGGCTTTGTGCTGTGCAGCGCCGGCTGCAAGATAGGGCCCAAAGTCACTTCAACTTCACACCGCAGTAATGGCGGCGCTACATCATTGCGGAACACACAAAGCCATCACCGGATTCGTCTATAGGCTACATAAAACTCAGGGAGTTACCAGCAACTCTCCAGGGTGTTTCATGAGCTAATGTTTTGGGGTTTTACAGCCGGAAACTTTACTATTTCCAATCACAGCTTACCTAAAAGTAACTTAAGGCCTTGTTCAGACATGAGAAGTTAAATTGCCCTACATTTTATGTAATGAGGTGCATGTCATATACATATACGTGACGGCATCTGTGGAAATCTTTAAAAAGCAGCTAAAGACGCATCTTTTTAGTCAGGCGTTGGTCTAGCCACATTGTGACTGTATTACTTTGTATGCTTTTGTGTTTTACTAGGATTAACTGTGATTTATTGTGCTTTTTATGATTATTGATTTGTTATAATGTATGTATTTATTTTGTTTGTTAAGCACTTTGTAACTCTGTCTGTGATTGGTGCTATATGAATAAACGTTACTTACTTACTTACTACTTAAATTATCAATAATTAAATTGTTGGTTAAAATCATGTATCTTATTTCAAAACCCACAATCCTGCCTTAACTTGATTCGTTCACCATGGTTGTACTGTATTTCGAGCAGCGAATCCAAGTCGTCCAAATCATCAACAGGTGTCTAATTAATTCAGCTTATATAATTTGGGGGACTTTTAGTGCTCCAAACTGCATTTGTACTATGCACGTTTTCCTGTTCACAGTTACACTTTGAAATGGAGCAAATAGATTGGTGCATTTAACATCTCAGGTGCAGACAATCTGCTGCCCATAGCCCTAGGAAGAAGACATTATATAGGGAGACAAGTAAAGCCAAGAAATCTGGCTTTTTGCTTTGATACACCACCTTCAACTTCTGTTGACTTGATATTCTCCTAATTAATTTGTCTGCAGTTGTGTTACCTTGATGAGAGCTTGCATTTGGAGGGAGAGTGCACCTGGTAGCATATGCTGCGGGGACTGATAGCAAGGCAACAGAGGGCCAGCTGCAGATAACAGACAGGACAATTCAGCAAATTGTGTATAGGTTTGGAAGCGACACACACACACACACACACACACACACACACACGCGCACGCATGCACGCACGCACGCACGCACGCACGCACGCACGCACGCACCCACACACACACACACACACACACACTTCACCAGGACGACTGGCTCCGTGCAAGGGAATTACATTTTCTTCAAACAACTTAATTTCAAGGCAATGATTATTTTTAGGGGTGGGAAATAGAATCAAGAATTGTGTGTATTGTGACTTTTTTGGGACGATTTTCAAAATTGATTCTTTTGCTTAGAATGAATATTTTTTTAGTTAATTATTTTTACCAATGATTCATCTAAATCATTGGTACCGTCGGTACCGCCGACGGAAACTACATCATATACGTTTCAAGCAAAACAGACCAAAAGCAGAAAATGCAGGAAATACATTCTTTACAAATGTCTTCTGTGTGTATTATTAAGTGTATTATTCAACTTTAATTTTTATAAAAGAGGGAAAAGAAAATCACAATACTCAATACTACTGAATCGCAATTCTTCCTGATTCGCAGTAAATGAAAATCTCAGTACAAATCGAATCGGCACTCATGTACCGTGAAGGAATCGGGACAAAAGCATATCGTCCCAGCCCTAGTTATCTTCTATCTTCTTAGATACTCAGGCGATACATACTCAGTATGGCTGCCCTGGATCGTCTTCAGTCAATCCAGAAAGTTGCTGCAGGGCTACTTAATAGGTCAAATAGACAATCTCACATTACCCTGGTACTTAAATCTCTTCACTGGCTCTCTGTTGTATATAGGATTCAGTTTAAATGCCTACCTCATGTACAGAGCATTGCACTCCTGCCAACCTGTTCTCACTCCAAACTTGTAAAATAAGGACGCTTGGGCAGCGTCTCTCAGCGTCAGATACGATGCAAAACTCACCCATATGGAACGCACTGGGCAGAGCAGCAGCTCTGTGGCGCTTGAAGATGGCGTACAACCCCAAATCAGAAAAAGTTGGGACAATATGGAAAACACAAATAAAAAAAGAAAGTAGTGATTTCTAAATGTACTTTGACTTGTATTTCATTGCAGACAATACAACAGCACATGAGGACTTTGTAATGTGTGCAGAATGTGGTTTTTCATTATCTTGTTGAAATATGCATGGACGTCCCTGGAAAAGATGTCTTCTTGAAGACAGCATATTGTGCTCCAAAATCTCTATGTACTTTTCAGCATTAATGGTGCCATCACAGAAGTGCAAGTTACCTTTTCCAAGGGCACTGACACAACCCCATACCATGACAGACCCTGGCTTTTGGACTTGTTGCTGGTAACAGTCTGGATGATCCTTTTCTTCTTTGGTCACACGGCGTCCATTTCTCCCAAAAAATACCTGAAATACTGATTCATCTGACCACAGTACACGTTTCCACTGTGTGATGGTCCATCCCAGATGCCTCTGAGCCCAGAGAAGTCGACTGCGCTTCTGGACACTGTTAACATAGGGCTTCCTTTTGGCACAGTACAGTTTTAACTGCCATTTGTGGCTGTAACTACGTATTGTGGTACTTGACAAAGGTTTGCCAAAGTAGTCCTGAGCCCATGTGGTGATATCGCTTATAGATGAATGACAATTCTTGATGCAGTGCCGCCTGAGGACTCGGAGATCACGGTTGTTCAGCTTAGGCTTGCGCCCTTGTCCTTTACGCACTGAAAATACTCCACATTTCTTGGATCTTTTAATTATGTTATACACTGTTGAAGGTGAAATAAGCAAATGTCTTCCTATCTTTCTTTGAGGAACATTGTTTTTAAACATTCCAATAATTTTCTCACGTATTTGTTGGAAAACTGGCGATCCTTGGCCCATCTTTGCTCCTAAAGGACTAGACCTTTCTTGGATGCTGTTTTTGTACCAAATCATAATTACAATTACCTGTTGACATCACCTGTTTCAAATCACATCATTATTTAACCAATTTACATGATTACTAGCCCTAAATTACTCCTGTCCCAACCTTTTTTGGAATGTGTTGCAGGTCTGAATGACAGGAAAGGATGTATATTTACAAATGAAATTAAGTTGACCAGACAAAACATGAAATATTTTGTGTTCACATTGTCTGCAATGAAATACAAGTCAAAGTACATTAAGAAATCACTACTTTCTTTTTTTATTTGCGTTTTTCATACTGTCCCAACTTTTTCTGATTTGGGGTTGTATGAAGGATGCCTGTACGCATTCACTTATTTCGAAGAAGCATGTTTCAGACCAGACAACCCTATCACCAGGCAAAACATGTCAGTACTTTACAATTCTGCACTAAACCCAACCCTATGATTTATATTTAGTGCCATTGCAGGAAGTAATGTGCCCTTTAATGTAACATGGCAGAAAATAAAGTTGTAGGGGACAGGGTGGTGAATGAGCGTGTGGTGTTTTGGGCTTTCATGCAGAAGACTTGAGTTTGCATCCCAGCACAGACCTGCAATTAACGCCTGTAAACGCTATAAACACGATCCTTTCCTGACCTTACAGTGTTTTAGCTGCCTAACCCTAACCATACACAGTTTAACCTAAACTTTGTTGCCAGAGAATTTGAATCAATGAATGTAAAAAGAGAAGAAAAAAGTTTAATTTAGTTTAACGTTCATTCGGGGTTTCTGCAGAATGGTCCAATATTGACGTTCTTTTCTGGCGATAGGGTTGCTTAAACCTGAGAACCTTCAAACTTAACATTGCAGGGTGCAAACCCCAGTCTCCTGTGTGCTTTTTAATGTTACCAGGGTTTTCTGTGCCATTATGAGTCTTAGGTCCAGCCGTTTTTTAGCAGAACCTAAGCCGAATGAATGCTCCAAAAAAAGCACAATAAGATAACAATACAATAAGCTTAATCATTAAGCTGACTAAAAAGACTTTTCTCAGATCTAATGATTGTAGTTGGACGTCTTTAGCAAGTTTTGTCTTGATGTTTTCTGAGTGTTTTCTATTATCTGCTTTAGATTTTCCAACATTTTAGACAGATATATGGTGATACTAATGGTCCAAAATGATGTGAAATTGCATTTCCCAAAATCCCCTGCAAAATATGCCCACCTAAGTCTTCCACAATCGCAGGGAAAAAGCTGACCTCCTTGATGAGGTGGTACTGTTTGTGTACTCTGCAAGTCAGATCTATGGCTCCTGTAGTCAGTCAGGTGTGCTTTAAACTTTACACTTGTTCCATCAAAACATGTTCCTTCCTGAGGCTATTTTGCAGCCGCACCATGGCTCTGTCCGGTGCTTATCGCTGCCCAAGACAATTGTAATTGGTTTAAAGAAATTCCAGTAAACCAGAGCATGTTTTTCTCCCATCCTGGAATACTGTGTGGACTAGCCAGACCTTCGTCCTCAGCTCTGTGGAGGATAGTCTGGTAATATGAAATTACTGTGACTGTGGTCAAGCTTGTCGTCACTTGCATTTCCGTGGTCAAACCAGCCACCGCTGAAGTTGGACAGACGCCGTCAGAGCAGAGCGAAGTATCGATACATAGCTTGCAAAACAATGTCTGGAAAATGATTTAAAGGAAACAAGTTGGTTTGACCATGGAGATGTGAGAAATATGCACTAGTCCAGAACCCAGGACATTCTTCCTGTTAAATACAGGAAGAATTTCTTTTTCTTGCTCCCGCCCCAGACACATCCGACCAATAAGCGGTGTGAACGTTCTTGCGTGGTTTGTAGTGATGCGTTTTGGTCGCTTGGATTTTTCTCCGTGTGCAACGAAACCGAATCAAGGGGAAAATCACTGCAATTTTACAAACTCATCAACTGATTCAGACCAAAGCAAACAAACTACAGGTGTGAAAAGGCCCTAAGATACTAAGGTGAACTGGACGGTTTAATCAGAATCTTTTCATTGTGATTGACAGAGACTGTATGGGTTTGAATTTTTGCTGGGGGGGGGGGGGGTATCCATGCCTGATTAATTGCCTGAACAATCAAGGATCGATATCTGGGTTGATCGGATGAACCTCTGGCATGTCCGAAATTCTACAGTTCCACGGTCCATTTTCCCCACATGGCTGCTTTCAAAAGATCCGTTATAAACTGCAGTGAGCTTGTTTCAATATTATTGGAGTAGTATTTTCACATTGTTGTGGCCAAAATTGTAATTTCCCTGCAGTATAGTAGACAGACCATATTGTCTGCATCTTCCACAAGCGCGAGTTAACATACACACTGAATAAAAAGGCAACCATGCAAAATGTCCTCCAATGGCAGCTTTCCTTCCAAAAACATTAGCGTGGGTATCAGCCCGGAATAACCCTTCATCAGTCGAACCCTGCTGCTCAACAGTCAGGATCAGGTTTCTGTCAGGGCAGCATGGAGCGATGAGACGGAGCTCGGCTGGGGTTTGAAGATCGACAGGTCCTCCGCTGAATACCACCTTGTGTTTTTGGATCCTGGGAGGACTGCCCCAGCAGCTGCCCTCCTTCACGCCTGTTTGTCAGGAGCTGTCGATAAGTCCTGCACTCGCTCCGCTTTAAAGGGGAGGGGAAGAAAAGGCTGAAATAGGATGCTTCCTGCCCTTTAACATGCCAGAGGCTTCGTTAAGGGAACCTGTGAAATCAGTTTAATAGGCTGACATCACCCCTGGGCCTCCGTGACCCAGCCCTCCAGAGACCCTCCTCTCCGATTCCTCTCCTGCTCTTCTTTTTCTCTCAATGTCTTCTTCCGCTTTCCTGTCCTACCCACCTAACCCAGCACCTCTTCTTTCCTCTGCTCTTCTCTTTTTTTGTTCTTGTTATTGATTGTCTGGTCTTCAATGCGCCTCTCCTAACATATCGCTTTTTCCTCTCATTCTCTGAACCTTTTTCCATTTCTGCTCTGCTTTTTTTTCCCCATCATCTCTTTTTTCCACTCCAATCTACTTCCAATTTGCTCCCATCCTCCACTTCCTCTCTTGCTATTTAAGATCTTCTTCTTCTTTGCACTCACCATCCTTTTATTTCTGGTTGTCTTCTCCTTTCTTCTCCTCTCCTCTTTAAATCTTCCTCTCACACATTTTGCCTCAGCAGCAGTGTTTTGTAGTGGACCTAACAGGGGGATAGCTCTATTTTTTATCCAGCCGACCTTGATGAAAACAGCGGCGCAGGCCAGTCTGAGGACGACCCTGAGTGTGCCTGAACCCACCTGACATTAGTGAATAAAATATAGCGTGGGCCTCCTGTTGGGGACGGCTGCTGAAAGGGAGATCACTCCACCTCCTCTTATTTATTCTCTTTTCCTCCTTCTTCAGACGCTAACGCCGGCAATGTGACGTTAATGTGCATACCGGCTGTTTGAACCGCCAACCACAGGTCAGCCACTTTAATAGAGAGGTTCAAGCCTCTCTCAAAGGGATAGCAGCTCGACGCCTCCATTAATGTAGAGCAGGAATGTAGCCGTAAAACAGCACTTCCTCATGTAAGGTTTGCCTGGGAAGTGCTGGGACCCTGGTGTTTTATCCTCTATCCTGCCAGGAATACTGCAGCCAGAATGAACGAATCAAACAATCATTATAACTCTTTAACTATTTTTGTGTGTGTCAAATGGTTTCATGTTTGTTTTGGATTTGTGGTTTCTGACCCGGAACATGGAACAATTCTTCATGTGCTGTGAATATTTTGTCTTCTGGATATGGTATGAGGAGTGAGTGTGTGTGTGTGTGTGTGTGTGTGTGTGTGTGTGTGTGTGTGTGTGTGTGTGTGTGTGTGTGTGTGTGTGTGTGTGTGTGTGTGTGTGCGCGTGTGTGTGTGTGTGCGCGTGTGTGTGTGTGTGTGTGTGTGTGTGTGTGTGTGCGTGCGTGCGTGCGTGCGTGCGTGCGTGCGTGCGTGCGTGTGCCTGGCTGTGTAAAAGTGTTATTATGTTTCTCTGTGCTGCATTGTGTGCAGTATGGGTCCTGACACTGCCTAGATGGTTATGGCTGCCCATGGCTGTAGGCAGGCCTTGGGGGGTGCAGGCCCTCTCCTGGTGGGGATAAAAGCAGGAGGCATCTGGCTCCAGCGGAGCTCCAAAAACTCAAAGTAGCCTAAGATCCCCCTCTCCTAGTTTAGCCAAACAAGCTGGACTAATCCCAACTATCAGGGGATGCTCTGTCAAAACAAGCAGCAGGGCCCTAAGGCAAGCCGATCCACTGAGCAGTGAAGGGCCGCGGAGAGAGAGAAGGAGGCCCTCCCATTAGCATAATGCCTCTCGGTAGCGAGCTGGTGTGCTGGCCTGACAGCCTGAGCACAGGGGCACAGCTTCTCACAGGGGGTTTGGGCTCAGAGACGGGGCAACAGGGGCAGCGGGGGCAGCAGTGGAGATGTGGGAGCTTTCTGGCTTAAATCAGCGAGGGGCAAAACCCAGCCCAGCCTGCTGATGGCAGCTCCTCCTCTTTCTCTATCTCGCTCTTTCTGTGTCTCTGTGATTTTGGCTCTTCTGGCTTATTTTTAGCAGCCTTCATCCTCCAAAAGCAGGTTGAGTCCTCTTCTCGCTGAGTATGTAGGCCTATGCCCTGGGCTCGCCGTCGTTCACCCGACTCCATCGCTACCTCGCAGAGCTATTCTGGTGCTGCTGATCCTGTGTTGTGGCTATACCTGCTGGAAAGCGGCTAAGAATTTGTGTCAGGAGAAGAAAGAAAAAAAGAACTGCTTGACACACAATGCACTATAAATCTCAGTCTTCACATATGAAATATTGATTCAGCACACTCATTATCCTCCATAGATCTCTTTTGATATTCAGATGACTCTCTTTTTCTCTTAAAACCTTTGAAAGAGCACAAGTTGAAAATGTGCTCAAATCAAGGGAAACCACTCTACCTTCTTTTTGTCACCATTCGGTGTCATTTCATTTTCTATATGCAGAATGACTAAATGAAACAAATGAGTTAGCTGTATGTGTTATTAGCCCTAATGGGAACATAATGGGGTTAGCTTAGGCCACGTAATAATGAATATCAATATCAGCAGCCTGGCTTTTATTAAAACCTTACATCATCTCTCAGACACTCAATTTGAGAGGGGACTGGGTGTCCATGGGGAGGGTATTTTTGGTATCTGGTTGTTGAAACACTTCTGCCCTGTATTAAATCAATGCCTTGGCTTGTCATACATTATTATTTCGCTATTCACACATTGTGCGGAATTTTGCATGAAAGGGCCTCTTTTGTCTGTGATTCTTGCACATATCGTCATACGATGTGATATTAGCAGCCAAAGGTACAGAACTGATGATTCCTGAATGGCTGTTGGAGGCTACAGCTTCACTAAAAGTTTTTTTTTTTTAAATAGGAAAACCCTGCCGTCTGCCTCAAGTCCAGCCAGTCCTGCTGGGATTGTACTTGGACTGGATCCAGTTGATTATCATTTCAACCCACTGTCACTCATAAGGAGGCAGGTTCCCGGGCCCAATTATCTTTGAAAACCCAAGCATGGAAGGCTGGATGTGATCAATGAGGCCGATGCCAGCGTCGATGTGCTCCGAGTCAAGCCTATTGATCAGTGGATGTGTATAGACAGACGTTGTGAGCTGTATAATGTCAGCAGGGCCGGCGGATGCGATGCTGGGGAGGGGCGGGGGGGGATGGTTGAGGTGGAGGAGGGGAGGGGGGGGGGGGGGGTGGCATCAGCGCCCGGGAGCCTCAGGTGTGCAGCGTCAGGAGGAAGAGGTGACAGTTTGCTGGGCCCCAGGGCCCCCGGGGAGAGGATCAGGACCTGCCCTGACTCCCAGCCTCCCAGCTCACAGCAGCAGGGTGACGAGCCGCCCCGGCAGCCCCTCCCACCGCCACTACCGCAATTAAAAGTCTGGCTCAGTTGCAGGCTGGAGCGCAATAAAACACAGAGCACAACAACCCTCTCACCTTACGCTCAGGGACTGGGACACACACACACACACACACACACACACACACACACACACAAGCTGGGACACTTCTGCCTCTCCTCACGCTCCATTCTCACAAAGACAAAAGCTTAAGCTTAAGGGAAGATCATGGTTATGGTAAGTATAAATAGAGTTATAGGAATAGCTGCATAATAGGGCTGAACAATTTCGGGTAAAAATCTGCAGATTTTTCTGCCATATATTGTGTTTATGATTCAATTCACGATTATTTTTTAAGTTTAGTTAAAGTTCAGTATTCACTGTGTAACAAAAAAACATGTCGTGGATCACTATAACATTAGACACCATCAAAACTGCTCTATATTGTTTTTCTTTTAATAAGCATGGAACAGTCAAACACAAAATAAATGAAAAGTTCACTGAAAATAGGACATTTCTGTAAACAATCTGTGTTATGTAACATGTTTCCAACATTTAACTTATGAAAAAACAGTAAATAATAAAAAGAGGAATGAAAAATGTTAAACCAAATGTTACACCAAACATTCAACTAAACATTGTACATTGGCAGCCTTCACGATTAGCTAATCACATTCTTTCAAATCTCAGTTTTGATTTGAAAACGATTAATTGTTCCGCCCTACTACACAATAATACATTCTGGGATATACTCTACCCTAATTCACTAAGTTTGCAAGAGTTAGACGAGTAGATGGATACCACTCTCATATCTGTACGGTGAATATGAATCTACAGCCATGAGACCATTAGATTAGTTTAGCATAAATACTGGAAACAGTTACCATGGCTCTGCCCAATGGTTAAAAGAAAAACAAACTAATCCACCAGCAAAACAAACAATCTAGCAGAACCTCTTTGGCACCATGATAGTATGTTTGATCCATACAAAACCCAAGGAAAAAAAATGAGAAGTGTCTGTATGAAAAATAAATGACAATTCTTAACATTTTATTTATTCAGTTGTCTATTTGATTATATTATCTGTATATTTTATTGTATTTTTTGTTTGCGTAAAAGTAGTCAAATTAAAATCTAAACATAGTTTGTCCAAAAATACCAGTGGTGAAAGTACTATAAGTACGAATTCAAGGTATTTTCTGCTACATCATGCTTCTACTTCACAGTAATTCAGAGGCAAATGTTGTGCTTTTTATTCCACTCTATTTATTTGATAGACTTAGCTACTTTGCAATTTAAGATTAATAAACAAAATATAATCATGCTAGAAATAGAACCAAAGCCTATTTTTCACGCGAGACGCAAGAGTGTTGGAAGCGTTTCCAGGCAAAATAGAATAGGAAAAGATGTCATTTTGACCAATTCATATTACTAAATGACATGATGTTTGAAAGTCTCTAGGTTTTGACATAAATGCAGATATTAATGTAATTTAAAATAATAATAATAATAATAATAATAATAATAATAATAATAATGATCATATTTCAAATAATGCACCTGTCAATACAGAACAAAATATTTTGTAGCCTATTTTGCCATCGATACTGCCGATATTGTCTTTGCTGTAATCAAATCAGTATATATTTATGTTTAACATGAAGTATACTACTGCTTGAGTGCAGTAAATCAAGAGGAAACATACATGTGCACAGACAAGGCTAGCAGCAGCAGCAGCAGCGTCTCATCAGACACGTTTCTGGTGTGTGAAGACAGAAAAATCCACGCAGCTGACACGCAACAGAAACGCCACGCTCACACCACGCAGCCAGTGTGTGGCCGGCCTAAGACTTTATTGACATTTACCCAGCAGTATGTGAAGTCATTCAAATTAGCCTCACTTTCACCAGCTGCAACATTCAAGTGATGAACACATCAATAATTACAATCTATTAATGTTATATGCATTATTGTTGATATACATCCATTCTTCATAATGAGTACTTTTCATACGTTGAGTATACTCTGGTACTTTTGTACCTTAACTTTAGTAACATTTTGAATGCAAACCTTTTACTTGTAACAGAGTGTTTCTACACTGTTGTATGGCTATTTCTTAAAGATCTGAGTACTTCCTCCACCACTGAAAAATACTGGAATTAGCCCATAAAATATTCACCAAATGTTTAATTGTAGAATGTGAACGCCTCCCAGGTTGCTAAAGAATTGCACACCAATATTTCACTATTATTTTGAATATGACAGTATTCCGAATTTGATACAGGTCATGTAAACAGCATATTCCCTTTGGATATTCCAAATAAGGCCTTTTTTTGAATATAGCATTTTCCGATGAAGTCATGTGGGATATTCCGGTATTATTCAGGTTTTAGAGGGAATCTTTGGATCTGTATACAGCGCATTCGGAATATGCGTCTCAATCTGGGTTTTTACTGCAGTTTACGGCCTATTGCCTGTTTCCAGCTTATGGTCATCTCTTTGCGTTGCTATGGTTGCTGTAGACAAACCAACCAGCTGACAGTTTGCAGAGCTGCAGACCCAATAAGAAGGAGAAACACAGCTACTTTTAAACATTATCAAAGACTTGGATATCAAGAGGTTTTTGGATGTGAGCACACATCGCTATGCCGACCTCATGTTTTGCACGGTTACATGTAAATGGAAATATTGGTGGAATATTCACCTTCATTAGCCATGTAAACAGCTTAGTCGAAATATTGTCTTTTTCAGAATAAGGGCAAAAAAACAGAATATGATGTGCGTGTGAACATAGTCACTGTCATGACCTCAGTGTTGGCTAGCTGGCTCCATGCTAACACACAGAAGAGACAGTTTCTATTTCAGGTGAATGACATAAGTAAGACCTAATTTGTTACGGGAACACTGGCAAATTCCAATTTGAGTGTTTCAGATGGCCTCTGGATCTGGTTTTGTGCATACTCGTGTGGTTCAAATTGGAATATAAAAGAGAAAGTGCCTCTGTAAAGCTTTTTGCTGCTCACGCATTAGAAAACATTACATTTGTATCACATGTGAGTCAAAAAATCTGATTTCATTCTCTTTCTGCTGCAGAGTGAACAGAGTCTCCAACAACTCCGCCCCAGCCTGAAGGAAATCTGTTTTCCATTCTGCCGCCAAGTCCCCAAAGCAGCCTCATCGCCTCAATAATGATGAACGATTATTGCCCTCAGATTGCTTTATGATATATGCACTCGTTAAAAGTAAAGGGCCGATCGTTTCACTAAAGTAACCTTTTTGTACATCATTTTGAGTGTGAAACTAATAATGGCCTGTTTCATGTGACAGACTGGAAACAGAGACATCCATTGAGGAATTGAATTCAATACATCTTAATATGGATAAAGCAGTGGAGCAAGCCGAGCTGTGATGTAATGACCACAAAACTATTCAGCAGTGGCATAATGAGATCAATCGCCACACTGAATCAGTCTCTTATCTCGTTTTAAGAAAAACTAGTAGAGCTCAAGTTGTTCATCTCCATCAGATAATAAAGACCAGATTGTAAAAATGCAGATAAACACTTTGGGTCCGACAACTTTCTCTGTCTGCTTCTGCAGTTTTCTGCGTAAATAGTCTCCCACACACTATAGTTCAACAAGTGGAGTTCATTCTGTGGCTAATAAAAGCTAAAGCCACATTCTTGCTTTGTCCTCATATTATTTTACCTCTTAATTCTTATGAATATAGTGGATTTAACATGAATTTTAATGAGTGTAATGTATGCATTTTGGTTCATATTGATGTATGAGGTCAATGGAGAGGGAGAGCGCCAAAGGCTAAAGTTGAGGAAAATACAGACAAGGAGGAGGTGAATATGAATTAGAGGTGTGTGTGTGTGTGTGTGTGTGTGTGTGTGTGTGTGTGTGTGTGTGTGCGTCTGTGTGTGTGTGTGTGTGTGTGTGTGTGTGTGTGTGAGAGAGTGGAGGAAGAGAGAGAGGAGAGGACACTGAGGTCCACAGCCAAAACTCCTCATGCAAATACTACCAGGAGAAAAAGGAAAAAAAAACTAGCTTCATGAATTAATCTCTCCATTTCCACTTCTTTTTTGCTAAAGGCGGTCTTCATCCCCAGCTTGAGTCTTTTGCTTCTCCTGGCGTCAGGGAAATTAATTAGCTGTTTGTCATCCCGAGCTGAACTGAGGGGGAAATGGGAGAAGACTCAAGACTCAATGGCAGACAGGCACAATGATTGGGATGGATTGGAGGCTGGTTGGGTTGGTGTGACACTGCAGGTGCTACCACTGACTCCCTCCCCTCCCCCCCCCCCCCCCTCTTTCTCCTCCGGAGCCTGAAGGAGGGTTTGCCCGTCAGCCCGACCTCAATGCACGCTGTAAAAGAGGCAGCGGCTCATTGTCTTTGAGAAGATGGAAGATGGAAAGGAGGGAAAAGCTACTTTTTGTGTTATTAGAGGAGGACAGGTGGTACTCTCTTTTACTGAGCCCCAGGAAATGCAGCCTAATGTTAGCCAAGGCTGCTTTCATGGCCTCGGGCTACAGGAGGGACGGAGATAGCAGGCAGCAGGTACTCGCTGCCATGGGGTAGATTTAGCAGTGGTGTGAGGCTTCCGATTTGGTCCCACACACACACACACACACACACACACACACACACACACACACACACACACACACACACACACACACACACACACACACACACAAACACACATTACCCCACTCCCTTATTTGATCCAGGCAGGTAACTTTCACCAGCTCCACTTTTAGGGAAGAGTAGATTAAGTTGAAAGTCTGGTTGTGGGCTTGACAGGGACTTGGCGGCTCGCCAGAGCAGGTGGCTTGAAAAGTATCTTTTCCATGTTTTTCTTGTACACCATACCAAGGTTTCTACAGGTTTCAGAAAGTCAAATTTAAGACTTTAAAGTCAGTTAAAACCATTATGAATTAAAGACGACCTATATCGCAACATCAACAAAAAAAAGTCAGGAGTCTAGATTGGCTGCAGCATAAATTGCATGTTGGTCTCATTTGTAGTCGTAATACAGCAAATTATAAATGGACTAGCGACAGAAGGAACTATAACACCACATAATTTAAAAAAGAACACACAAGAGCTGCAGGAACATCTCAATGAGCATTAGAGTTAGGGGAAATTAAGATCGGTTTAAATTATTTAAGACCTAGAACACAATACTTCCACGAATCTAAGAGTTTTTAAGACCTACAATTTAGATTTTTAAATTTTGGGCTTTTTTTAGACTTTTGAAGACCCTGCGGAAACCCTGCATAATGTATTTTTACTTTATGCTTTACAGGAGGACAAAAGAGTAAGATTTTAATAAACTCAAAACAGCTTTATTTCACATATAAGCCTATTCGACAGATACTACTGTAAGAGGCAGCACAACAGTTAATGCAGGGACACAGTACTGCAACGCGAAGCTGACAGGCATTCTGTTTTTTATGTCTGAGACGATATTAGTCTCGCTTTGCCAGACCTACCTCCACAACGCTGTGGAGGAGGGTCTGGCTAGTCCACACAGCAATCCTGGAAAAGTGTGCTCTGGCTTATTGGCATTTCTTTAAACCAATCACAATTGTCTTAGGCGGTGCTAATTGCCGGATACAGTCACGGTGCCTCTGCAAAAAAGCCTCAGGAAGGAACTTATTTTGGTGGAACGTATAAGTTCAAAAGTTGTTTTAGTCGTGCAACAGAAAACTCAGATTGGACAGATAGTCTAGCTAGCTGTCTGGATTTACCCTGCAGAGATCTGAGGAGCAGTTAACCATAGTCCTCATAAATCCACCAGAGTTTAGAATTACAACACAAAGAAAGACGAAGGTAACGGACATCCGGCCGAAATCAGGGACATCCGGCGGAATTTCCGGCGACACCGCAGCAATCCCGGAAACGGAACGTCCTGGATATAGACTACATGGATATTAACCGCCTGAAATAGCCTGTGTTGCGTTCATGTGATATGTACACTAGGCTAAATAACAAACCCCAGCACTGAACAACATGTAGCCCAACACAGACAGTAGGTCCACCATTTTTATGTATGTTTACACTATATTTCACTTGCTGCAAAGAATCTCCTGCATACTGTCTAACTTGCAAAAAAAGATATAAAGTTTAATGGCAACATTTCGGTACTAGACCATCTTTAGGTAAAATGATGCACCTGTCTCACGTCGTAGATGTGCAAAGTATTTTTCTGTACACTATATTTTACTAAAAGGAACTTGAAGCATGATGTCAAGGAGGCCAAACCTGAACATCATTTGTAAATATTTATCCAAACCCTGATGGGGTATCCACACTTGGGTAGAGGTGAACAGTGCTCTTCAGAGACTCTGTGCTACTCAAGCTTACTTCTTGAGCAGTCCAATCAAATATGTAATATCAACCATACAAATATCCTTGCTTTGGATTTGTCTGACATACACTTCTTGCTGACATTGTGTGTGTGATGTACTATAGAGTATCATTTGTGTCCTCTTCTGTTTTTTTAGTGCTGTTCTGTCGTATGTAAAGTTAGGTCTGGAAATATTTGGACAGTGACACAATTTTCATAATTTTAGCCCTGTGCACTAACACAATGGATTTGAAATGAAATCATCGAGATGGAATTGTAGTGTAGACGTTCAGCTTTATTTTGAGGGTTATTTACATCAAAATTGGAGGAAGGGTTTAGGAATTACACACATTTTCATATATAATCCACTTATTTGAAGGTACCTAAAGTAATTGGACAAATTAATATAATAATAAATAAAATGTCCATTCTTAATACTTTGTTGAGAATCATTTGCAGGTGATGACTGCCTGTAGTCTGGAACCCATTATAGACATCACCAAACGTTGGGTTTCCTCCTTTGTGATGCTTTGCCAGGCCTTGACTGCAGCTGTCTTCAGCTGTTGTTTGTTTGCAGGTCTTTGTGCCTTAAGTTTTGTCTTAAGCAAGTGGAATGCATGCTTGATCGGATTGAGATCAGGTAATTGACTCGGCCATTGTAGAATAGTCCACTTCTTTGCCTTGAAAAACGCCTGGGTTGCTTTTGCAGTACGTTTTGGGTCATTGTCCATCTGTACTGTGAAGTGCTGTCCAATCAACTTTGTTGAATTTGGCTGAATATGAACAGACAGAATGTTCCTATAGACTTCAGAATTCATGCGGCTGCTTCCATCTTCTGTCATATCATCAGTAAACACTAGTGACCCAGTGCCACTGGAAGCCGTGCATGCCCATGCCATTACACTGCCTCCACCATGTTTTATAGATGATGTGGTGTGCTTCGAATCAAGAGCCGTCCTAAGCCTTCTCTCTACTGTTCTCTTCCCATCATTCTGGTACAGGTTTAACTTAGTTTCATCAGTCCAAGGAATGCTGTACCAGAACTGGGCTGGCTTTTTTAGATGTCTTCTGGCAAACTCTAATCTGTCTTTTCTATTCTTGAGGTGCATTATTTTT
>CM042425.1:36821491-37221491 GCA_023631565.1 Gymnocephalus cernua | reverse complement strand
AACAAATACGTGAGAAAATTATTGAAATGTTTAAAAACAATGTTCCTCAAAGAAAGATGACATTTGCTTATATTTCACCTTCAACAGTGCATAACATAATTAAAAGATTCAAGGAATGTGGAGGAATTTCAGTGTGTAAAGGACAAGGGCGCAAGCCTAAGCTGAACAACCATGATCTCCGATCCCTCAGGCGGCACTGCATCAAGAATCGTCATTCATCTATAAGCAATATCATCACATGGGCTCAGGACTACTTTGGCAAACCTTTGTCAAGTACCACAATACGTAGTTACAGCCACAAATGCCAGTTAAAACTGTACTGTGCCAAAAGGAAGCCCTATGTTAACAGTGTCCAGAAGCGCCGTCGACTTCTCTGGGCTCGGAGGCATCTGGGATGGACCATCACACAGTGGAAACGTGTACTGTGGTCAGATGAATCAGTATTTCAGGTATCTTTTGGGATAAATCGACGGCGTGTGCTCCGGACCAAAGAAGAAAAGGATCATCCAGACTGTTACCAGCAACAAGTCCAAAAGCCAGGGTCTGTCATGGTATGGGGTTGTGTCAGTGCCCTTGGCAAAGGTAACTTGCACTTCTGTGATGGCACCATTAATCCTGAAAAGTACATAGAGATTTTGGAGCACAATATGCTGCCTTCAAGAAGACATCTTTTCCAGGGACGTCCATGCATATTTCAACAATATAATGCAAAACCACATTCTGTACACATTACGAAGTCCAGGCTGCAGAGGAAGAGGATACGGGTACTTGACTGGCCTGCCTGCAGTCCCGACCTGTCTCCAATAGAGAATGTGTGGCGCATTTTGAAGCGCAAAATGCGACAACGAAGACCCCGTACTGTTGCCCACCTTAAGACTTGTTTGCAGCAAGAATGGGACAAAATTACACCTGAAACACTTCGTCACTTGGTGTCTTCAGTCCCTAAACGTCTTTTAAGTGTTGTGAAAAGGAATGGCAACATTACAAATTGGTAAATGCTTTACTGTTCCAACTTTTTTTGAAATGTGTTGCAAGAACCAAAATAGGAATGTTGTTTTTTTGAAAATAAAACCCAATAAAAATCATGAGGAACACATTAAATGATGTGCTGTTGTATTGTCTGCAATGAAATACAAGTCAAAGTACATTTAGAAATCACTACTTTCTTTTTTTATTTGTGTTTTCCATACTGTCCCAACTTTTTCTGATTTGGGGTTGTAATATCACTTTTTGAATAGGACTGTTGTCACACATTGTTTTTGTCCTCAGAGGGTTAAATAACCTTTTAAATGGAAGGAAATATAAAATATATATACACCTTGACACTTTTTTATTGTGATGTTATGGTCACATGATTTCAAGGTATTCCTCATTTACATGGATAAATAGGCCTACAGTTTACCTTGTAAGGTCTCTTCGTGTACAGACAGTGTCAAAGAGATTTCCAAGCATTTGATTGTAATATTTCTTTTAAATAGTTTTGGGGGAAGTCTGTGACAAGTCTGAATCTTATCGTTTTCCTATTGTCCAATTTTAGTGCTGACATGATTAGTCGATTCATTTATATATTCGAAAGTTGTACCAATAGCAGGTTTGATAACAGATTAATCTTTTCTTTAACCATTCATCAAGGAAAAATATCAAACATATGCTGGTCTCAAATGTGAGGACTGAATGCTCTCCTCTGATTTAATGTCATTGTAAATAAAATAGGTTGGGGTTTTGAATTGTTGGTTTGACAGATACACAGCTCTTCATTTGCTCTTGAAAAAGAAACAGAGTTGAATGTAACCTAATGTAATAATAACACAGAGTACCACTTTAGGCAACCCTCATAAAGGGGCTGTACATTGTAATGGATTTATGAATGGTTAGTTAATCTTTTGCTTTATAGATCATAAGCCATTAATAAGACTTTTCAGTTGCCAGGTTGTTAAAATAACCTTCGGCTGGTGTTTATTCTCCTTCAGCATGGTTTTCAGCAACCTGGCAACCCAAATAGTTTCCTCATTAATGGCTTATCATATTGATAAATTATGTATTAATAAATCATTATTATTAAGCCTTTGTAAAACATGTTTATTGCTGTCAAGCTAATCTGATAAATAACGTGCTACCGTGTACATTTGGGCGTGACTCCTCCTGACTCGACCACTGGCCGGCCGTTTTTTTGGTCCAAGCTGCGGAAGTGGATCTGGAAGTGGGAAACCCATGTATTTTTCCCGCTTTGAAACTCAATCTTTCAGGGTCCCCGTGTTGTGTCTTTGAGTGCAATATCCTCTGCTGCACTCACGCTGTCATCGGCTGCCTCTCTCGGCCTCTTTCTCTCTTTCTGTGTCTCTGCTTCCATCCACCACAACGCACCCCCCTCCCTCCCTCCGCTACCTCCCCTCCACCCCCTCCACCTCTGTGCGCAGGGCTCCAGTGAAGCCTGCAGCTGGCCGAGGCCTCCCCTCCTCTGGGCCAAAGACTCAGCAGGGGGGCAGGGCTCTGGATCCAGCTTAAAGAAAAGCAGGCAGATCAAGGACAAGAAATACTGGGGAAGAAAAAAGTAATGTATGATCCTCTCTGTGAACAACCCCCACCAACCATCTCCACCTCCCCACCAATCTCACTCTCATCCCCGCTTCTATATATCTCTCTCCTCTCTCACTCTCTATCTTCCCCTCCTGTCCAGTTTGGTTTACCGCTGTTCTTTGGGCTAATTGGTTTCAGATGCAGGACAGAGCAGACATCCCTCCTCTGTAAGCACAAATACAGTACAGAGGGACTTTTTCATGTTGTGGGCAGAGACTCCATGTTTACTGAGGGCAGAGTCTGAGGACAGGAACCAACAGAGTCATGTCACTTTGGCCTTCAGGTAGGAGTGCACGATATTTTGTTTCATCGTCTACATTGCGATGTGCACATGTGCGAAAGTCACATCGCAGGACGTGCAATGTTGACGCTACACACTGTTTGCTGCTTAATAGAAAAGTAAACTTTCACTGTTCTCCTTTTACACGATTGTTACCGGCTGCGACCCTTCCCCTTTAATGGTTCACATTAGAAAAGTTCCTTTTTCATTTTTATTTTCTATGTAGATGCACTCTACAGAATCACCGCAGTAGTCGAGAATTATTTATTATTTCCAAATACAGCTATTTATGTCATCTTGTAAAAATCACAGTCTTTTATCATATGTATATATATATATATATATATATATATATATATATATATATATATATATATATATATATATATATATATATATATTGAATTCTAAGGCATTCTACATTAAACAGCTACAGAGTTTACGTTGCTATGGACGCAGGATTCTAACTGTAGAGACGGAATGGACTATTTTCTTTAGCGGAAGAACCCTGTCGGGGTTGTATTCGCTATAACAACCGCCTCGCTCTACATTATCCGGAAAAAAAATGAATAAATATTGCAATGTCAGTCTTTTTCCAATATCGTGCAGCCCTACCTTTAGGTGTTAAGCTGATGCTCTTATCCAGAGTGGCATAGTGTGAGCAGAAAACTAATTACATTTACTGAATCACCAAAACGTTATGAGCAAATATAAAAAGTTTAAAGGTGAAGAAGCCAGTTGTGTTAATAATCACTTACTAATGCTTGATGGATCTGGGGATCTCGGCATCGTCTCCAGGTTCATACATCATTAATAAATAGAATACTCCACATGTTAATACGTTGTTGATAAATGGATTTGGGTCCAGATGTTCTGCAGCTCTTCTAAAATGTCAGAGGCCAAATGTTCCATGGTACCAGTCTTCCTTAAGAATGTAAGAGCTAAAAAGACATGTCCTGAACCAACAAACTAGAAACTCAACTGTTGTTCTTATTACTGGCTTATGAATTATATTTAGTAAATGATTTATTAGAAGTAATACAGCCACTTCTGTTAACTCATTACCCCTTTATAGTGTGTTTATAGTGTGCCTCATTAGAAAGCAGTACTAATACTGTATTTATGTTCCATTCACAAATCAAAACATGTCATTATGTTACTACCCTAGAACTGGAGCTAGATAGTTTTAAATATTTACATGTCACTTCAGCAGGATTTATTTGGGAGACAGAATCTCTCAGACTCTTAGAAGACCATTCGATACAACTAATACAATTGTGTTGAAGGGCCATACCAGTGTGTTTCCAAGTTTTTAGGGTAACTACCGTTTTATTCAACCTGGACCCTCATTTCCTATGTTTTTGTGTCTGTCACTGATAGGAACAACAATGAAAAACAATCTTTGAAATTGGTCCAGTATTAAGCGGGAACCCTGTAACCGGCAGCCAGAGACCAGGCTGCAATGTAACCCTATGGGGCAAATGTGCATTGTCAATTTGGTCCACTGAAAGTGCTGTATTTTGCCCCTGAAAGGTTTAGATTATTATTCTAAGTGTCTGACAACATTAAATGGAAAGGATCCCTTTTAAAACCTCTTTAGGACCTTTCTGTTTAACCAGAAACAGCTCTGAGGTCGCTAGTGCTAAACCCACCAGACTCCATTTAAAACAACAATACTTTTAGTGTGTATAGAGCCAACATAGTTTCACATGTAAATCAGTAATCTATGTGTTTATGTCAACCAAAAATAGAGATTTGTGATGGTTGGAAAAGTGGAAAGACGGACGAAAATGGCTTTTCATAGTTTTATTTTGTTTCTGTCGACTTTGAAATCAAGTGTATTTGACGGTGCTAAAATAAATGTTTATTTACATTGGTGGCTTTAGCAAATGTTTTTATGTTTAAAAAAAGTATATTACTTTAATGGATAGGTCAACCTCCTTAGTTATCTTTTCCATAATGTTGTCAGACACTTAGAATATTAATCTGAGTCTGTCAGTGGCAAAACAAGCACTTTTGTGAAGGTAAAAACAAGCTGGACAATTGCCCTATTAACTTACATTGAGCTTGTTGCGCCGCTGCCGACTGCAGCGATCTCGCTTAATACTGGACCATTGTCAAAGATTGTTGTTCCCATCAGTCACTTAGACACAAAAACATAGGTAAATAGTTGAAAAGAACGGTAATTACCCTTTAATAACAAATAATCTACGTGTAACATTTTCTGCACAAGTTTGATAAAGTTGATATGGCTAATTTGTTATCAAACAGTTATTAGCTATTTACACATCCAGCAAACAGAGGGCAACATTCGGAGTTGTTTATTAGAGCGTTCATGACAGGAGTAAAGTTGCGGGCCTGAAAGATGTTAAAAAGCTCTGTAGAACTCTGCTGCATATAACTGCAGAGTTGGTGATCATTCTCTGTGGGTTCATCACTCATTTTACATAGCACACAATCCTTCGACCCATTGACAAATATAGATATAGAATACAACAATAATGATAGGTGCATCTTTTAGTTATGTCATCTACCCAGCTGATAGGCTATGTTTACTTTGGTTCTGTTTACTTTCTACACACACACACACACACACACACACACACACACACACACACACACACACACACACACACACACACACACACACACACACACGATGCAGTATTCATAATCTTTGAAAAATACAAAGAAGAATTAGAGTGTGTGTGTGTGTGTGTGTGTGTGTGTGTGTGTGTGTGTGTGTGTGTGTGTGTGTGTGTGTGTGTGTGTGTGTGTGTGTGTGTGTGTGTGTGTGTGTGTGTGTGTGTGTTTAAGTATGTATGTAAGTATATGCTGTGTGCTGTGCTGTATGTGTGTATTGGCTTTACTATAACATACCAGTCACATGTCGTCCATCAACTATTGAGCTTTTGCCTCTGGTGTTTCATCAGGTGTGCAGCCTGAAGTGTTAGAGCCTTACATAAGCACACTAATAATTCCATTATCCCTTCACCCTCCATGTTCCATTCATTCATTTTTCTCACTTTTTATCCTCTGTTCATCTTTGCGGCTGCTTCTCTCTCTTTCTCTCTGTTCCATTTGCTAGGTGTGATATTGCTTTAATTGAGCAGAAACATGTGAGATCAGACATATCTCGGGGGATTAGAGGAAAAGCTGGGAGTTTGTGCGACTGGCAGCCTGTGTTTGGAGCACGGGGTCTGCTGGGAATGAATGTAGTTAGTGTGACCCCTGACCCTGCGAGCTGTTGACGTGGAAGCCGGCCAAGAGGGGTCCAACAGAACGCTTTTGTTAATCTCATTCAGGGCTCCCTGTGAACTGTGGGCAGGGGGAAAGCTGGCAGCTCAGACCTGTGGAATGCAGAGCTCTTTATTCCCATGCTTTGGAAACAGAGGTGGGCCCTGGAACTAGCAAGGCTCCTTTACCAGGACCTCCTCCAATCAGCTCAATCGACACTGACAATTTCCTGGCTTAGGCTTGCCAACTGGCAGGGCAGCGGTGCAGGGGGGACAAATGCGCCCCACAAGGGCTGCAAAGTCCACAGGCAGCAGGACAGAACTTCTAACAGGCCCCTGCAGTAGTATGCCACTGTTTGGAGAGTCCCAGTTAAACCCAGTACATTTACTGTAGCTACACTAAGAACCTTTCTGCATCCACTTTGGATGCAATAGTTTTTTGTCAGTGTCTCCCAAAATGACCCATGTTCATTTCGAAAATGGCATATGGGTATTTTCTGAGCCGTCCCCTCTGGTTAAAGTTTAATCAAGTTAAAGCAAGTAAAACGACTTGGTTGAGATTAGGGAAAGATCGTGGTCATGGTTAGAAGCAATCAACATTGACTTGGTAGAGGATTATAGTGAACAGCAGTCTGATGTGTTAAAGTCACACTCTTTCTTGACCTAACAACACATTCTTACTTCCATCGCGCCACCATTGCCGTTTGGTAGTGATGCAAAAAGTCTCCTTTAGCATAATTTTTAGACGTGCTTGGTCAGGACTTTTAGTGTTACTTTTGAACACTCTGGGTTGGGACCCTTGGCATCGCTATTTGACGCTCTTGGGACTCACGTCTAGATCTTTGGTGCATATTTAGACAAACTTGGTAGGTACTCTTGGTGTCACTTTTTGAGGCTCTGGGTCGGGACAAACGTTTAACTGAAATGTGGCAACAGAAAAGGACTTAGGTTTAGGAAAAGATCATGGGTGGGGTTACAAAATGTTTCAGTGACACGCGGGTCAAGAACCCAGGACTCCTGGGTGAAAGTCCTGTCCATCCACCCCAACGAACTTCCTTATGTGGATTTTCTGTCTTTCATACTACTCTCTACTGTTGTCTCTCTTAATACTACGTCATCTTACAGTGCTGTGGACGAGCTGCTGCTCTGCCCGATGCGTCCCGTACAGACGCTAACGGGTGATTTTTGCGTCGGTATCCGACCAACCTTCAGTATTTCACAAGTTGGGAGAGAGAACGAGTTGGACTTAACCATCCACCGTTATCTTTTACCTAAGGGGCAATACACACCAGTGTTTTATGTTCCCTGAATCGGCCTACCTCAGCTACCTTTGACTACATGTGTCTGTGCAGTATGTTCAGTGTGTGCTACCAGCACTAATTGACATATGTCAAATGACGCAGTACTACTCAAAACTTCTGAATGTGGCAAGTTGTGTGTTGCACCTACAGGAAACCCACAATTAATTACAACTTGGTCCGAAGGGACAAGAGAAAACAATAAAAAGCAAGACCATTAGACAGGAAATAATCAATTCCCTACACTTATTCAGCAGCTAAAACTGTAAAACTATTAGTTTGTTGTAATTATCGATCATCGTTTACAGACTTCAACTTCAGCTTCAACTTTGACCCTAGTTGCTGTAATTGTGTGCACTCAGGGTTTTTCTATGCAATGATTTCTTTTAGCAACATTGTGGGTAGGTTCCCTTTCTACTGGTAGCTAATATGGCTAATTTAATTTGATCTGATGGCTCATATTTCTTTGCCTTCTTGGCCTTTATAGCGATGTCACCATAGTCTATATCGACAGCGTTCCACTTCCAGCATTGCTCTGATGTGGCCGAAAATTCTGCTGGATGTCCTTCTTTTCGAACGGATTTCCGTTACCTTCTGCTTTCTTTGTGTCTTCTAAACTCTAGTCAATTGATATGGTTAACTGCTCCTCAGCTTTATGTTGCACGACTAAAACAACCTTTGAACATACACATGTTCCACCAAAACAAGAAATGGCAATAAAAAAGAGCACGTTTTTCTCCCATCCCGGAATGCTGTGTGGACTAGCCAGTCCCTCCTTTGCAGCACTGTGGAGGAAGGTCGGGCAATACGAGACTACTTTGATAGAGAATAATGTTAACATATCAATAAAACTGATGGCTGGAGCTACAAATAAAAAACAAGTAAATTCTGATAAATTGTAGTTTTTCTTCAAGACAGTATACCAATGGCACACTACTTCCACCTTTGCTACTAAGAAAGGACAGTAATTACTCTCACATCGGCAAGAGGTTGGTCAGAAAAAAAATAAAAAATGAAATGCAAGTTGCTGAACAAATGACCAATGCTGTCAGATGCTGCAGTCCAAAAATGAAATATAGAGAAATTGCTGAGGACCTGTTGGAACCCTGGCAAGGACCCCTGGGAGCTCCCCAACGTCACTATGGAAACCTCTTCTCTAAAGGGTGCAGCTGTGGGGATATGGGGAGGCCCCCTGTGTACACACACATACCACATACACACACACACACACACACACACACACAGGGCATTAACCACTCACTGGTTAGGCCAGATCAGTCAAGATTAAATAAGCGTACCCCTTCATTGGCCTGAATGGAAAGCTGTTGGAGACTAAGTGGTAATCTCTGAGGTTGATGGAAGGTTAGGAATGAAACAACCAAACACCTAAACACATACGACACTTTTCTCGCAATCTGACTTTGACATGAATTTTAGGAATAGTACAGTAGCGAAAACAGTGCTACATACAGCTTTGTCTTTATTATTCTGTGTTTCCAGAATAGCCTGGCTGACAGACAGGAAGTAAGGAAGTCAGGCTTTGAGGAGGAGAACTCCTCCTGCTCCCACAGCGCTGCCAGTCAGCTGAGTCCGCTGCTCAGCAGAGGCGGGGGAAATACCTGCCGCTCCGCACAATAGTGCTGCTGGGATTACAGGCCCCCCTGCTGGTGAGCAGCCCGGCAACGGAGGAGAAGGGAGGGAGGGAGGGAGGGAGGGAGGGGTGAGTGGATGAAGGGGAGGTGTGCAAAACATCTACAGCTTCCTAAACTCGACCTGCGACTGGGGTTTTATACGGTAACTGTGTTTGAGTCATTGTAGTGCTTTATGTAAAAAAAAAAAAAACGTATGTATGCAATTATGTTGATAATGGAGCCAATATATTGTGAAATAACATAATCAATGATTGAATCAGTTAATTATGAAAATAAGTATTTGTTTTGTTTTTTTAAGGTTTTACCTTTTCCAAAAGTCCTTTTTTATTGCACGATGGCTGGATTCTCAAATTTGACACAAGGTAACAAAGTGGTGACATTTGGGTTACAGACAAGACTCATTAACCACAAATCTACCCTCCCATAAATTTGAATAAAAATACTGGTTCCCCAAACAGTCTCAAAAATGTCCAAGCCTAAGCAATACCTTGTCCCAATAAACACACACACACACACACACACACACACACACACACACACACACACACACACACACACACACACACACACACACATACAGGCTGGTGGCCATGTCCTCCTCCGGTCTGCTGTTCAGAGTGTGTGTGCTGGGCCCAGGCCTGTGATTTACCTGCTGTCCCTGGCTTTAACACACCCCATATGGTGATCAATGGCCAATAAAGAAGGCTCTAAGCGAGGCAGGAATTAGCTCAGCTCAGCTCTGTTTATAGCACAGATCCTGACTCTGTTGGCTTCAATGCACAGTTCTTAGACTGCAAGCAGATAATCTGCTTTTTTCACATTAGATGATCATATAACAAACTTAAATTCCTATTTGTTGCTAGACCTGTAACAATTCCAAATTATGCTGTACAAATTAATTGTATAATTGTGTTTGACAATATGATTGTCTCTTTCAGTCAAATTTGATTTGGTTATATCACGTCTTGTGACCCAGATAATGTAGTAACACACTTCCTGTGAACTAAACCACAACTCTTTATTATCATAAAACATTGTATTTTTTGTAGTATGTGCATATATGTATATGTATGTAATGTATATATATATATATATATATATATATATATATATATATATATATATATATATTCTTACTTTCTTTCTCGTTATTGTGTTGTCTGTTTTAGCATTGTTAATTGCATCTTGGTTTGTTTGGTTGGTTGTTTGGAATTGCATGATAAGTTGCCTGTATAAGATGAAAAACTATTGCTGCTCTTTCTGATTTATATTTGAAAAGAAAAAAATTGACAATAGTAGCCTACAGTATTATGTAGTTTTCTGGACATAGCTAATGCTAGCAATTAGTTGCGGTTAAACAAAGAAACTATTGTTTAAACAAACAATATTTTAAACAATTATTTAAAAAAAATGCAATGATACAATTATGGAATAATACATGTTACAGGCCTATTTGTTGTTACCGAAGTGCAGTTCAGACAATGTATTTAGACTAAATCGCCAGGTAAAGAAAATATAGGCTTACTTCTATCCATGTGGTGCTAAGAGTGTATGTTAATATGGACCTAAATGTAACGAGTGCATGTGTGTGTGGTGTTGCTGAGCTGTAGTTGGCAGTGCTCTGTGCCGAGCAGATGGAGTGGAGAGGGATTCTGGCTGCAGCTCTTCATGTGATACGAAGATAGGCTTTCTCTCGTAGCTGCTTCTATTTCTTTTTGTCTACACAAAATGAGTCAGTGTTTAACACATTAAGCAAATCCAGTTATTGTTGCAATAGGCTTGCGGAGATGTATAAAGAGTCAGTTAACCCAAATCATCAATGCAAAACATATTTTCTCACTTCCTCTTTTGGTATGAATGGAATTTAATTTGTGTTACAGAAAATAAATAATGACATTTTGGAAATCAACAACGATGGGTCTGCTTAAACAGTGTACTTTATACAGAAAAAGTAGTAAGTGAAATATGTCAACCCGTTCTCACTCCCAACTCTTAAAATACTGTTGTGTACTGGGTCGTATTTACTACCACCGACAGGGGCGCTAATTTATGAAGCGCTCATATGGGTCATATTAGAGTGTAGGAATAGAAAACCTATATTGTTGTATGTTTTGGAGAACTTGTTGGACAGAGATTCTTACTAATGATTAAAAGTCATCAAATTGTGTGCACATGGTAGCCTACATGCCGAAATGCACAAGTACGTGTCAGTTATAACTGCAAAGTCTGATCAGATGCAGATGCACTGTTAAAGTAACTCTATGGTTTCTCCACTGTGCTGTAGCTCTGGATTAAATCACCCATGCTGTGAGCCAACATTGAGGAATACAGTACTGATGTTCACACTGGCTACTTGGCTCACAATGATCTGGGCTTCATAAAGGGGACGAGCAGTGAGCGCTGCAGGACATTCACACTAAATAAACTTATATGTTGATACACCACGGCACAGAGGTGCAGAGCTAGTGGGGCGTGTAACTGCACTTGGGCCCGCCCCTTGGGAAGTGTTCGTGTGTGTGTGTGTGTGTGTGGGTGGGTGGGTGGGTGGGTGGGGGGGGGGGGGGGGGGGTTATGGCCAATGGGGCAGTAAAGATGTCACGGCCAACTACCGGGAGGGCTTCTTGCAGAGAGGTAGGATGTTGTTATATAAAATGCAAAAGGGCTCTGATTTCTGCTCCCTGTCCACTTTAAGGTCTTCACAGCGGTCCAATCTGCCTGGAAGAAATCACAGCTAAACCTTTAACCCCAGATGTGTGCCACAGTCTGCTTCGGAGGTGACTCTGACACCCCCCTGGCTCTGGCCCTTCAGCTAGCCAGCACTATGTTTCCTTTGTTTAACCCCTGACCTGAGAAAACAAGACGTGTCCCAGAGTCTTGAGGAAGAGGAAGTGTTTGGTTACAAATTAAATATATGCGTGTCATGAGCCGTAAATCGGTGGGCCTGCTAGCTGCGCTGCTACTGAAACGGCATGTGGTACCAAGGCTCTCACCATAAAGTTTTAAGGCCTTGCTTGAATCTTTGCTTTTCAAAGGCGATCTGGATGTTGGCTGGACCCAAGGCACGATGGGTCCCAGGTGTAAAGATGTAAAGAAAGGAAAGAGGAAAACAAAGGAAAGACGAGTAAGGAAAGGAGCAAGGAAAAGGAAGAAAACGAGAAGAAAATGAAGTAGAATAGTGGTAGTACACAGAGATGGTGTGGAGTGAATAACATATACATACAGTAGTTGGCATAGTTGCAGTATAGAGAAGATGTTAACACTTATTTGAAGGGGTGTGCATAAGACTGAAATGACACCTGTCATGAACATAAATAAGTCATTTTGAGTATTCATGACATTCCCTATAGATAGATATATTAACTTGCATCTCAAAGACAATATTTAAGAATATGACTGCCACTTTGTCCCACAATCACTAACTTTACTAGCCTACCAAATGGCACATTAAAATAGTGTATTCAAAACATTTGTAAAATACAATAGAAATACAAGGAGGAAAAAAATCTCCAATTCACTTTCTTTTCAACTTCAAATCCTGTTATTTTTATGACTAAATTATACAAACCATTCTCATAATTCCCTGCACATCCAAACGGTGTTCTCTTTAGTCCATCTTCTCGGTAACAATTTATTTGAAGGGGTGTTCATAAGACTGACATGACACTGTCATTATTATGACATGACATCTGTCATGAACATGAAGGAGTCATTTTGAGTGTTCATGATTGTTGTCATTAAGTGTCATTCGGTAAATTACGAGAATTTTAATGCAAAGTTAGCATTGTCTGCGATGTCTTTGTCATGACAACTTGACTTTAGCGAAGACAACAATCTCTGTGTTATGAAGACTTGACAGTAGCAAGCAAGACAGTACACGACAGTACAACCTGTCGATATCTTTGTAATGACAACTTGACATTAACCTAGACAACATAACCTGTCATAAATGTCATGACAGGCCCAATTATCAAACTTTAAAGGTCCAATGTGTGGGAATTTCTCCCATCTTCGACACGGGCATGCCCAGTGTATGCAAAGGGACATGTGCTATGCATTGTCAGACGTGCTAATATGGACGGAGATTAGTTTTGCTACGGAGCTAAAAAGCTTGTGTGGACAGAGATTGTTTTTGTCTCGAAACACCGCTTAAAAAAGAAAACGTAGTTGTGTAGATGTAGCCATAGTTAAAGGTAAACAACAGCTAATATATCATGATATATACCAAAACACCTGTTCTACCTACTGAATCAAGGACTAAGGTTAAAGTCTAAAATGCACTGTGTACTCAACAATCCCTCTCCCCTCAGTGTGAGAGTGTTCAGGTTTCCTATCTTTTTGGACAGACAGCCATCGGCTCCCGTGTAATCCCAGGGCTTTGAGCTGAGCAAAGTGTTGACAGCTAGACAACACAGCCTGCACCAAGCTCGAAAGAATGTGCTAAATGGTACAGATGCAAATTCTGCACACATTCGCTGGATGTAACTCAATCTCAAAATCCACTTTTCATATATTACTTCAATACAAGAGTTCCGTCATATTTTAGTATCTGAACGAGCAGAGTTTCCTTACAATGTAGAATGAATGATCAGTGTTTTATGCTTAAGGTGAACATCTGATAGACAACTGATGGACACCTGTTCAGCAGCTGTGGATATTGATGCTCAAACTCCTATTTTTTAGCCTGAAAAGAAAGAAAAGCTTAACTCCAAGTCTTCCAGAAGACCGCTGTTCGCCAGCAGCAGCAGCCATAAGCCCGCCCACCGACTCTATACACGATGTGATTGGCCAGATAATAATTTAGTTTTTCCAGCTCGCAAGCCAACGGAGAGTGCCTAGACTGACCCTAGCTGCAAATTAAATTTGCTGCAGCTAGGGTGCATCTAGATTTCTAGGCTACCTATTTTTTACGTTTTTGAATAAGTGGAATATGTCATATCCCACCAGAGCTTCCCGAACATCAGGAATTCCACATTGCAAACACTGTTCTGAATGCCAGTGCAGCATTGGTTTAGACCAGTGTGTGCGCATGTGTTGCTCGTGTTGAGTGACATGGGTCAGGTGTGGGTTGTCCAGGCTGTAATGTGTTTGTGTGATGTGGGGAGGGGGGGGGGGCTGAGGGAAACAAGGTCATTCCTGTGTTGATATGGCAGTCTCAATCTCCCCTCTGGGACCTGCAGGCAGTGGAGCAGTGATACATACTGGCTTGGATTACTCAGTAATGAACTCTTAGGGGCCCACAAGAATTACACAAACAGCTCAGTTGCATTTCTGCAGTTTGATGCTACGACGACTGTTGCATTTTGCAGAACAGCTAAACATTTGATGGAATATTATACTTCTTTGCCGGGAATGAAAATAATACTTTTTTACCAATTTCTGTTGATTTGCAGCCCTAATACAGGCACAACTGAGTTAAACCACACACACTGTCTGGAATCAGTGCAAGCTTGCAACAAACCTGAAGTTAAAACCTAGAAAGCCCATACAAACAACACATGAAGATTGTTTCCACCAACTTGTGCAGATTATTTTTTTTTTTTAATCTTTAGCAGGAAAGAAAAAAATCAAAGACAAAGTAAATACCAAAAGACAGAGTGAATACACAAGAAAACATATTGAAACGACTACTCAGTAACATATGAAGTTCTGGCGGTAGATGACCGTGCAAATCCAGCGAGAATATCAATTGTTGCATGTTTTTGTACCAAAACAAAACCTGGAAAGCAACCAGCAGCTGTTTATATGTAGTGACCAAAAAAAGGTGAACCAGAGTGAACTTGAGTTAACTTGAGGCAAAGTTGTTTATGTAGCAGCATGTCTCCTTCAGCCGGCACATAAATGATGTCATTGGTTACCAATAGCAGTCAGAAATATCAAACATGTTTGAAAAAGAAATATTGTGAATGAATCTGAGGATTTAAGATTAGAATCATTACATATTACTAGGGGCAGATTATATATATATGTATATATATATATATATATATATATATATATATATATATATATATATATATATATATATATATATATAGTACTGTGCAAAAGTTTTAGGCAGGTATGAAAAAATGCTGTAAACTAAGAATGCTTTCAAAATAGTTTATTTTCATCAATTAACAAAATGCAGTGAATGAACAGAATCTAATCTAAATCAAATCAATATTAGGTGTGACCCCCCTTTGCCTTCAAGACAGCATCAATTCTTCTAGGTACACTTGCACAAAGTTTTTGAAGGAACTCGGCTGGTAGATTGTTACAAACATATTGCAGAACTAACCATTATATTAGTGCATGAAGGAGGGTCCTTTTCCTAGAAATCTTGAGCAACAAACACATTTTCTGCATTTTGAAGAATGTTTCTGCACCAATTCCTGCCTTTTTTGCATCAATGTATATTTATATACTGTATAGGCCCACAATTTCTCTGTGTATTGTCTTATTCATTTTGGTGCTCTTTGTTGCACATGCTGTTTAATGAAGGCACTGAGCCCAAAGGAGGGTTTTAAAGATGTGAGTGGACAATTTCTGTGTCAATTAAGAAAATGATCCTGGGCGCCTGGGTAGCTCACCTGGTAGAACAGGCACCCATATATGAAGAGGTTTACTCCTCAACGCAGCGGCCGCATGTTCAACTCCGCCCTGTGGCCCTTTGCTGCATGTTATTCCCCCTCTCTCTCCCCTCTCATGTCTACAGCTGTCCTATTTAAATAAAGGCCTAAAATGCCCTAAAAGGTATCTTAAAAAATAAATAAATAAACCTATAGGTCGATCTACCTGTTTTATGGGCCAGTCAGACAAAAAAGAAAAAAAAGGACAGTTGTGTCGACCCAAAAGACAGGTGGGCCCACTGGTAGAGTACCCTGTATGCCAGATGGCCAGTCCAGCCCTGCATATCACACACATGATTCTATCTGCTGACTGTCAACACCAGCTGACTCAGTCCATCTTAGTCCCATCAGTCATCACGCCCAAATCAGAATCCTTCCTGTTCTAGGAAGTTGGGACTCTCGTTTTTATTTTATTTCATGTAGCTGCCCTGTAGTATTAAATAAATGTCAATTAATCTTAATCTGAAAATAACAATACATGGCATGTTTAGCTAAAATGTGCAGTGAGAATTTGAAAAGCCCCTTCCCTTCCACTGGACCGCAATGGGACCTTAATTTGGAAAAAAATATATGGAAGGTAACGGACATCCGGTGGAATTTCCAGCGGCACCTGAACAATCCCGGAAATGAAACGTTATCGATATATAGCAGTAAAGTGACCTCACATTGTTCTCTTCCCACAGTTTCTTTCACTATCTAAATCAAGCAAAGATTTATTCAGCACTGGCTAAATCTAAATCTGTTGTCGAGCTCATTGTCTTCTTGTCATTTAAAACTTATAATCCCCATCCTAGTACTGCATTGTTTACAGTGCTTCCCCTTATTTTTCCATGGAGCACATCCTTCAAGAATCCCATGCTTCACGGAGCTTCTTTCTTTGAATATGTGGCAGATGAAAGTAAAAACAGGATTACAGTCTAATCCCCCTCGATTGTTTGTGTCTTTTGGCCACTGGGAGAACTCTGATGTGGTCCTGCCCTGCTGGAGAGAGAGACAGAGAGAGGTAGTGGTGGGAGGGGGGGACGGAAGAGAAAGAGACTTTCCTCAGTGTCGTCCAGTAATGAGAGCCAGTAATAAAGTGGATGTATTCATGGACAACTGAAGCCAGCAATTAAGGAAAGAGGTAGCTAGCTTCAGACGGCCACTTTGGATCTTTTAAATGTAAATACAGCCGCTTCTCTCAAAGTGCTCGGTGAGATATTCCAAATGAAATCCCCTTTCACTAATGAGGGAGCTGTGATATTTCTACACCAAGCCCCTCTCTATGGCGCTACCATGGTAGGCAGCCCAGGCGCTTGTTGAAATGTTTTAATCAGGCTGAGGGAACAGGGATTATGATATAACAGAGTTGGTGGAGACTAGTCTTCCTCTGTTTCCCATATCAACACAGTACTGTTTGATCTTTCCTGAAATCTACACTGCTGTGACTGTCTTAATTAGCTAAGTGGATGTAGACAACATATCCTACATAGTAAATTGCAGGAGTTGACATGTCACTGAGTAATGTTCTGTGTTCCACTTAATAAAGGACACCACTGTTGCTACATCCATAGAGCAGATAATACAACAAAGAAACTGCTCATATAGATCCTATCAGGAGACAAATTATAGTCATTTTAAAAGCAAAGCTCTGCTATTTGGTAACATTTGGTGTTTGCAAGAGCTCTTGTCGCCAGTAAATTTCTGTTGCCTTGATCAGCTGGTGAAGCTTGTCACAGACGCGCTGCATTGTGCCATTGTTTCATCCCATCTGCCTGGGTTTGATGTCTCCTTCCCCATCCTCAGCATCCTCACACACTCCTTCAGCGGCAGGTCAGGTCACTACACACTGGTTTGTGATGTGGGAGTCACAGAGCCGCCGTCATCTCGCTGCCCAGTAACAAACAACAGCTTGACTCGCAATATTGTCGTCATGTTTGTTTGTTAAGAGGGAGAGAGACTCGCTTGGCAGCGAACCAATTCAAATGAGCTGTTTAAGATATGCGAGTGCCCTATGAATAGGAATGAAGGTGGTTATATGTTACAGGGAGCCTCACGGCGTAGACACGGGCCGTTTTCTCCTTTTCCAGTCAGCGGAGGGTTTCTCAGTGGCCTGGAGTGGAAGTGGCAATTAGCCTTTATTTGCATTGCCACAGAAATTCATCCAATTACCCCCATTTAGGCAGTTAGTTTTGACATGCATTGGCTAAGTGGATATTAACATCTATTCTTTATGGTCAGGACAATGATACATTTATGGCCTGTAGCCACCTAGAGATCTGCTGTTATTGTAGAGCATTTAAGAAAGACATGTTCATGCTTTATTAGTATGATTATTGGTAACATATTCTGAAATTAATTTTTTTACGGAGCTTTCGACCATATTCAATAGAGTTCTTCTTCTGTCTCTGTTCAAAGATGCTCTCTGGCATCAGGTGTGGATTTCCTCCTTGATCTGTTATCCCAAGTATGGAGTATATAGCCTACCGAAGTATACAACCTGGATCACTGAGAAAGTTCCATTTGCTGAAGAGGGTTATACGTTGTAAGATACGGTTGCTTTGGGTTTGAGATATTCTATCACACTCCAAAAGTCAAGAATGTATCATGTCAACGTTGAACCAAAGATTTCCAAGAGAGTGCATGATTATAAAAACAGCATTATTATCACATGAGGGCAGCAGTACACGCTGTAAACATGCCATTATTTGTTGAGGAACTTTTACTTTCTAAGCTCAGATTCACCCTAAAGGCCAGGCAATAGAACACACTTGTATTTTAGTCTAACATGCTTGTTTCATCCATAGAGATTAAGCAGTCTGACTGTTCATGAAATTATTATCACTTTTGCAATGTAAGTTAAGATCAGCTCCAATTCACACAGAGGCAGATCTTGATCTTGCACTGCGCTCCTAATTCAATCTTTTAATCCTCTGAAAAGGCGCATCTCCACCTGGCTAAGGGAAGTAAATTCCTTAATCCCTGCCTCTCCCTCTGACGCTGGGTTTTGGTTTACTTCAGTTCTGAAGTGATGCAAGCTGAGTGCGTGTGAGTGCAACAGTGAGTTGGTGTCCCAGAGGACTATGCCGAGGCGGAGGCAGTGTTTGCGCTCTGTGCAGCCGGTGGCATTAGGTGTCGGAGGCAGAACATATGCAGCCTGCTCCTGAGCCTCCAGAGAGTTACACCCCGGTGGCTTCACTCTGATGCTGATGCCATAGATACTGCAAACGCCAACACTGTCTGCGCTGCCAGCTCAGTCAGCTCTGTCACATGGAGCTGACATTGCAGGTGCTATCCTTACTAACTGCCTTCTAACATTTGCCAAATAATTTAGATAATTCCGGGAGCTCACTAACTCTAAAATGGTTAGCTTTTACTCTGTGATTATACCCATGCATCTATCAAGTGCAGATAATTCTCAACTACATCGCTCCCTACAGTAGTGTCAGCCTCAGCTAGGTTTGGCAAGGTTTGTCATTCGGCCATTAGTCGAGGTTTGTTCAAATATGATGTTACTATTTCATAAATAAAGTGATATGTTACAATATATCTAAAAGATGTATGTTGAAGCATTTATTAGCTGTGTTTTGAATATTCTGGTTTATACTGATAAAATGATACATTTTAGTAATAAATTACTTTGTAGCTTGCTCCTTTGTGCAATACACTCACATTAAGAGTGCCGACTGAAGAAGTATTTTTTTTCGTAAAAAATGTTGTGTCAATAGGTTTAAATACCTTTCATCATGCAACAACTGACTTGACAGCCTATCTATCTATTTAGTGTAGAATCACAAGCCATTGGTGATTGAAGTCTATACGGTCGGCACTCTTAACAGCAGGTAGTGGTACAAGGTATCCTTTGTGTATTGTCAATGTATTGGCAAGCTTATGTAAGTTTATTTAGTGTAAACAGGATTATTTGTGAGAAAATTGAAAGGAACAGCTCCCATAAATATGGTAATTTAAAATATACAAAATTAAAAGTACATTCAAGTTTACACCTGGCAGTAGAACGTGTCTCCACGTAACCTAATGTTACATATTTCAATAAAAAAAAGAGGATGTAACCTTTCCCTTCCTGACGGCGATATGTGTGTGTAATATGTTTGGAGTTTTGTTTGTACTTTTGTTTACCTGCTTTATTTTACCGCTGCATTTTTATTTAAAGGAGTAGTGTGAAGTTACTGCTGCTTAAAACTATAGTGCATAGTTTCTGTCTCCCCCATGACAAATTCTATGTAATGACAACAAAACTGTTGGCACATCCACATGACCCAAGCCTTCCATGATCGCGCACCACCCCCACCCCTCCTCCACACAGTTGCTAGTAGCCAAGGAGGACACGGAGGATTACAAAAACATGACGGACTCTTCAGAAGAGATAATTATCTCCACTCGAGCTTCTGCACGGGAAAGTCACTGGACGACACAATCTCCTGAACATAGCCAAACTTATAATTAGCTTTGTATCAACTTGAATTTAACGGAGGTTCATTCATAAAAAAAGTTACACTCTAAAGCTTTAAGGTACTTATTTGAGAAACCTGATACGATTCTTAGAAGTAAACTGACCTTTAAGGTAATTACACTTTTCCTAAAAACAAGTTGAAATTTCATATTGTCCTATTTCTCTGGTCCGTCTTGGATTAATGTGGCATATACCCCTTCAGTGTCTGTGTTACTGTTGTTGACAGCCGTGTTGTGTCTGAGATGGTTGCAGTCGGACATTGAGGCAGTCTTTGAGGTTGACTGTAGCCAGGTCAGTGTGCCTCGGCCCCATACTGCCATAAGCTTAGCATGCTGGCTACACTAATGCCAGCAGACGGGAAGCAGTTGTTGACTCCCGCCGGGTCAGCAGCGGTTTCAGCCGGCTCTATCAGGTCAAGAGGCCGAGGGGGCCGAGTGAACATCACACCTCCCTCCCCCCTCCCTCCTTCCCTTTCCAAAGGCCAGCTCCTGCTCCTCTGGGCTTTTGTTGCATGATGGGATATATTCAGCTGCTCCGTTCGGCTGGTTTGGAGGAATGCTGCGGGTGTGCCCCCGCCCATCGGTTGGTCATTGGAGCGAAGAGGGATATCAAAGCTCTGTCGAGGAGGGGGCGGGAAGGGGCAGGAGAAGGCTGAGAGGGTCATGTCTCATTGGGCAGAGCAGGGGGGCACTGAGCCTGTCACATGGCTGATGGCTGATTTACCACTTCACTGGAGAGGTGAGGCCTCATAGGCCACCTCTCCCTGTCCACCACACACACACACGCACGCACGCACGCACACACACACACACACACACACACACACACACACACACACACACACACACACACACACACACATATTCAACACATTCACTTCACAGATAGCCCTTACTGCTCAGCATCTCTGCAGTGTTTTAAGTACTTTGAACATCAATGTGCTTTCTCTACAGTCCAGCCGTCTCTTTAGCCAAGCTTCAGCTGAAGCACCTGTATTGATTCCTGCCTCAGCCAATTCAGCTGCAGCCTTTCATGGGCTCCTCTAACTGACCGTCTTTCTCCATGTTTCTCTAACATGTTCATTTTTTCCCCCAGCCATTTTTGTCATCTGAACCCATTTCCTGCACTCACCAGAGACTCTCACCACTCTCACCCTCCCCAGCTCTGCTCTCACACTCTTCACATTTTGTCCATTTTAGTTGTACTGTGATGGAAAATCAATGCCGTTCACTTTGTTGTTGTTATATGTGTTGTCAGACATCTCCACATATGAAAGACACCTGGGTAGAACGTTCTCTCTGGCTTATAAGAACCTCTCACTCATCAATAAATTAACCACATCTTGTAAACATGTACAGATTCACATGGTCCAAGGAAAGGCATTATCAGTCCCCTTTTTGTCTTTTTAGTACATAATAATATGCCATATGCATTAAACATACCCCATGTAGTCTCTTTTAAACTGCTAATGTGTATTGATCTGTGCTCTTTGATGCTTACTGAATATAACATAATGTGTCCTGTATTCTAACAATAGAATCTCCTCTCATTAGATATTAGTTAAAACACAAACGGATGCATGCTACACTCACATGAGCAATTTGAGATGCGTTTGCATACTGCGGGTAAAAATGGACATAAAGTGGCCATCAGTTTGCCTGTTTACTGTTGTTGGAGCAAAATACTTTTAAGGTCTTACATTAGTCTTCCCAGTACTAGTCTATATTCACGACATTCCACTTCTGGGATTGCTCGGGTGCCGTAGAAAATTTGGCCGGATGTCTTTCATTTCAGCCGGATGTGTGTTACTGTAAGAATCAGCAGGACTACAGCTGTTACGGATATACATATTCAATCCTGCTAATTCTTACAGTTACCTTCCGCGTTCTTTGTGTTGGCATTTTAAACTCCGGTGGATTTCTGAGGACTATGGTTAACTGCTCCTCAGATCTCTGCAGGGTAAATCCAGACAGCTAGCTAGAATATCTGTCCAATCTGAGTTTTCTGTCGGTACACATGTTCCACCCAACAAGTTCCTTCCCGAGGCTATTTTGCAGAGGCGCCATTGCTCCATGTGTCGCTTTTAGTGCCGTCCGAGATGATTGTGATTGGTTTAAAGAAATGCCAATAAACCAATGCTGTGTGGACTGGCCAGACCCTCCTCTGCAGCACTGTGGAGAAAGGTCCGGCAATGCGAGACTATCCCAGTACTAATGTTTTGATACTGATGTAACCTGCAGTTTAAATTGTCCCTTGTCCCGCCCACACAATTGGCCAGTGCAGCGAGTGCACAGATCAGTTCCCCGGATATAAATACCGGTAGCAAATCTTTCTCTTCAACTCTGCAGTGTCTTCCGGTTTCAAGGTATGTGGCGTGCGCTTGTGGTGGTAGCGTTACCTTGTTGTTTTTATGTCACTGATGTTTGTAAAATGTAGTGTAACCGATGTATTCTAGACCGATGTCTCTGTGTGCTGACCTGCTCCCGCATCACAGTTAGGATAGACTCGTTAAAGGAGAATTTCGGCCAATTTTTACGTTAATCTTGATCACTATAAATACGCGTGTACTTTCGATTGTAAAAAACCCGACCCGAATCGATGCAGGCAACACGGAGTAGCTGGAGCTACGAGTACAAGCTTCCACTTAAAACAGCAGTTGTCGGGACAGACACAAAATGGGCCCTTACGTGACAACAAGATGCATTTTCAACTCAGACATTGTTTTAATTCACCTACCCTCAGTTAGCAGCAATAGCAAACTAACAATCACATTTTATATTTTTTAAATTCTTAAAAGTTAAATGAGATTAAATACATTTATTAAAACACGAACAATAATCCCTGTTCTCTCTTCAACTATATGTAAAGGCCAAAAAAATCCTAAAACATCATATTTGCATGGAATATTTCAATTAAATCAGATTAAAGTCACCAAAACCCTAAATCCCTATCTTTGTGTGGCATCTGTCAAACAAGGCAAAATGTCTACAGACATGCTAGTAGCTCAGTGAGACTGTGTGTGTGAAGAAAAAACAGTTTTATGATATAATATCTAGTGTTGGGTAAGCAAAGATGTAAAAATGAACTGAGAATAAAGTGGAGGGCAGACCGACATTGGCATGGCCTGCAGCCATGCCAGCCAGTGTGGCTAAAAAGCAGCTTCTGGCCATCGATCATAGTTGGTACAAAAGACCAGTGAAAAGCAGAAGGCCAGTTCAGAACCTGTTATTCACCAGTAGGTGTTTCATCATTTAGTTTAATTTATTTGGGCTTTGGCTTTAATGGTATCGTCTTTAAGAAAATTGCTTACCTTACTTTAGCCACATTAAGTTCATAATTGGCATAAGCATGACCCAAGTAGATTTTGTGCGCAATCCTTCACTTTATTTGATTATGTAGGATTTCATTCGGTATTTTACATTTACACATGCACCAGAAAAATAACGTATAAGTGGATTCGAAGCATAACCGTGCCTTGCCTATACTCATGATACCCTGCTCTACAGTAGACCTATAAGACAGGTCTCTCCTACTGCTGTAACTACAGTACTGCACATACCTCTTGATCCATCCTCTACCATGCTGCATATGTTTTGAGTTTGGCATCTGAGTCTGGGCTGTCTAAGAAAAAGACAAGACCATTCAGAGATAAGAGAACACTCCTCTTTCTCTCTGTCAACATGTAAGTCTTAAGTGAATCCGAGTGCTAGCTGGGATTCCTGTCTGGTATCCTGTCTGACATGAAAGGCTGCTCGCTGGGACTGAGGAAGGAGCTCAGAGAGAAGTATTCCCGCCGGACCCTCCGGCAGATGGAACAAGAACACCTTGAAGGATGGGAGTGTCGCCGAGCCCGAGCGCTCACTTTCTCCCCCGCAGATGAAACGTAACGCGGGGCTGTCTCAAATCTCCGGCAATCTGCGGATGTGAGCGACGTGGAGAGAGCACCTGGCTCTTCAAGGGAAGCAGCCGTTTGAGATGTGACAGAACGCCTTGTCAGATAGAATCACTGTAATGGAGAGATAATCCCACAGTCATCATTCAGAAAGGCATGTCTGCAGGGCATCTTGGAGGAATAACCAGATATGCTTTGCAACATTTAGATGGTAAATGTCGCTGAAGCCGCTGTATGTATCACAGGCTAAAATCAAAACTGAGTGATACTGAGAGGAATTTGGATAAGGAAAACTGGCACTTTGAATTTGGGTTGAAGTAACGAGAGATTCAGAAGTTCTAAATGTAGATCAATTAGCAGCATTCTGCTGATTCTCGTGGCTGGTGAATAGCCCCTGAGTAGAACGGGATTGGTCCTTGTAGGCCTGTCAGATGACAGAGACAAGCCAGACAGGAGAGTTTGCAGCCACCGCTGTGTATGCAGAGATGGGCCTTTCGTCTCTTGTCACTCAAAGGCCCTTGGAGGAGTTTTGCTGCTCAGCCACCTTCCTTGACCTGTCACTCAGTCCTCTGACAGCTGGTAGGCCGGCCTCCCCATCCTTCCCCCCTTTTTTCACTCCTTCACCCTCCCAGTCCCTCCCAGTCTTCCTTCTCGATCCCAGCATGCTGATCTGTGGGGTCTCATTTTCATGTGTCAGGCGGCCCCCGTCAGTGTGACAGCTCCCTGTCTGCCTGTCTCATTAGAAACAGCCAGTTTGGTCTGGGAAGCAGCAGGAGAGGCGATTGGCGTTCAGCTCTCCCCAACCGGGGAACTGTGAGATCGGCTCTGCTAACACCAGTCAACCAGATCATCATCTGGCTTGATCTAACATCCACACATACACTGATCTGCAGACTCCAGCTGATACATGTACGCACACACAGACATGCAATCATTTTCTCCATTTTACCAGGTTCAGGGCCCTTTCATTTCAGTTACTTCATAGGCATGAATGTTTGTAAGAAATCCAACAGAACTACAAAGCTGAATCAATGAGTAGCATTGATAAAAGCAAGGCTGCTTTTACTTCGCAAATATTGCTTCCTATCTATCTTCATCTTTCTCATTCATGTGCGTTTAAACACTGCTGCATTTGCGTAGTTCGCTCATATTTGTCATGGTCACATTAGTCTGGACCGACGGAAGTACATTTCCAGGCCTGCTCTCTGTGTGTTGCCATTCACAAAATCCCTTTGCTTCGGAAAACAACAACAAACTTTGAGCTACCAAGGCCCGTGCTAAAAATGGTAAGTTGAACAGAAAATTTGGATTGTGCAACAGGGCAGGCCGTCTTGGTTCTTTCGGAGAATGATTGTAAAGATTTACAAAGAATATGTTTACCGCATTTACTCTCTAACTGGGACATTTTGGGACCGATTGACGGGATTGCTATGGACGAAGTACACACTGCAATACACTGGTAAGAGCAAATTACGTTTAACCATGTATCCAGCTAATTTAAATGGGTCACCTTACTGTGTTGTGTGAACAGTTAACTTTATTTAGTATTGTATCTGGCGTTTTGTTTTGCAGGGTGCAAATGTTCTACCAAAACAAGTTCCTTCCTGAGACTATTTAGCAGAGCCACCATTGCTGAGTCCAGAGCTTAGTGCCACCCAAGACAATTGTGATTGGTTTAAAGAAATGCAAACAACCCATAGCATTTTATTTCTCCTATCCCAGAATGTATGTGTGGTGTTTGCCAGACCTTAGTCCACAGCGCTGTTGACATAAGTCTGGCAAGGCAAGACTACCGTCACATTTAAGAATGGCTTTTGACTCACGGGTTACATGAAAAAGTTTCCTACCTTTCAGCATGTGTGGTTTTGTATCTGTCAATTTGAATGCGTTTGTGATTTAGGGATTCTACTCTGTTCCTCTACACAATGTTTCAGTCACAGAGTATCTTCAGCAAACAGGTCTGTATGACTGTACCCCACTCATCTTCTCTCAGGGGACGACTCTTGGGAAACAAAGGTGTTTACTTTTTAAACCTGCATATCAAATGGCCTTGAAGGACAAACAAAAATCTTTCACAAAAACTGAAAACATCAGACAGCTATAATTCCCACTCCTTTATTGTTTGTCCTTGAGTGTTAATTGTGCAATGTAGAGAGACATCCATTAGGCAGGCTTGCGTTTGAAGTTTTTTGATGCGAGACCTAGATGTGAGCCGGTGAATAGTTAAATTCTAATTGCGTGAGGAATTTGTATCGTTATAATTTGGGGAGGCTTTGTATTCCTCCCTTTTAATGAATGTAACATGGCTATCTAGGATAGGAAGGAGCAGATATTTTGTGAGTTTATAATGAACTGTGAAAGGCTTTTGAATATGTATGAGGATGCGAGACCTTAGGCAAGATGTACACAAGCTCCCCTGATGGGTGTGAAGTTGATCATATCATTTCCTTCCAAAGAGCAAGCCTCATTTGGTACAGAGTTTAATCCGGGGCTCATTGTAACGTGGCACAGCTTTGTAAGAAGTGGAGCTCAAGAAAGAGTTGCGGTATGTTGGAAGGAATTCTGTGCATTTGATTTCTGCTATTGCTGCCTAAAATCAAGATTTGCCTCCAAGTCATTTCATCAGAAAAGAAATAAAGAAAAAGAATTCAAATGGTAACTGTTAAACTGGATTGTATGGGCATGTGAATCCACAGTCCGCTTTCACCATCAGTGTTTCAGACTCTCTTTTTTTTCTCTAATGTTCATAGGTTTATAGCAGAGATATTCAACAGGGGGTCCAGGACCCCTAGGGGGTCCTTAGAGTTGCTGCGGGCGGGGGGGGGGACCAAATTATTGTTTGATGGTTTCATAAAAAACAAAATTTAAATAAGTCTAAAAATATACAAAACCATGGATCCAACATATTATGTAGACAACACTGATGGTAGGCTTACTTGCCTATAGGTAAGGTAGCCATAAGACATCCACAGATACAGATACAGTTACGCCAGATTTTAACATTAAAACGAGGTGTAAGTATATAAACATGCCAACATTTTAGTTAGTTAGTTAGTTAGCTTAGTGTTGTATGCACCATACAAAGGTATGTGTAGAGGTTTTAGGCCACCCTATACATTATTGTATGCCCAGTTTAATATGCAACTCATTTTTATACAAAAGATATAGTAAGGGGTCCCTGCTCTGTCTCTTTTTCAGCTAAGGTATACTTGGCCTAAAAAACATTGAAGACCCCTGGTTTATAGCATCATCTGAACAGGGATTATTTGAATGTATATGAAAATATTTGAAGAGTTATAGTGGTGAGTTATAGTAAAGGGCAGTAGCGTACCGTGTGTTTTACACCTGGGCCTTTAGTACTATGCTACAGCAATTAAACTGCCTTTGAATAACCTCACCATGACAATAGGACATTACCGTGTGGAATAAAGTGATTTAACACAAGGCTCAACACCTACACTATTGCAGAGACATCAATACACGGTGACTGAAACCATCCCTTCTACGCAGTATGACAGGATGCTGCAGCTTGTATAATGCTATTCCAAATTATAGATCCAAATGAATTACCAAAGAAACAAAACAACCTGTCATGTTTACTTATACGACAAACGCAAAGCAATCAAAAATGCTGTTAAACAAAAATAAAATTAAATACAAATAGAAAACATAAACAACCATAAATACCCCTTGCCTAGCTAAAGGCCTGCTTCAAGAGCAGTCTTCAGTTGCTTTTTAAAAGCTTAGCTTAGCGTAGTGAATGGAATCCTTTGCTGCCGTTAGCATGTTGTGAGTAAAAGTGAGCCAACAACAACAACAAAACAACCTAATTACTTCTTGTGGCCTGTGTATTCACAACAAGTACAAATAGCAACGCAAAATAAGACTAGACGATTTCCTAGGCATATATTGATTTGGGACTATATTGGGTGGAAGTAGCCTACAGCCGAAGCACTGCTACTTGGCGCAGAGATCACGCAGCTGTTACGGCCGAGGCTCTGACCCAAAACACAGAGAATCACATGCAGACACAGTGGGCGAAGCACGAGGAAATACAGGAAAGTACTGACGTGAACAAACAAGGTAGCTATCACACTGGGAGCCAAGTTACCACATTGGTAGCTGTAAGGATCTGGCGCCGAAGATGAGTTCCGCCCAGGTCTAAATACTGCAGCAGTCCTTAGTTGAATCAACTACGGTTGTGCAGGCAGGTAGATCGCCCAGCCACGCCCCTTGATCTACTTTCAGGCAGCGCCAGCAACACACACAGGACGGAGAGAATAGCTGCCCCCATAACAGCAGCACCTGAAACACCCCAACTTCCGTCAACGTGCGGGAATATGCCAACATATGCCGAGTGAAATAGAGTGTCTGTGATGTGGCGAGTGGGACAAGGTACCGGCGGACCAGGCTCAACGTGTCAGATCAAGATGAGCGTGCTGCCCGCAGTTGTGTCACAGCTATCGACTTTTTTCAACTGGGAAAAACGCCGAATGGCCCCAATAAAAATCTGTCCACAGAGTAAGTGATTACTGTAAACATGACGCATAGTTATTTTACATATTAGACCTGTACTCACACAGAGGTGCTCTCTCTCTGTGATTTCTGCGCCAAGTAGCAGTGCTTTGGCTGTAGCCTACTTCCACCCAATATAGTCCCAAATCAATATTTGCCTAGGAAATCGTCGAGTCTTATTTTGCATTGCTATTTATACTCATGAATACGCAGGCCACAATAAGTAATTAGGTTGTTTTGTTATTGTTGTTGGCTCACTTTTACTCACGACATGCTAACAGCAACAACGAATTCCATTCACTAAGCTAAGCTAACGGCGGCCACACCGGACTGAGACAGTGTATGCACTGAGACAAAAAATGCGTTTGCCCACCTATCTACATCTAGAGGAGACCGTGATAAGCCCTATTTCAACAAACGGTGGCGTATTCCGTTAAGCAAGCATCAATAGCTAGTAAAGTCATTTCCCTAAAATGCATAAACAACCATTAAACTTACCAAATTGGCTCATAATTTGCATATAAAGGCCATCCTCCTTTCTTTCAATAACTTTACATCTAAAAATCTAAACAAACTTGAACTTAGATTACTGCTATGGTAGTCTATATACATGATGTCCCACTTCCGGGATTGCTCTGGTGCTGCCCAAAATTCCGCCGGATGTCCCTGATTTCGGCCGGATGTCTGTTACCTTCCTCTTTCTTTGTGTTGGCATTTTAAACTCTAGATTTCTGAACTGCTCCTCAGATCTCTGCAGGGTAAATCCAGACAGCTAACTAGACTATCTGTCCAATCTGAGTTTTCTGTTGCACGAGTAAAACAACTTTTGAATGTACACATGTTCTACCGAAACAGGTTCCTTCCCGAGGCTATTTTGCAGAGGCACTGTTGCTCCATACAATTGTGATTGGTTTAAAGAAATGCCAATAAACCAGAGCATGTTTTTCTCCTATCCCAGAATGCTGTGTGGACTAGCGAGACCCTCCTTTGCAGCACTGTGGAGGAATGCACGACTACTGCTACAGTTATGTGATGCTAGCTAGTTTTGCTTCACTAGCCCGAAGAAATGTTGACTTGGTGGCTGGGCCAGCTAGAAGGCTCCGGCCTGTCAAAGAATACGCCAACCGAGGCAAACTCGAAATTTGATTGGGTAAAGAATATGACAATCGACAACATTGTCCCTATTAGCACAGCAGAGGAATTCACTCGAAATTCTGAAAGCCTCAGAGCAGAATTTTCACCTGGAGACAGCACAGGGGGGGAATCTGAATGGATTAAAGCTCTAATTTATGAAATGCACTGGAAGCAGCACAACCGAGGGAGAGTAGCAAGGAAATTACGGCAATAGATTCATGGGAACGGACTTTGTGAAATATATATGAAATTAACATATATATATATATATATATATATATATATATATATATATATATATATATATATATATATATATATATATATATATATATAGGTTTAATATATATTAACAATTTAAAAAATAGAATTTTCTGATTCTGACAATGTGTGACAATGAGAAGGCCTTGCTTGCCCTGACGGCCCACCTCTGGTGGAGGGTCTCTGTGCGTGTGCATGTGTTTGAGCGTATTTCGGTTCTACTGTATTCAAGGATGACATGGGACTGTATCCAGATTGACGCCTTTTAATTGCTATTCACCCTCTCTTGTTAATTATTAGGATTAGGTTAAGGTTGAGAATTATGTTTAGGCTTGGGTTCAGGTTAGGTTATAGTTACAAGCTGGGATGGGGGGTTTACATTTCAGGTTAGGTTGAGTGTTAAAGGTAAGTGGATATTTCGTAATATAAAAACAAATGCACAAGAGTGTGTGAGCACCAGACATGGGGGACTCGAGTCACATGACTTGACTCGAGTTAGACTCGAGTCGCAAATTTTAGGACTTGAGACTTGCTTGATAAACATTCATAAAAGACTCGACTTGACTTTGACTTGACATTCATGACTTGAGACTTGACTTAGACTTGAGTCAAATGTCTTGAAATGACTTGATTTTCTGTTTAATAAATATATATTTTCCCCCTCTGATATTGAGGAGGAGTTAACGTTACGATTTTAGTGCTGTTGCATGCGCGGGAGCCCGTTGTTATGGTGACGCGCCACACGGCGGCAGACCTGCAGTAAACGAGACTGGCTACGGCTGTTACTTAACGTCATGGATTCCTCTGCACCGAAAATAATAAAGTTTGGCTATAAGGATTACACGTCTGACCAGGCAAAGAAGAAACGAACGGCAGTTTGCAAGGTCTGCAGTACAAAAAATCCGACGTCAACCACCACCACGGCGAATTTCATCAGACACTTCAAATCGGGAGAGATTCAGGTTCCAGTCCCCATATTCAGCTGAACCACTATTTGTGATGAACAGAACTCCCTTCAGTTTTGGGCCATGAATAAGCACCCCCTCCCCCCTTTGTTCAAGGTGGCGGTAAGAGCGAATACAGCTAGGCACACTGTACACATACACACAACAAAATGCTCTCTCTCTCTCTCTCTCTCTCTCTCTCTCTCTCTCTCTCTCTCTCTCTCTCTCTCTCTCTCTCTCTCTCTCTCTCTCTCTCTCTCTCTCTCTCTCTCTCTCTCACACACACACACACACACACACACACGCACACACACACACACACACACATGCAGACACACACACCACATGCACACATTCACTCACCAATATTAATAACTTTTCATTCACTCTCTCTCTCAAACACGCACACATTCACTCACAAATACACTGACAAATATTAACATATAGCCTACTATTCAATCTCTCCAAATTATGCAAAGGTGGTGGGATTCAGCTACTCTTAAAGAATATGTTGTTTTTCTTTAAGAGAAGGAAAGGTTAAATGTGTTTCTGTCCCATAAAAGTGAGGCATGTTTGAAGAATATTATTTGACTTAGAAACCATTATACTTGAATTGTTTGAATGAATTTCATGATTTGATGTCATGTTTGAGGCATATTGATATTTTTGTTGGCCTAATATCAGTTTTAGGCTGTGCTTTTTTTAATCTTTATACATTTAAACTGTTCAGATATATGTGGCTTGGACGCAATGTCTTTTGAATATTGAGTAGGAAAAAATGCAAATAAAACTCCAGCAGTTATAACCACTGTCTTTAGCTTGTTTAAAAATGGAAACTTTTGTATGACTTGACTTGACTTGCTTGACCAAAGCTATGACTTGACTTGACTTGCTTGACCAAAGCTATGACTTGACTTGACTTGCTTGATTGTCACACAAAATGACTTGGACTTGCTTGAGACTTGAAGGTTAAGACTTGAGACTTGCTTGTGACTTGCCCATGTGTGACTTACTCCCATCTCTGGTGAGCACACTTCATAGTACCTCACTTGATCCCAGTCCCTCTTTATCTGCCTTAAACCGCAACACTGACCTGACGGGCGGCGGTCACTGAGCGCTCTAAGTGATGACCCTTCAACCTGGAACATTTCAATTTCAACCTGTGACGGCTCCCCGGAGAATAATTTGAATGTTAAGTGTGCCCTCCAATCCCGGCACCGTATGAAAATGTAATCAGAGCACTATCATCTCCACGGCAGAGAGTGGGCTTGCTTGACTCTATGCAGCAGGCGTCGGCGCTGGCCTCATTTCCCCTGCCAGCAGGTGTCCTCTCTGGATATAATAGGCTTTACATGTGTAATTAACACATGGCACTGCTGCCTGTGCTGGCCATAGCCTTAGCCCCACTCCTGTCACCATGACTTTTCTTTCTCTTTCTTCTCCTCATTTTATTTCTACATCCTTTCCCCTTCCTCTTTATTATAAAACATAATGGCTTCTGGGCCAACTCACCCTGTGGGGAAAGTGGGTGCGGAAGACAAAGACAACACCTTGATGAAGAAAGCCAAGCATTTGGTGGTGTTGGGATGGAGCGGTGGTGTACAGGAAGGTTCCGCGGTGTGGAAGGACACGGATGGAGTTAACAGCTTGCTGTGTGGGCCGGCTAATGCCTTAAACCCCCCCTCTCATTAAAACCTGTAATTACCAGGGCTCCGTTAATCAAGGATGAAACAGAGGAGAAGCAGTGGGCTAATTGGGGCCGACTTGCTCTGTAATTAGAGTAATAGTCACACATTGGAATTTTATGAATGAATGACTTTGCCAGTTGTTTTTTACAGGGCTTCATTACATTGGACAGAGCTACCAGCACTATTTGCATGCATGTATATAAAGGAGACAATATGTTACTGGTCATTTTTTTGTCCAAACAGCAGATTTTCTCTCCAGGCCTCCTGACTAGGCCAGTGTTAATTATGTCTGTGGCACAGGTTGGGGGGAGGGAGGGGATGGGGGGTTGGGAAGTCCAATTATTTTTCTCTCCTTCTCTTTTTCGCCCCAAACCTTTTTTCACCCATGAGCTGCTAGCTGTCGGTGCAAGGAGGTGAATTTCTGTTTGTGGAGCTTGATTTACAGAGTGTAGAATGGAATCCATTATTTGGTTTATCATCATTATCGTTAACACAAACTCTGACCTATTTCTGATTTGACAACAACTGCGCAATGAGCTCAAGTGATAAATCCTTTTTCTGATGATTTTAAGGGATAAAAATGGTTTTGCATATCTGATGTCTCGACTGATACAAGGTTACTCTGAGAGTAGTCTATATCCACGACATTCCACTTTCTGGATGAAATTCCACCGGATGTCCGTCATGTCCGGTCTATGGTTAACTGCTCCTCAGATCTCTGCAGTTTTAAATCCAGACAGCTAGCTAGGCTATCTGTCCAATCTGAGTTTTCTGTTGCACGACTAAAACAAATTTTGAATGTACATATGTTCTGCCAAAACAAGTTCCATCCCGAGACTTTTTTGCAGAGGCACTGTGGCTCTGTCCAGCGCTTAACGCTAGTGATGGCCAAATTAAGCTTCGTGAACCATTTCCTCTTTTTCTGAGCCCACTAGATGGGGCTTTCTCTTCAACAAACACACTGAATTGCCATTCCTTTAACCTTTTTCTTTGAACAGAGAGCGCCATCTTGTGAGGTCAGAAAGTAAAGAAAATGGTTCACAAAGCTTCATTTCACCATACTTAGCACCACCCATGACGATTGTGATTGGTTTTAAAGAAATGCCAATAAACCAGAGAATGTTTTTCTCCAATCGCAGGATGCTGTATGGACTCGCCAGACCTTCCTGTGCAGCGCTGTGGAGGAAGGTCTGGCAATGCGAAACGGACTGGTGTGCAATTCCTTCTGAGGCGGTTGAAGTGTGTTAAACCTCTTCCTTGGTCTTGCATATTTGTTTTATTCCACATTTTATTTTCCAGGTAGGGATGTACGGTAAGTAGCCTTCACAGACTGCTGGGAGCAAATACACTCGGCAATTTTGCATGTTTGCAGTCCTGCAGAGTAATAATGGCTTGCTGAAAATTTGCAATGAAATATCACTGAACTTAAGACCTCAGTTTGCTTAAAAAAATAGTTTGTAAAAAGTATCAACTGCCAACATCTAAAGGCACAATCTATATACCCCGTCCCATGCCCGTAGACAAGGGGGGGTGGGGTTTGGTTGGACCTGGGGGATTTGTGTGTCTTTCTAGTCTTGACGCAATTACTGTGCAAATGGACACAGTTTGGGACAGTCTCTCTTACATGTTGTTCCTCTCTTGTTCATATAAAAAGTGTGTGAGGAATGACAATACTAAAGCTTGAGAAAAGTTCAAATCCTGCCTACCTTTTGATCTCCAGAGAAATGGCCAATTGCAAAAGTGTTGAAACCTGTAATTATCTCTCTATAAAGTAGTTTTTATGGTGAAGTCATCCAGTCTCCATTTCTGGAGGCCGTCTCCAAAAGCCAGGCAATAGAACCCCATAGAACCCCCATGATAAAATGGCCACCTTTACAGCATAATTAAATGGTTTCAAAAAATGGTTTTGGTCATAGCTTAGTTCTCTCATTCATTCAACTGTAGGGTTCCCTCTGGGGTTTAAGCTATTTTTTTGTTCTTGGTTTGACTGGTCTCCTTGTGTAATAATGAATGTATAACCTCAATCCTCAATCAGGAAAAACAAAAATAAACACTGTAATTAACACGTGTAAAACTATTTTGATGTTTTCCCATAAAAGTCCATACACTTTTATCCAGGCTTCATTCTGGTGTCTCCTTATCTATCTGCCAGGACCTTTCAATACATGCACACAAACAGTAATTAAAAAGGCCCTCCCCCTTGGGATATCTATTCGCTGAGCAAGCTCCTTTCTAATATGACTTCATGTGATTGGGCGACACAGCTGTCAGTCAAGGCGTCAGCAACCAAGAAGGCACTAGCTAACGCAAATACTGTACATCGGTTTTCATACAAAACAATAACAAAATACTCGGGCTGGGCAAGTTAACGCATTATTATCGCCTTAACTCATTAATTAATTAACACCGACAATAATTTTATTGCGCATTAATGCAATTTTTATTATTTATTTTATTATTATAAAAGTCTGTTGCTTACAGAAACCGGAACAGAAAACAATTGGTGGATAAACAAAACAACAAACATGAAGGGTCCGGAACTTTTACATGGCCATTTTCATTTTAAAGTTTGGCGCAGTCGACAGAACCAAAGTTATTTGTAACCACTGCAAAGTTGAGTTTTCTTATCACCGGAATACTTTCAGTCTGAAATATCACCTAAATGCAATACACACAGTTGATACCAGCAAATCATTCATCGAAACAAACAGTGGTGCAAGGCTTCAGCAGACTACGTTAGATGCAGCGTGTGGGAGAAGTATAGATAAACAAAGGAAAGAGAAGCTAACAAATGCCATAGCGAAGTGGATAGCTACAGACGGCAGGCCGTTAAGTGTTGTGGAGGACGTCGGTCTGAGAAACATTCTGAGAATCGCAACAAATGACGGCAGGTATGAGATTCCCTCAAGACGCACCATCACAAGAAGAATACACGAGTTGTATGAAAAGGAGAGGACTGCAAAAGCAGTTTAGAACACTTTAGAACGTGCACCCGCTGTTGCTCTCACTGGGGACTACTGGACATCACTGGGTAACCACAGTGAATCCCTAACCTGACTCCGCCAGATGGATCGCTTCGCATTTGCTCGGCATATCCATCTGGGAACTTTCCGTTGGAGAACGTTTGGGAAGGGGCGAAAATACTGGTTAGCTGATTGATAAACCATCCGTCTATCACCAGCTATGTTGGTGATAGATGGACCAAATCAACCAATCAGATCAACGAAGTGTCTGACGTACCAACAGAGCAACGACAAAGCCAGGCTCCCCCTGCTGCTGCAGGCAAAGCATAGCTCGTTAGCTCAGCAAGCAAGCATCATGTCGGTAAAGGATATTTGCCGTTTGTGTAACAAGAATTTAGGAATAAAAGGCCCCATTTCAAGTTCCCGGTCCATATTCCAAAAGAAGGATCCAAGAGAAAAAAGCATTAGCGAGCGGCTAACAGAATTAGGGCTACCGCTGTCTGAAAATGTGTCTAGATCATGGATGTATTAAGAGAACGGTCTAGATCAGGTCAGATTAGCATGCGTTGCTTCCGCTTGCTGAGCCTCGTGAGACCATCCTGATCTCGCAAGCTCCTCGTTGCATCACACCTAAACCCGCCTCAAAACCAACGCTGATTGGCCCGGTCGTTTGGTGAACGGCTCCAAATTTTCTCCGCCTCAAGATGCCAGACTGATCTGCAAGCAGAAAACTGGAGCTCGCGAGATCAGGATGGTCTCACGAGGCTAGTAAATCCCAGCAGTGAACTTTTTTTGTTGCACTGGTTATGCTACTCCCTGATAAAAGAAAAAAAAATGTTTCTGCTGTTACCTCAGAGATTGCGTGCTTCAATGTTATGATTGTGGCTCAGGATTTTTTTTTTTTAATATAACAAACAGGCTAACATGAATGCCCTGGCAGTGGCAATAAGCTTTAATTTTGTATTTGCTTTTCTTACATTAAGTTGAGATTTACACTGAATATTTTATTTAACTGCTACTGTATTAACAAAATGCTGATGTTAAGTGTTTGTAGAACAAATGTTATGGCACTTTTGTTTCGTCAGAACATTTAAAATAAAATTGCGCTATACACTACGTTTTTATTTATTATTGGATTTCGCGTATAACAATGTGATTAATCAGGGAAATCATGTGATTAATCGCAATTAAAACTTTAATCATTGCCCAGCCCTACAAAATACATTAAACAGCCGCTCAGTCGTGAATTTATCGTTCAGGAATGTCTCCGAAAAGTGGTGTTAATTTTGTCACCTATTTTTAATTTAGTCTTTGTCTTCTGCCAAATGTCCTTGTTAGTTTTAGTCATATTTAGTCATTTACATATCTTCTTTTGTTAGTCAAGTTTTAGTCTTGTCATTTTAGTCTAGTTTTAGTCAAAAGAGAACTCAAGGTATCTTAGTCAAGTTTTAGTCAAAACATTTTAGTCTTTTTTTAAATAAATTATTTCTGAGATTATTTCTGATAACCATTTCAGTCATAGTTATATTGACACATTCAGATTTTTTGTCAATACCATTGTACGTAAAATGTGACCAAATATCGAGCCTCTTACTTATTTCATCAGTAAATTCCTATTAAACGACAAAAACAACCACTGGATAGGAAATGGGTATTTTTCAATAACTGAATGCAGCACGAGGCTGACGAGGCAAGTTTCAAGTGAACGCAACATCTGTGTTGTCGTATGCAACAAGTATTGGAATCCTCTACAGTGAAATACAGACAACGTTTTACACCGTTTCGCTGTCAGCATTTTAACCGTGTTTAATCCAGCTGCTAGCTAACAGTAGGCTAACATTACCTGCTGTCAAGTGTAGTGTTAACTAGCCTTACATGCAGCTGTGTTTCTGTTGCCTCTAACGTTCGTTTAGGAGCATCACAGAGCAGTGCAGGCATTTAAGTGGCACCGAAATCCGCGTTGCTATTCGGTCCGATAGATAACGGTCGTTAAGGCACTGGTGCTGTATTAGCACAGGGTCTCGGTACCCAACCCTAGTAACAGCTGAATATTCTATCTCATGATGAAAAAGTAGAGACGATTGTAGACGAAAATGAAGAGATATTTTATTTTAGTTTTTATTTCACACAAAACATTTCATCTTGTCTTTTTTCGTCAACAGTAATGTGTGTTAATTTAGTCTTAGTCAGCGTTTTTGGACATTGGTGCAGTCTCGTCATCATCTTAGTTGGCGAACATATTTAGTCTTGTTTCGTCTGACGAAATTAACATTACCGAAAAGTCACTGAAGTTTTATCTGGAAGGGCTACGAAGGCACCTAAGCACTCGTAAAGCTCCAGCTGTTAGCTACAAAATTAAAAACATGGCAACAGCTAGAACGAAGCATGGGTTGAAAGGTTGCGGAGCAAAGGGGAGATTACGTGAGTTGATTTTTGGGATTCATAAATATTTATTTATTTCACAAAGACACTGTAATACCATGATCGATTATAAAGCTTCTGGATGGCCTGCAATCGTTAGAGGATCTCGTTGAAACGGTGCATTTCTCTGCTTCTAACCAAAAACAATGGTAAGTCTCTGCAGTGTATTGATCTGGAGATATTAAATATTACATAAAACATGTAGTTTCGACCGTGAAGGGTAAAATAACACTAAGGCTTAAATGTATGCATAATTAAGGGAGTGACGCTATAAATGACAGGTGGGTGCCGTCACAGGAGGCGAGCATAGACTGTAGGATATTTTTCGCCCCGCCTCAACTCCAGACATTCCTCAATAGGAGGGTCTGGCTAGTCAACACAGCATTCCGTGATAGGAGAAAAACATGCTCTGGTTTATTGGCATTTCTTGAAACCAATCATAATCGTCATGGGTGGGGCTAAGCACCAGACTCAATAATGGTGCCTCTGCAAAGTAGCCTCGGTAAGGAACTTGTTTTGGTGGAACTTGTGTACGTTCAGAAGTTGTTTTAGTCGTGCAACAGAAAACTCAGATTGGACAGATAGTCTAGCTAGCTGTCTGGATTTACTTCGCAGTTAACCATAGTCCTCATAAATCAACCAGAGTTTACAACGCCAACACAAAGAAAGAGGAAGGTGAGGGACATCCGGCCGAAAATTAGGGACATCCAGTGAAAATTCCGGCGGCACCTGAACAAACACCAAAATTAAACATCGTCGATATAGACTAGGAGTTAGGCGACGCCAGGCACTGCCAAGATGGCGACAGCCGGAAGCCGCCCACTTTGAGCTTCATTTTGGAAAACTATAATAGACATCACTATATAGTCTATGCTCCACACGCACTCCGCCTTGTGCAAGACCTTGTTGACAGTAAGGATGACAATGTAAGAGATGATCATGATGAGAATTATTTAATTTAATTCACCCATATATCCTACCATTTCAGCTGTTCATCATCACACATTCACTGGTATTGGCGCTCTGCTGCTCCGTCCCCTCAGACGGTGCCCAGAGTACGCTCTGCCACCCCGAGAGTTTGATGCTATCCAGTTTGTGCCAGACTGTGCTCAAAGCATAGGTGTAATTTACAAGGCGGATGGAGGGGTTACAACCCCCCTAATAATCAAAACTGGCCAGTGCAACCCCCGCAAAAACCTAATCTAATTTTCCTAACATAAATAAGACATTTGTACCATAAATTGGTGCAGACAAAATCACCAGAATCCAGAAAATGAAGTGTTTGATGCATAACATTAAAATTTTGCTTAAAAGTGAAGATTACGGGCCACCCGGTAGCTCACCTGGTTGAGCGTGCGCCCCGTGTACCAAGGCTCAGTCCTTACCGCAGCTGTCCAGGTTTGATTCTGACCCGTAGCCCTTTGGTGCATATCATCCCCCTCTCTCTCTCACTTTCCTGTCTTAAGCTGTCCTATCCAATTAAGGTAAAAAAGCCCCAAAAACATCTTTAAAAGTGAACTACGACCAACTATCTTTTACTGCTAACATTGCTGCAACCACCCGATCTTGTAGATACATGCTGCATAACATCAGAAGGATACGTCCCCTTCTAACTCAGAAGGCGGCCCAGGTTCTGGTTCAGGCTCTAGTCATCTCACGTCTAGACTACTGCAACTCCCTCCTGATTGGCCTACCGGCATGTGCCATCCGACCACTGCAGCTCATCCAGAACGCAGCAGCTCGGCTTGTCTTCAACCTCCCCAAGTTCTCTCACACTACACCGCTCCTCCGCTCTCTTCACTGGTTACCAGTTGCTGCCCGCATCCGCTTCAAGACACTAGTACTTACATATAGGGCCACGATTGGATCAGCCCCAGCTTACATCCAGGACATGCTCAAACCATATACCCCAACCCGCCCACTTCGCTCTGCATCAGCCAAACTGCTCGCTGCCCCCTCACAGCAAGGGAGAACTAATCACTCAACGAAATCCCGACTGTTCACTGTCCTGGCTCCCAAATGGTGGAACGAGCTCCCCACCGACATCAGGATGGCCGAAAGCCTACACACATTCCGCCGAAGGCTAAAGACACATCTCTTCAGACTACACCTCGGATAAAAAAAAAAAAAAAAAAAATTGAACATGCGCTTCCATGTCTCTTTGTAGCTTTACTTATTTTAAGCTATCTACTTGCACTTTCATATGTCTCTTTGTAGCTTTACTTATTTAAAGCTAATGTACTTGCACTTACTACTTGTTGTCTGGAGTTTGTACCTTCACAGTTGAAAGCACTTAATTGTAAGTCGCTTTGGATAAAAGCGTCTGCGAAATGTAATGTAATGTAAAAGATCTCACCCCCCCAATGTTGAACCCAAAGTTACATGGCTCAAAGTGAATAATTACGAAAGCAACCATAGATTGCACTTGACAATTATGTTATCATTCTTTAACTGAAAGTAACGGGAGTATACCCTTTTTGTAAACTTAGAGTCTGACTCCGCAGCCATTTCAGCCATTGAATTACAGGAATCTTCGGGAGATCTTTTTTATCTGGTTACACAGTGGCAGAAGTGATGTGGTGTGGCCTCTTCATTTCGGGTGGTAACGTGCTACTTGACATGGTAAAGGTAATAATATTACTGAAATCCTATTATTAATGCGTAATATTACTCCATTACTGTTAAAATTAATATATTACTGTATCCTAACACTGACCATGGGTGTTGCCATATCCACCAGGACTGAAAATTTAAGGATTATGACATTTAAATGTCCTTTTTGTAAGCGGTAGAGAACGTGAAGATGTCCATCAATTGGTTTGTATGTTTGTTCATTGCTGTTAACGAAGTCCCTCTTTAAGGAACATCCATGTGGGATTATACCATTAGCCTCAATGCCTAGTTCATTATTTGTATTCTCAAGTCATCTACCAAAGACTGGGAGTTTTTCCTTTACATTCTTATGCATGGCTGGGAAGCTCTGTTCTGGTGCAGCCTCATTTCTTTCTTTGGGATGATAAGACAAGTACAATTTGTCATAACAAATTTGTAGCTTTAAGGCTCGCCATGACTGATTTCTTTTGTAAGAGGAGGAGGATGTTTGTAGGATGTGTGCTACTCTCTACTGTATCTCTTATTCCCAGGACAATTTTGTTGACCACAGAGAAGAAAGTGCATTGGCACCTCTCCCCAGTTTGGAAGCTTCCCTCTCAAGAGGGGAAAGGCCACAGCAGTGATTTATGGAAGCCATCTGAGGATGCAGGTCCACTACCTGTGGCTGATATCTTCTCCTCTATCTCGCCTCTCATTACCTCATTTGTCATGGTGTATGCATTGCAACACCGGCCCTCCATTTACCCACTTCAAGGGCGCTGGGTGGATCGAGTTCCTTTCCTGTCCTCTCCTGTGATGGACTCAGGAGCCATAATCTCAACAACACTCACCCACTCATCTCAAACAGCTGACTGTAGACTAAGAATTATCTGTGTGACTGTATATTTTAACAGAAATTGTCCGTAGAACATGATTTACAGTTACATTTTACATCTTTACAGATGAATTCAAAAGCATCAAAGCATGTAGTGTGTTTCCCTCTGTCTGTCCTTACTGTATAGGTTGTCTGAAGCAGTCCCCTGAGCTGAGTTTTAATGTGGAGCCTCTTCTCCAAATCAGAAGCATCTTCAAAGCCAGTGTAATGAGACAGTGTGCACACCTTTGCTTCCTGTTCCTCCATGGCCAACAAAACAACAGGGATCTTTCTCTTCACATCTGCCTCCAGAGCCCTCGTCACCTAGCACATCCAGTAATGGACAGGGCACCTCAATGTGCCCCAGCCCCCATACCCCCCTCCAATTCTTCCACAATCCCCTCTGTCTCGCCCTGTTTTCTCTTTCCTCTCCATGCTCTCAACAGTCAACATCCTCCATCAGGCCCAGACTATTATGACTTTCATCTTTGCCTCGTCATTTACTGGAGTGGCTTGTGCTATTTACACGTAGCTAGCTAGTGTTTTAGCTTTACTTCGAATGGACGAGCTGGACTCTTTATGTATCTGAGTGCTGTTGTGTATTTGTGGTTATACAACAGGACTTTTCCGGTGTATGCACTCTGCTGTTGGTTTAGCGGTACACTTATCAGTGCCACCTGCTCTTGGAGTAGCCTCTTAATTATCAGATCAAAGGCAGTGAAAAGGTGCTAAGTGGTTAGGAGCTGCAGCAGCACGCTACCGGCCTTTGATCCACTCGGTCCCAGCCTCCCCGACAGCAGCCTGCCTTAAATTAAATATGGACAGACATCTTTCTTTGAGTTCAGCCCTTTTCCCCTCATAAGCTGTTGCATTTTTTTGTACATTGCATTCTGTTTGATGTGAGTGACTGCTTAGCCTGACAATGGACGGCAGTGTGCTTATGAAGGAGTGGCTGGCTAATCGAGGGCCGGAGCCTCCAGCTGTGTTACCTGGAAAGGTCTCGGCTCTCTCTGGACCAATCAAGCAGGCTGTTAAGCATCTATAATAAGACTGTGTGTGTATGTGTCTCCCCCCAGTGTGTTTGATGTATTATTTGTGTGCTGATTTATCTGATGTTAGGGTAAACACCAGACCTCATGCATCCTGGGCTGCAGACACTGAACGCCGTCTCCTGTATGTGAGCGCTGGATCTGGTCTGGTCTGGCCCCGGACTGTCACGCTACTTCTGTCTTGCATTAGACCAGAGACTGTTTACGAGTGTGGCGGGCAGACTTAGCTGAAACAGTTGAGGTCTTGTGTCACCAGATGTTTTATAGGGCAGGCGGCATGGAGGAGGCAGGCAGTAAGCAGGGAGGCAGAGGGGGGCCGGCGCTGGCTGGGTCGGCAGTCAGGTGCTCTGGGTGCCCTTTTATGGGCCAGTCCTCTAATGAAAGTGGGGTTCTGGGACCACTGTGGAACATCAGAGGCCACTCAACCCCACCAGACCCCCACCTCCATCTACATAGGAATGTCATAAAGCTTTAAAAGAACCCCCCCACCTTTCATTATTCACTTCCGACTCCCCTTTCCCTCTGCTGTCCCATCCACTGATTGATTGGTTTCCATTTGTTGTCATGTTTTTAGGTGGCTGCTGAGGTGTCACCTTCACTTCACTGGGGTGCAACAGGATGGGAGCAATAACTTATTATTAGGCAGATGAAATGTAAGATGTTCCCTGGAGGAACAGCAGTCATTGTCGTTTGATAAGATAAGTGAATGTGATAGCTGGGATAAAACATATGGAAATCCGGAGAGGCACTGGTCACATATGGAACAGATAAAGGGAGTGTTACTGTGGTCAACTGTGATGTTGACACTTCAGAGACCTGCTGGTGTAAAGTTGCCACAAAAGGGATCTTAACACACTCTATCTTCTAAAATACAGTCCATTTATCTCTGCCGTTCTGCTGTTGTCTACCCATCACTCCATTGACTGGATCCAATTGTTCATCGACTGGACTATGAGCTTGGGTTCAACACCTCAATCAAGACCAATGGACAAGATCTTGACCCTGCATTCCATCTTTATTTTTCTGAACAACTATGAACACAATTCAAGCTGATGTTTTGTGTGCAATCTCAAGCCTCACTACATAAGCAAGGGGACACATCAAAAATCCAGAAATATGGATGTAACCTACTTTTGTCTGACTCAAGCACAAGTCATGAGGCTCCAGTCCACACCTCTGGTAGAAAGCAGACACTTAGAAAGCAGACTCTGAAAGTCTATAAGTGAAACCCCTTGCAGACTTGGATTTCTAGACCATTTGTTAAACTCTCCAATCATGCCAGACAAGAAGTTTCTAACCTTCCTGGTTTACTTCCTGGATATGCAGCAACGGAATATGTGCAGTATTGTTTTCCCCACTGGTTCCGCCCACGAGTTCCCGCTGGGCCCATGGACTTTACATTGTGGCAACGTCACAGGTTTTTAAATTGAATTTCTTGGCTAGAGGTACGTTTTTCAAATAAAAAAGTCCATGGATTAAACATTTAGAATAGAAAGAGTCATAATGGACACTGTTTACAGTTCAAAGTGTCCTTGCAGCAGTTTTACAGGTGTCTTTTTTACAATGGTGGCCAATGGTGAAAATCTTTTCTGGGCTGCATGGGGATTTTTCGTGGCAACGCTGCGAGTGGCCACTGGGGAAAATTGACGGAAAGGCTGAGTGCTGTTCCTGGGGGGCTGATCCATCTACTCTCCCAATCTTCAAGCCGATCCCTACTTCCTGCTGACCCACCACTCCCAGCTTCCTCTCCAGCCCCTCCCTCCCTCTCCCTGTCTTGTTGAGCAGCTTTGAACTACAGCATGTCTCACATGCCTCCTCGCTCCCACACATTTCAGCCCCATGCATCACAGCAGCTTAACTGCCATGTAAATCAGCAGGTCAAAAAACACATCCTCTGCTAGGTGCATACACTTAGTCAGCGCTGCCTCACTGGTGTTGAAGAAAATCAAGGGAGCACACTTACTGCAGGATCTGACTGGATTACACCCTGAACCCTGCTTGCACGTTTAAGGCACAGTACAACATGCATGAGTGAAAGAAGATGGGGTTAGGAAGAATAGGAGGAGGCTGTTGGGCAAAAGCAGGACTGCGTGCTGGGTAGCGGTGTGGAATAATGTCTCTGTTTATTTTCTGCGCTATTGTCATGTTAAACAGCAGTGAGCCAGGCGGTGCTGGGTGCTGGGAGGGGAAAGGACTTAATGTTGGGCTATGAAGGGGTGGGATGGGGGTAGCAGCTGACTAAAGGGATGTCTGCGTCAGTTGTGAGGGAAACTTGATAGATACTGAAAATAGGGTTAGGGTGGGGTTGCAGGCACGAGGATAAGAAGGAAAATGTAAAAAGAAGACAGAGTTTTACAATGTCAATACTGTTGTAAGACTAGGCTGCATTCACAACACACCAAACTTAAAGTGCAATATTTTTTTGTAAAAAGTAGATTCTTTTTCTCAGTGTTTTACCTTTTTTTCCTAAATAAATTGTGTTGGACATGCTTCGGATATCCCCCTTATGGCCGGGCAACATAGCCCGCATGAGCAGTGTGTTTTCTGCAAACCACACAAGTCTGGCAGAAAACATAGACATGATCTTTCCCTTCCTGAGTCGTCAAACGTTTTGTCAGAACATCCTGGAGGCCAACGGAAAGTCCTTCTTCATAGCATCGTTGATCTCCTCCCACACCTGGGTTTTTGCTTTGGCGACCACTGTAGCTGCAGCTCTTCTTGCCCCCCGGTACCTGTTGGTTTCAAAAGACCCCTGGGCCAACCAAGCCCAAAAGGCCTCCTTTCTTCTTCAGCTTGATGGCCTCCTTCACTTAGGTTGCCACCATGACAGGCACTGACGACCTCCTGACCCCAACTCCTAGCAGTCGCCTACACAATAGAGGTTTTGTACATGGCCCATTCTGATTCCATGTGCCCAACCTCCCCCGGGATGCATGAGAAATGATTACATAGGTGGAAGACCTTTCAGACAGGGGTCTCAGCTAAACTTACCCATTTCAGCCTTACTACACATTTGGGTTTACCACACATCACCTCTCACTTTGGGCAACTCCGAAAAGGGAGAGAGTCCAGCCCCATCTCCAAAAGTTTGGTTTCAAAACCATTGCCATGGGTAGAGGTGAGCCCAACCCCCTGTGCCATCTCAGGTTCCTGCTCCACAGGTGACATTCCACATCCCTAGAACAGTCCCACCTTTACCTGTTGCCTGGCTTAAAATGCACCCAACTATAATACCTGTCCCTGCAGGTGGTTGACCCACAGGATGGGCAGCTCCATGCAGTTCTTTCGGGCTGTGCCCAACCGAGCCCCATGGGTTAAGGCCTGTCAACCAGGCGCACGTGGATGAGCTTCCCTCTGAGGTCTGTATAAAGGTTGAACATTGCCATCTGATATTCAAGGATCCAACCAAGTCTCTGCGAAACAAAGGATACACATTAACTTCTGACAACTGCTGGAAACCATTAAGGGACCATGGAAGATTAATAGCCTAAATGCTTAACACATACAACATGCAAAAGAATAGAATCGACCACGCAATCTGATTGGTCAGCTAGACATTTAGAACCAGCAAACCTGATGCTTTGTCAATGACTCTCAGCATCAGATACTGACGCAAAAATTTAGCGCCTGTTTGGGACACACCGAGCAAAGCAGAAGCTCTATAGCGGGCAGTATGAAAGACCAAAAATCTGGTAAGGAGGTTGGTTGGGGTGGTAGATGGGTCAAACAACACCGACTTTCACCCAAGAGACCAGGGTCCGTGTCCTGTTCTTGTACATTTTGTAATGTACGATTTTCACCTGACCAAGCGTCGCTATTTGACGTGATGGGAGTAAGAATGTGTTGCAAAACTAATTTGTACCTGTGGACCGGCTGTGGAGTTCTCAGCGAGCAGAGTGTCCCAGATGAGGGACAACTCAGTCTGGCTCATTTAGCATTGAAGCTTGGTGGAATTAGCAAGCTAGCGTTAACTATCCATAAATTAAAGATATGCAGTTTAATATTGAATAGGACATAGAAAAACAACAAAGCCATTAATTACTGATACTCAAGTTGCGTTTATGTGGTTGTAGAAACCTGCTGGAGATCAGTCTTTGTACAGACCAACATACAACATGGTCTGTGCATAATTTCTGAGCACACATGATGACCTTACTTTACTGTGTGTTCCATATCTTCCATCCTCCTGTCTTCTGTCTAAACTAGCTCTGCAACTTCTTTCCTTCCTCCCTCTGCACATCTCTTGCCCCGGCACTGGCCTGTGTAAGTGTGCTCGGGGGGGGGGGGCACAAGGGAGTGGGTCGGCAGCGCTAGGTCAGTCATGCGAGAATAGCCAGAGTGCTTGTGGTCATTATCAGAGCAAAGTCTCAACGTTGCCACACCAATTAGTTTTGACCCAGAAGGAATAGTCTGTAGACTGGGGACAGGCATCGCTCCATCCACAGAGATTGAGATGGACACACACACACACACACACAAACAGACACAAATGCAGAATCACTTCCATTTGTACTGCAGGAGTATCATCATTGGATCTCTCCCTCTCCTGCCCCATATTCAGTTTTTTTCTGAATATTCCCATCTCAACACAGACATTTTCAGCTCAGGTGCTTCCCAACAAACAGGGCATGTCCTGAATGACAACCTTTATATCAATCTGGGAGAGCATGTTGAAGGGAGGGCCTTCACTGGCACTGGAATCACATTTGTCAACCTAGAGGGATGGAAAAGCTGCCAAAATGTTATGTTCCCTGATTTTTTTTTTTTTTTTTTTTTTTTGTAAATGGCCAGGGTGTAGAGAACATCATACACAAATGCAAAATATATGGTTTCTAAAACTAAACACTACTCCCTGGTTTTGTGGTGTCTGTGATAGAGAAGTCCAGATGTTAGAGGGAAGTCGCTGGAGAAGAGCTGGCTGATTAAGTGAAATCACAGCTGCTGAATGTCGATCTGACACAATATATATACACAGGTGAGCCTGATTGCTCTTTCGGGACTGTGGGGTGAGAAAGGATGCCACTCCAATGAGTGTCCTCTAGCTTCAAGTAGGAAATGGGAGGGGTTGAACCCAGCTGGACCAATCCCTGACTGGAGATCGTCCATCCTACTTAGCATGTTACAAATAATGACAAAAAGTGTTAAAGGGAAAGGTGCAAGCGGCAGACGTAAAAACCTGTCTTCGCCTTTTTTGACTGATTATAACAAAGTGAGTATGCTGTAAGGAGCAGCATTTGGTTAACATAAGAAGCTTCTATAGAAATACAATTATGGAACCAGCTACAAATTGTTTCAGCTTACCAAAGGCCATCATGGTGGCCCAGCGTTTAGCACTGTGGCCTCACAGCAAGAAGGGTCTGGGTTCGAATCCAGGTCGATCCAGGTCTTTCTGTGTGCAGGTTGTATGTTCTCCCCATCTCTGCGTGGGTTTTCTCCGGGTGCTCCGGCTTCCCCTACCATCAAAAAACATGTACTTGGTCAGTCAGTGACCTTAATCAATGCACTGGCTCAGATTTGGAGTTGGTCCCCGGGTGCTGTGATGGGCTGCTCCCTTGAGGGATGGGTTACATGCAGAGAATGAATTTCGCTATGTGTATGTGTACCGATCTGCAGATATTAGGTGTTGTAGCTACACTCTGAGAAATACATCTTTTTTTTTGTAAAAAGAGACAAAAAATAATTAAAAATAAAGCCTTCTAAAATGTTGTAAAACCAACAACATGGACTTTCTTTACTTACAAACAAATTTGTCGCATACACACAGTACAATGTAATGACAATTTAATACTTAATACTTTAATACTTACTTACTGCATTTTAGGAGTAGTGGACAGCTACACATACAGCGCCCAGGGAGCGACCTGGGGTTTAGTGTCTTGCTCAAGGACAGTTTGACATATGGCCGAAGGAGCCTGGGATTGATTCGCCAACCTTGTGGTTATGGCGCGACGATTCTACCTCCAAGCCACAAGCCACCCAAACCAAACACCGACAAAAGTTGTCGGAGCACAAATTATGCTATTCGAAAAATAGAACTGTGAATCACGTCCTATGGACAATGTATGTTAGAAAATACAGGCGTACAACTGTTAATACACAGATATTTCTCAGAGTGTAGACTGGATACTAGTTTAGACGAGACTGCAGATTTCTCGCGAGAGTTTAAGAGACAGCTGGAAGCTTTACTTCTATTAGAGTACAGTGTAGATGCCGCTCCAAGCAGCATTACTTCACTGTTCAGCTTTGAAATATTAGGTTCGGTAACCTTCGGTGAGTTCCGTAATGGCAGCGGAGAAAAATGTGAGTGAAGCCATTCGGTCCATTGTGGACTTTATTTACTTATTTATTTACTTTATTGGGGGGACAAATTTTTTTTTACTACCACTAATATATATAACACTATCACCAACGTATTGCCACTAGTTTTACACTCATTTTTGGAATTCATAATCAATAAACCTCTTTTATATGAAATTATGCCTACAACTTTTTCAAAGTTTAGTCTTGAAACTTTTCCTATTTTTTTTTTCTCAAATGCTTTAAAATTGAATTGATAATACATTTTACTTGCGAAGAACGTTGTATGGAACCATCCATGTTATTTTGGGGCAAGTTGATTGAAAGAAACCCATATTTCTGACATAACAAACATGAAAATGGGTCAAGGACAACAGGAGAGTTAAACACACTTGTACACCCCCCCCCCCCCCCCTCCATTGTGATTATGCACAAACATTGCCAAACCAAAACCAGACTCCATGTGTGTGCCTGCATGAAAACTCCGGCGGTCTCTTCCTCTTCCTCTCTGTGCGTCCCTCCTGGCTGCCAACTCGGCCCAGGCTGACTCCACTCTGATTTGTTAAGGTAATGATCTAATCTGCGGCCATTAGGGAGAGCAGCCTTTAGTGTTTAATGTGTGGCCAGGTGGTCCAGCTGCCAAGCTCCACAAATTAAAGGGCCCGGGCTCGGCAGTAATGAGTAATGAGCTGTATTTAAAAGCTGCCATACCTGAGCCCGCTTGGCCAGGCCTCAATATGGCCAGGTATAAATGAACAACTTGACTGCTTTTTTCAATTCCCCAGATGCTCAGATGAGCTGAGACTACTGTGCACAGTGTAGCTACACACACACACGCCTGGGATTTCCCCCTTTCATGTCTATATATCCCTGCCTCTGCAGAATTATTTTTATCCCCGGTGGGGACAAAATGTGTCCCCCCCACCCTTAAAGTGATCAATGCTGCTTCACCAATAGACCATATATTATATACCTAAGATAGAAGTATTTGAAACTAAAGAGCTGTAATGTGAACAGTCCATAGTCTGCATAGAACTATAAAATCCGAGCTGGCACAGAGCTCCGGTTTGCTGGCTACCAGGGGCACTTGTTTAGCTGCCAATAGGTGACTGTGAGCCGGGTACAGGCACCGCCGTGGTAGTTTAGTTTAGCTAGAAAAAGTGAGTGTAATGCAGAGTTAAGTTTAGGAAAAAGATGGTGGTTTGGATTACAACACTCCCGAGGAACGAACAAGCGTTTCCTGGGTGAAATGATTTTGTTTTCGCGAACTCTGCTCTCTGATTTGAAAGGGCTGTGTTTTATGTGGATACCATGTTGTGCTATTTCATATTGAAATTATTTTCCATTGGATATTGAAACTCATAAATAAGTGTTTTGGCATGACTGGCCCAATATATATATATGGCACTAGCTACTCAATGGACCATGTGGAGAGATTGCTATCTCATAAGAATCTATTACAACTTAAAATTAAAACAGAAGAAAGTGTGAGTACACTTTCTTTAAATTGTGAGTACACTTTCTTTTGTGGTTTATTAAACTGATTTTACTTTCTTTGTCCTAGGAGATAATACTTAATGTTGTATACAGTGACCTTAATAAGACAAAATAAGGTGTGAATCTCTCTCTGATTTTACCTTATTATTGTCATTTGATTGACATTTAATTCAGATTCATGCTATGGTGGAAGTGTTGTTGAGAAGTTAGGCCTGAATTGATTACATTGTGTTTCTTAGACATCAGACAGACGTGTAAAATTGCCATCATATTTTTGTTCAGCTTTAGTGTTCCATAAAACACCGAAATGCATTTATGATTCTGCATGAACCAGAATGACTTAGCTCTTAATGGGAGCAAATTTGTCTTCTTAGGTGCACATTCAACCACTTAAACCTGAATTTGTTAGTATAAACAAAGCAGTATACATTTTAAGATGAATGCATCTCACTTTATACAAATCAACTGTAGGTAAGCTTTACTAGGGGTCCAAGCCCAAGGGGGCTGGGGACCGTGTATGCAAGGCAAAGTGGGTGTGGGATATTGTGCCCCCAAAAAAATGACATTGGTGCCATTACAACATTTCAATCAGGAGAGACTTTGTTTGCAGATATGCAAAAGAACAATATTTATTATACAACTGCATGACAAAAATGTATGAGTCTTTTGGAGATTAGACTCCATCAAATTAAACATTTTTTAAAGGGGTAGAGAATAGGAAACATATCCCCCGATGGAGTCTAGACACTGGTGGCGGCGGAGAAGAGACCGGGGACCAGACCGAAGAGGCAACGGAATGGCCATCCGGGAGAATCATGAAGACTGGAGGCGGCAGGGGAGGTGGAGGGTTAAGCACTTTCCTGAAACGAAAAACTGACACCAAAAGAAACCTATTTAAAGCAGAGCTGTAGTGCTGTGATTGGTCCTTGAATTCCGTGGTCATGACTGATTGGTTTAAGTGAAAGTATGGCTTCTAAACAGCTGATTTGATTTACGGAGAACGAGTACTGATTGGGTTAACTACGTCTTCCTGAAAGAATTTGCGCTGAGCTTCATATGTATAACATGAATGTAAATGGGAAGTTAATAGCCTGGGTAAACCCTGACGGACTTCCGGCAAATTTGAGATTTGCTCTGCAAGTCAGTCTGGCCAAGAGCCCAATCAAGCCCATTTCCAATGTCCCCAAAATCGAGGCTCCAATCACAACCGTTGAGACAGGCTTTATATGATGACGATAGCGCAGCGACAGCAAGCATCTTTTTGTTTACATTCAGCATGACACGGCCACCGAACACGTCGCTGCTACGTCACCTGGATCGTCTGATTGGTTGAAGGACTATCAAATTGCGCCCAGAGGCATTTCAGCGGCGTCCGTTGGTGACGCCCCTTTGGAAACGAACTGTCATGAACCTTCCCCAGACCAACTCTCAGTTACAACTGAGAAGGGTCTGGTGTCAACCAGGCTAGGAAGTTAAGGGGTGATACTTAGGACAACGCAGCTCACCCAGTGCCATACTTCCTGATGTTGAACGAATTGCGATGTTTCCTGACGTTTGCCTAGACGCCGTCAGGCTTTAGGTTACACACTTGCGGAAGTGTGCGGGGGGAGGCTTGGACCCCGTCATAACTACTAGCAGTTCTAGTTATTATTGCTTTTTGTTTGAAAGAAGATCCAAGAATGTATCAGAGTTTTGTCATGTCACTACGACTACCATTTGTAGTCACTGTTCCATTATCTTTATTGTGACTATTATTGCCACTGTTCATCACACCCCCAAATGGCACCGTCAGACACCGCCTACCAAGAGCCTGGGTCTGTCCGAGGTTTCACTAAATGCTTGCTCTTGGGGGAATTACTAGAATTGTTGGGTCTTTGTAAATTATAGAGTGTGGTCTAGACCTTACTATCTGTAAAGTGTCTCGAGATAACTCTTGTTATGATTTGATACTATAAATAAAATTGAATTGAAAATTGAATTGAATTGAAAAGAATTGGATAAAAAAAAAAATCCACTTGCTCAACTGGGTTTTCGCTTTTCGTCTTCACTATTCCTAGAAGCATGTTCCGAGCTGTGCTTGTTGCAGGAAACTGGGATGAACAGAGTCTTCTTGCAGCAGAGAACACAAAACCTAAAGTTACTGGATGGGAAGCAATTTACTGTAATCCTACATTGATTAAAATAAGGTATTTTTTGAGTGGATGTTAAAAAAGAACTAGAGAATGCAATTTCTGAAGAAATTGTGATGTGAATGCTGTATGTTGAAAGGCTGACGCTGAACTGGATTGCTGGCTTAAATGTGTAAAAAGTAGATGACGTAGTGAGAATAGTTGAAAAAGTGGGAATGGGTTTATTTAGTATGAATGTCATTCAACTTTAAAAAGTATTATTGGGATTTTCAATTTGAATGTATGAAAGATGTGGAACATTTTAAAGTTTGAATGTTGTTTCTTGGTAAATGTATGAATAGATAGCGGTTGAAAATGTATGTCAAATGTAATCATCCTGTCCATCCACTTGAATGGGGCAAATTTGCCCGCAAAATGTTGAATATTTCGGAAATTATGAAAGAAAAAGCTGTATACAAGCAGGAATGTCCTGAGCTGAACGTTTTCAAATTTGAATTAAGTTTCTTTAAATGTGAAAGGAGTTAATGTGTAAAAATGATCAACCTTGAATGAAGGGAAACATGTTTTACTTGCTATATACATTTCTAAAGAAACACTAAGAAATGTAGTCACTACAGAACGCCAGTGTGGTACATTTAAAAGTAACCATGTGTCATACTTCTGATCCTCAATCTTAATCCATGGTTCTCAAACTTTTTTCAATAATGTACCCCCTTTGAAGTATCTTTTCAGCCAAGGACCCCCTGACCAGCCTGCCACACACACACACACACGCACACACACACACACACACACACACACACACACACACACACACACACACACACACCAATAGATAGATAGATAGATAGATAGATAGATAGATAGATAGATAGATAGATAGATAGATAGATAGATAGACAGATAGATAGATAGATAGATAGATAGATAGATAGATAGATAGATAGATAGATAGATAGATAGATAGATAGATAGATAGATAGATAGATAGATAGATAGATAGATAGATAGATAGAGAAAAACACTGAAATGCTACTTCCAATGTTCAGAAACCAGTGGTGGAAGAAGTATTCAGATCTTTTTCTTAGCCCAAGTAAAAGTACTAATACCACACTGTAAAAATGCTCTGTTACAAGTAAAAGTCCTGCATTGGAAATGTTACTTAAGTAAAAGTATGCAAGCATCATCAGGAAAATATACTTAAAGTATCAAAAGTAAAAGTTCTCGATGGAGAAAAATCCTCACATATTAGAAACTGGAAATGATCCAAACATTTCTGTCAATCAACTAAGTGCTTACAGTCATTTTTGATTGCTAAACGACAGTGGGCACAACTGCAGTAACGTGCAAAACTCAAACTACAGTCACAGCAGCAGTTCATGTGGACCAAACTCTTTGTCTTTTGTTTGTTTTTCATTGCTTGAACGTAGTTATCAAAACTCTACACATTTATCCCATCACTTTAACCACAACGTGCACAACACTGTGGATGTACAGCACTTTGTTCAAATAATAATAATAATTTAATTTATACTCTTTATTGAAATTACAATTTACACTGTTGATATTACACACTACACACAGGCCTGAAATACACACAATCACATGCTCATGTCCTTTACATACACTAATGGAGAGATGTCAGTGCGACTGCAGAACAGGAGCCTCGAGCAGTTTGTGTGTGTGTGTGTGTGGGGGGGGGCTCCAGTGCCCTGCTCAAGAGCAGTGTCAGTGCCCAGGCCTCTCAATAGCTCCAGTCAACCTCCGTACGGGGCCCGTACAGGGACTTGAACCACCGACCCTCCGGTTCCCAACTAACATCCCTACGGACTGAGCTACTATGAGATGCTACCACCCCTCAATGCTAACACACTGCTGTCAGGTGTCTTGTTTTAGACTAGTTAGTGAACATATATGGTATTTATATAGAGACAGCTCAGAAAGCCTTTTTTTGTATACAAACACCAAATAAGAATGAAACAATTATACACTGTACCGTTTGAAACCGGTAAAAGAGCAAAGATACCAACATGTCCAGGTAAGATGTCTGAGGTTATATACACAGCTATAAAAAAAAAGTGAAAAACATCTATATCTTTACTAGAGTAAAACTGCATTCTTACTGTTTTTCAGAAAGTAATGGAGGTGAAAGCAATGAAAACACCACATTCATTTGTATTCATCCAGTGTGATGCTGGAGAGAGGCAGGATTCTTTGTTACTGTTATGTACCTTTAGTTTGTATTTTTTCCAGTAATTCCATAAATTACTGGAGACAAAATACTATATTAAAGCATTGCTGATTGCTGATTTTCATTCCTTCTTGTTTACCTTACATAAAATTGGTATATTAAAAAATCTAAATCTTTTCTTTAAATAAACTATTGAGTAGTGTGAAGTCACTCCAAATGTAAAGATGAAAAGTTTGTTATTTGTGTATTGGTGTTTGAAGCTAGTGGTTTTACTCTCAGCGTGTTCTGAGTGACAGCATGTTGTTCATAGTGTTTGGCTGCACTGAGCCTCTTTTGAGACGTGTGTTAAGAGTTGTGTTGCTTGGAATGAGTTTTGCAGGAGATGTGAACTGTTTAGCTCAGGTGACTCTTGGTAGTGCAGACTGTAGTTTGAGTTTTGCACATGTGGCTTCAGTTTTGCCCACTGTCGCTTAGCATTTGAAAAAAAAACTGTAATCGGCTTATCATTTCAGTTTAATTCATAATTACGCAAGCAACAATTTATTTACAACGTTTCGGTCCTAGACCTTCATCGGGGAAATTTAGGACCTTCTAGGACCGAAACGTTGTAAATAAATTGTTGCATGCGTTCTAAACTTCTGATCTGCCACTTTGGATCACATCCTACGCACCTGCCCGACCAAAAGAGGTGTGCAAAAAAGCTTTCTTATGAGTTTAATTCATAATAAAACATCATATTTTATATTGTAATCTTATGTGTTTTGTGTGCAAAAATCCTAATTTGTAAAGTAACTAGTAACTAAAGCTCTCAGATTTCTTTCTGAAATGTAGTGGAGTAGAAGTAGAAAGTGGGATGAAAAGAACAGACTCAAGTAAAGTACAAGTACTTCAACATTTGTACTTAAGTCAATACTTAGTATACATTCCACCACTGTTAGAAACCATAACTAAATGAAGGTATTATTAAAGTATAATTATTTTAGGGAATTATGCATGACTGATATTTTTTAAATTAACATTTTAAAAATAATTTTTTTTACGATTGCTATCACTATTTTTTCAATACTTTTAACAACTTTCCTAAACTCTTAACACAGTTGGCACAACATCCGCCTGTGTAGGCTATACAATTAACACATTTCTTGTTGCTTTGACACAAAATGCATACAGTTAACACAAATTTAAATGCTTGAACTTCTTTTACACACTAGCTCCACCAAGACCAAAACAATGGATTTTTACTGACCAATTAACAAATGCTTTCACACTTTATGTTAGAACAGATAACTTCATGTTCTAAACCTAACGTATAGGCTAAAGTCAAGTGTTCATACAGCTGTTCATATTGTAAATTGTATTTGAACAAATATATCCCCTGCATTTTTATACATGCATGTATTGAGAAACAGCTGATTTAAGTTATGCAAATAGATCAATCACAGCTGATTCCCATCTAGGAAACATACTCAGGTGTTGAGGTTCTTTCAATCGCATGACCATATGTTACTGTAGTACATACAGTAAAAGAGGAAAAGGAACAATACTGTAAAGATGAACACAGAGAAAGTAAGAAAAATTCCTGCACAAGGGAGAGGAAGACAAGTACCAGCACAATTCGGTCTCTGTCTTCTTTTTTTCATTACATGTCATTTAGCTGACACTTTTATCCAAAGCATCTTACAATTGCTACATATGTCAGAGGTCACACACCTCTGGAGCAACTAGGGGTTACGCAAGTGTTATGGTCAGGGACGCATCGGTTGATATAACACAGTGGGAATTGAACCCAGATCTCCCACACTAAAGGCATGTGTCATATCCACTGCACCATCACCACCCCCATTTCATAAACCATTCATTCTATAAAGCTACTCTGAGATGGGTCATTCAGTTTTTTGTATTGAATTTCTGCAGCAAAGGAAACAAAATGCATTTACTAAACCCACCAACAATATATGTAGAGAGGCTTCAAGAAAAACTGCAGTGCAAAACACAATCTATGATCAATACAATCACTATTGACTATTGTATAAGGGCAGATCTGACACATAAAATAATGCAGTTTCTGTAATTCCACCTGATGTTAGTGTTTTTATGACATTGTTCTATGACTGACTAAATGTTCCTGTTGGGAGAGAACATGTGTTAGTGTTTTGGAAGAATTATTTGATTTTGAGACATGTTTGCAGTGTTTTGGTTGACTTAGTGTGTTGTGTTAGTGTATTATTGTATTTTGGAAATTAGTGTTGGAGTTCAGTTTACAATGTGTGATTTTGAGCATGAAATTAACTGTTTTGTTAATTGTGTGTTGTAGGTGTGTTGGTGCGTTAAGAGTTTAGGGAAGTTGTTAAAAGTATTGAAAAAATTGTCATAGCAATCGTAAAAAACTGTAAATCTCACATACCCCCTGCAGTACTCCAAAGTACCCCTAGGGGTATACGTACCCCCATTTGAGAAACACACAATAATATACAGGACTATGGACTGGGTCAATTAGGACAACAACTTACAGCGATGGCAGGTTTCATTTGTTCAATGGCAGCATGATTTGCATTACTTTCTTATTTGGCATTTTTAATGCAAAGGTTGACACGAATGTATGTTTCTATTTTGACCAAACTTTGTAGGAGTTGTAGTCCACCTCTTTAAACTATGATAAATTAGCAAGCAGGGAACTTGCTGACATTGGAATTGTATAATGCTTACCCATATCAGGTGTTGTGTGGATCAAATTGTGTAAGGAAATGTTCCTATGGAGCATGGTCTCTCTAAGAACAAAACAAGAAAATAAATTAACAGCAATTACAAAGATCAAAGGAATAGAAACAGCTATAGTTACCACAAGAGAGTTAGAGATCTGGTAGCCAACAGTGGTGAGCATTCACAGACTCACATATATTACGCTCAGTGAATACCCACAACTGAAGTGTGTACACATATAGTAGGCTAGTTTACTTTTTCGCCCGCAGGATTGCACCTAAATGAAATTATAGGTGTAGCCTACTACCATTCCAGTTTTCACCAGTAATATTATAGGTTACCTGTGATTACATATAAAATGAATACACTATATTAGAGCTAACGCATTGACTCGAGCAGCAATTTTCTCCCACAGCAATTCTCGCTATTTTGCAGCAGTAGCCGTGTTGCTTTTTTTTCAACAAAATATATATTCAAACTCGCGTGTGTGCGCATGAGTATTTCCACCGACCAGTTTGTTTGTGGTTGTTACCATGGTGAATCATAGTGTCATGGCTCCATTCATGCAGCCTTTTTATTATGGTGGTGCACGCGTGTGAACCTCCCACTAAACATTAGACGTCTGATGGACGTGCAGATTATGTCTAAATTGCATCTGTCGGTCCAAGACCAATTCTGGACGTCTACACAACGTCTGCTATTTGGACGTCTGACCATGACCCCACTGGGACGTCAATATGCAATTCAACATTTGAACGTCAGACTAGGTAACTTTGTTGGACGTTATTAATTAATGTAATATTGTTTATTTATGACAAATATCAACATTGTTGTCAACAATATGATTCATGAATATGATGATTTTTGATTAAACATTATTTGTTATGCATTATTTATTTACTGAGTACATTATTTTGTTATTTTACATTTTCCTGTTTTCCCTTTACTGGTTTATTTCATTTTATTTCAACTAATTAATTAATCAATTTATTTATTTATTTATATATTTATTTATTTGGAAATGTGATTTAAATAATTTTATTTCAAGCAGTCAACACCACTCTGATTGCCTGAGGCAGCACGTTATCATGACCTAATCAGTAAACGGCACTCTGATTGGCTGAGGCAGCACGTTATCATGACCCAAGCAGTAAACGGAACTCTGATTGGCCGAGGCAGCACGTAATCATGACCCAAGCAGTAAACGCCACTCTTATTGGCCGAGGCAGCACGTTATTATGACCCAAGCAGTAAACGCCACTCTGATTGGCCGAGGCAACACACAAGCATTTGGCGCGATCAGTGTGTTCCATGGAAGCAAAGGCCGCTCCGCTATTTTCAGCCAAAGCGTTTTAGACCGTCTCTGCATCAAACCGTCGGTTTCCACTAAGTTGAAGGTATTTCCTCTAACAGTTAATTTTCCTGAAGCTTCATTTGGCTCAGCAGCTGCAGCACGTTTGAACTGGAAATGCATTAAGTGTTGCCAGTTATAATCTGCTGCTGAGACAATCAAATTAAGCTGTAGGAAAATAAACTGAAACAGTATGCCACCTTCTGAAATGGGACTACAGTTATGCACAAAGCCAAGAAGCAGTGTAAAAACGATGTCTAAAATTAGTTTAAATTTGACATAGAAAAGACGTCCACAATGACCACATTTGGACTGCAATTAGCCCTTATGAAATAGGTCCTTTAGACGTCAATACTGGACGTTCGGTAGAAGTCGGAAAAAAGACGTCATCTGGCGTCACAGTCTGCACCTTCGGGGGAGCAAAATTGGACGTGCAAAAACGACGTAGAAAAGACGTCGTTTGGATGTGTCTTTGCGCAGTGGGCTACTCCGAGTTGATTGAACCAACTCATATCAGCTGTTCTGGAACCGAAAACTCAGAGTTCCCATCTCAGGGTAAATCAGCTCAGAGATCAGGGTTAGACTCAGAGTTTGTTAAACCTTCTTCCTGAAATGGGTGACAAGCAGGTAAGATGAAAATCTGGCTCGCTTTCAAATTTCTTTAGACCTTAGTGGTAGCTGGATATGATGTCGAAAACCTCCTCTCTACCTCCATGCTATTTTTGTTTCTCCCCTTTTCCTATTGCTCTTTTCTGTCACTTTTTTAAAACTTTTCTATTATATGTCATATCTCTTATTATTAAGGACCAAAATAACCAGTGTGGACTGCACCTGATAACTGTGAAGGAGAAGTTACTGGCAGCCAGTTCTCATGGTCTCATATGATATGATATACGGGTGGTGATGGTGCAGTGGATATGACACATGCCTTTGGTGTGGCAGATCTGGGTTCATTTCCCACTGCAGTACATCAACTGTCCCTGAGCAAGACACGTAACCCCTAGTTGCTCCAGAGGCGTCTGACGTATGTAGTAATTGTAAGTCGCTTTGGATAAAAGTGTCAGCTAAATGACATGTAATGTAATGTAGTAGTCTAGTTTATAACAAAACCCTGCCCCCACACAAACACACACACACACACTCTGATGTTCTTCTTTGTGAATGATTGTCTTAAATGACTTTAAAATGTATAGTCCCCTGCAAGGTTCCACTAGTAAAATCTGGCAATTTCCAGTATTTTTTTTTAGCCAGTTTGAAAACTAATTAGATATTTGAGAGCAGTTGTGTAGCTGGCTCTGTGTCTGGGTCAGCCCGTCCGCCCATCCAGGCTCCTCATCGGGGCTGATTGACCTCTACTTCGATTTCATGCGTGCATTCATGGCGGAGAGCTGTCATTAAGCAATGCGATTGGAATATTCAGATGAGTGTTTTAATTGAAGAGAACAAGTGTTCACACATGGCGGGGCTGGCGGTGTTGTCGAAACGCCTGAGGCCGAGTCCCCGAGCGGCCCAGACCCATCTGATCACGGCTCAGTGGAGACCGCGAGCCCACCAACACTACAGCAAAAACCCTGGCTGCTTTTAATGCCCCCAGGCTTCTCACACACACACACACACACACACACACACACACACACACACACACACACACACACACACACACACACACACACACACACACACACACACACACACACACAGAGAGACAGACACAGACACAAATGCAGAATCACTTCCATTTGTACAGCAGAAGTGTACATCACTGGATCTCTCCCTCTGCAGCCCCATATTCTGTTTTCACACACACACACACACACACACACACACACACACACACACACACACACACACACACACACACACACACACACACAAGAGGAAGGAAGGACAGAGGAGAGGTGGAGGGAAGAGAAGAAGGAAGGGAGTGACTGCATAATTTGAAGCAGCAAACACGTTACCATGCTCAACAAATGGGAGTCTGTGAGACGTGTACAGTAAACACACACTGAATAAGCTAAGTGTTTTTTTTTGTTGCTTCAGTCAGCGTTAGCAGCATGTAACATACAGAGTACTCTCATTTCCCTGGCAACATGAGTCAGCACAAGGAAATTAAAGTGCAGCAAACGTGTGCGTGAGTAGAGCTTTACTCCACTTATGTACAGTGGGCTACAGTATGAAGGCTTCCATTTCATTATTTCAAAATGCACAATTGTAATAGTTTATTGACTTCAAAATAGTATTACAGAAATACAAGAGTGTATGGCATTTATTTGTATCTATAGTCATCTAGCTAACAATACATTATGATGAAATTAAAGAAATAATTAGAAGTGCTGCCTTCATTTCTGTATTACTGATGCACCACCTTACAAAAAGTTATCGATATTGACATCAGACTTGGACTTTATTTATATCTTGAACCAGAAACCACACACACACAAATTAAAAAAAAAAGAAAAAAAGTAAATATAGGATTCAAGTATTCAAAGACAGCAAAAATCAGTCAGTTCTTTTCCCCAGGAACACTGTCCTCTGCTGCCTAACCTGTGTCTTTGTCTTTAACGTTAATGAAAATGAATAAATCCATCAGGCTGTGTATATGGCTCCAACAAATTCCCTCTATCTGAGGTTCTGGGCAGCCTGGCTTGAGAGGTGAAACACAGGGCATAGCACAGACCCCTGCAACACAGCGAAAATATTCTAACACAGTATGACACTTGAAGGCAACTTCCATGAATGTTTTTTTTTTTTCATCAATTCCTCTCTTCTCTCGTCTGGATCATGATAGTTGGATAGTAAGAGGGCACTGCTTAGATACATATACACCTGTAAAAGTAACAGAAACTTGGATTTTGTCCCTCTATTCCCAGTTGGAATTATGCTGTAGCAGAAATATAATATGCAACTTTAAGATCAAATTATGTTCAAACTGTATTACATAAATGGTACAATGCTGCCAGTACATAATTTAAATGTTTCATGTTCCAACATTTTCAGAAAATAAGATCCGAGTTACCCAAAAAATTGCATTTCTTTTTCTTTCTTTTTTTAATAACCATGCAGCAGAAAAGTATATGCGACAACTAAATCTAGTTTATCAATGTTTACTGGTGAAAACAATTGGTGAAACAATTTTCTGATTATGATCAGCTGAGGAATATATTTTTTTTATCTATAAGCCAAACTCTGGCTAAAATAATATATATATATATATATATATATATATATATATATATATATATATATATATATATATATATATATATATATTGTTTTATATATATATATAATGATATAATAATAAATATACATTATATGAATAAACCTGTATTCAGATGCATGTTTTTCTCTCCTTTCTTAGTGGCAGTGGATCCTATGACTTGCTCATATCCAATGATTAATAAAAATAGCATATATATATATATATATATATATATATATATGGATTTAATACTTTTATTGGCCCCATATTTATTGGCTTGAAGAATAGAAGTTCTGTTTGAAGGTTTGTCTCTTTCCTTTTAATAAAGTATAAGTGCTTATGCTGTCCTGTTTCCTGTTTTTGCCATTTCTCTATGATTACTCCCAATAACAACTTTATTATTAGGAGATACAATACCTGAGCAGTATCGTATGCAGACTCTTACAAATAATTGCATTGTCATATGCATGTAAATTCAGCCGGAACAGCGTGTTCATCCGGTGTGGGAATGTACGCAATTTTACCTCCATGTTTTCTGGATGTTTTAACTGTAAGACAAGTCTAATGTTAAATTGTCAAATTTAGCATGAAAGATCTTGGCAGCACTGCTGTCTGCTTTATCCGAGTGCTGTCCCATCGTCTCGTAGACGGATTAAGAGAATAAATAAGTGTGCTACTGTTGCGCAGGGAATTATTACCACACTGAGGGTTGTCGGTTGCCAGGATCACTATGGAGAATGAAATGGTTGAGTGATGCTGGGGTCCGCTAGCCCCTCACCCATACACGCCTGGTCCTCTTACCGTGCTCAGGCACCTCCTGTCCTGCCCAGATCACCCACTCCTCATCCGCATTAATTGGCTGTCAAAAATGTGCTGAATTAACGGATTAATGAGCATGGATTTGAATCCTAAGTTTGGCAAAGGGGGGTTGTTTCCCTGCCGTGGCGCAGGCTCCCCCTTGCCTCCCCTCTCGTGTGCGCAGGCCTGTTACAGATATGCATCCAGGACATTTGAGCGGATTGCATTTCATTAGTTTGATTTGAGCGGACAGCACTAAGCTGCTGAGGGCTCTGCGCTGACAGCTAATTACAGGAATCAGCCTTGTCCACTGATAGAGAACAATGGGCTGGGATGAGCCCGCCTCGCCACGGGGACCGGCCCTGCATACAGTCCCAGTGTTTGGCTCCACATATAGTCCCCTGTATGGAGAACCATTACTTGTGTTAAAGGATATGGGAAGCCTAATTGAGTGTTACCTGCCTCCTCAGCTCCCAACTCTATTTTGAGAGAGACACAGAAAGAATGATAGAGAGAAAGGAAAAATGGCCTTCTTGGCAACATGAAGTGCCACACGCACACACACACACACACACGCATAACCCCCCCCCCCCCCTCCCACCACTATCCTCTAACCCACAGCATCCTCCATCCCTTCGCCCAGGCCGGCCGACCGGCTGCGTGCATGGGTCTGTGCGCTTCCATAACTCCGTCCATCTTTAAATCATCAACATTAAAACATGCCGCTCACTCATGTGAACACTTTCCCCTTTAAAAGAGAATTAAATGGATTAGCGCAAACGTCAGTAAATTTAGCGGTGCATTACCCTTGCAACATTCCAAATGGCAGATCTCAGTCAGACAACAGGATTAGCTGAGTTCCTGCTCCCTGCCTGCCGTAATCTTTTGTCAGGAATCATGTGTCTCTCTCTCTCTCTCTCTCTCTCTCTGTCTCTCTCTCTCTGTTCTTCCACTGACCACTCACAGAAGTTTTCTTTTATTTCCATCTCTAATGATCAACTTTGTTTGTAAAGCTGAGCAAAACTACTTTGGATCTTCTGTGCTCCCTTAAGCTGCAGTAATAAGGGCAGAGGCACATTTAGACAGGATCTCTGTCTGGTGTGTACTCCTCTGTCTCGTTTTGGGAGGCATTGATATGGCCAGTGGCTAGTGGCCAGGTGCGCTGACACAGACTATTATTTTGGGAGCGAGTAGCACCATCTCTCAGCTTTTTGTGCCATTTTCAGGTCAGGCCTTTAGGTCATTTCCCCCCTATAGATTCTACCAGTCTATTTTCTGGTCGGCTGATGGAAGGTAATGACTGAGAGGCTGATGATGGTGCTGGCTGTGCCTGCATGTGACCATGTCATCTCAGCTCAGTGACAGGGCCTGCGGTGGCCGGCGTCTGCCAGGGGAGCAGCGAAGAAGAGGCAGAGCCCAACGCCTGGTCCGGGGGGTCAATGTGAGATGGCCCCTGCGCTGACTGACAGGACACCGGGGTTTGTTAGCGAGATTTGTCCCTGCCGCGGATCTCCTGTCGGCCGGTTGTGGCACTCGTGTCAATTTGCACCCCACGCATGTCGCCAGTCTAGCTGACAGGTGAGCGGTGGTATGGCGTCCTGTCCGCCTAATTGTACCCCGCAGTCCTGCCTGTGTGTGGGTGCAGAGAGGATGGTTGAGGCCCGGGCCTGTTAGCGCCCTGCTTGCCCTGGCGGCCAGGCCCAGAGCAGCCTCCTCAGCATGGGAGTAATCCAAGGTGAGGGCCTGTCGCTTTGTCAGCTGGTTGTCTATACCGTCTGCAGAGAATGATGGACACAGCCGCCACGCACAACACACAGCTATGTATTCTGAGCCTGCCCTCTGCACGTGTGGTGGCGTGCACAGCAAGCATGCTTGTGCAAACTCCCACTCTCAACACATGCAAACAATAAATCAAACCACATTTACATGAAATCCAGGGAGAGGTAGATAGATACACATGCATTTATGTCATGCATGCTGTATTCTTTAGGGAATTCAAGGCTTTCAGTGTGTGTGTGTGTGTGTGGGGGGGGGGGGGGGGGGGTAGGGGGGGGGGGGGTAGATTGTAATTGTCAAATTGTCCATCTTTGAATTCCCCAAAGAACTTTGTATGTAAATATGTTGAACACAATTCTTAAGCAATTGTTTCCCAGCTACAATACATGATAAATGGGCAAGAATTAATGCCGCAAGACTCAAACTACAGCCATTCCTCACACAAATACACACTTTTGTCATGTAAGCTGTCTTCCTGAATACTTAAAGAAATATGACATGGGTGACAGACAAACAGCAAATGAAACCCCTCCTAATTGTGCATTTGTTTTCTCCCACAGTTATCTTGTAACAGTTATCAGTTAGCTTGTTTGATGAACAGTGTGCAGTGTGTGTGTGTGTGTGTGTGTGTGTCTGTGTGTGTGTGTGTGTGTGTGTGTGTGTGTGTGTGTGTGTGTGTGTGTGTGTGTGTGTGTGTGTGTGTGTGTGTGTGTGTGTGTGTGTTGGGAGGGTGTGGGGGATAGTTGGGGAGGTGTGCCATTTCCTGGCTGATGAAGGCCTCGGTGCCAGCTGTGCGGGGCTGGTGCTGCTTCCTGGGGGCAGATGCCTGCAGTGCTGCCTCCATGATCCCAGCTCTGTTCCTGTACCAGCCCCTGCAGTCTGCTTCACGCCCCGGGGGGGTGTGTGTGTGTGTATGTGTGTGTGTGTGTGTGTATGTGTGTGTGTGTGTGTGTGTGTGTGTGTTGGGGGGGGGGGGGGGGGGGGGGGTTTACACACATGCATAAACCAGTGACTGTAATGCTTCCGTGCCACAGTCACACAGAGTACATGCGGCTGAAAGTGCAAATACACACTCTCGCTCTTTCTCTCTCTCTCACTCACACACACACACACACACACACACATGCGCACACACCTCCTAGGCTCTGGAGCATTAATTAAGCAGCATACAAGTCTGCCACACCATGGTATACCTCTAGCACACGCTGGAAAACAGGACGAGAAGAACAATTTGACACACACACGCTGCAGTATATTTGGAGGAACTTGGAGGTGCAGCCGGACCCCGACAACAGAGAGATGGAGAAAAAGAGAAAAGATTCTGGTCGCTTTTTTCGCCTCTGAACATCAGCTCCTCCTCGCCTTCAACCCAGCTCGTCCATCGCTTTCATCACCAATTCCCCCAATCTCTCCTCTCCTCTCCTCTCCTCTCCTCTCCTCTCCTCTCCTCTCCTCTCCTCTCCTCTCCTCTCCTCTCCTCTCCTCTCCTCTTCTCTCCTCTCCTCTCCTCTCCTGACCCGTTGTTACTGACACCACGCTGACATCCAGAGGCCCCGGTGGGTACTGCAGACTCTGTCACAGTTCTCCCCCCTCCCCTCCCACCACTAAGTCTATAAATAGCCTCTAATTAACCACAGCACTGTAACTTTGGAGATGTTGTTTGGAGGGAATGTTTGTTGTCTTGTATCTATAGAAGACGCTCCTCTCTGGGACTGAAGGAGGAATGAAGGTCTCTTTGCATTTTGATAATAACACACATATGTAAACTCTTTTTTTTTAAGCTAGCGTGTGAACATTACATGCAGATGAAGCTACATGAGAGGGGGCATGAACTAACCAGGGCCAGGCTGATCATTCTGATGATGTATGACTCTGATTTTGGGCTTGAACAGAAAATATCTGATGGAGGTTTGCTTTCTGTCCGCAACAGTATTTTATTATTCTTTTGCGTTTGAGGATTGGGGATTTCACTTGACAGTAGATAAAGCCTGCCTTGAAACCTGCCTGGTTCTGTGTAAAGGAACTGCAAACATAAAACTAATCGGGATTTCAGTGGAAAGTGGGAGTGTCCCATGTCGGCTGTTCAGTTGATTTTCCTCCCTGAGAAGTATATGATTAAAGTGGACATTTTGACATTACATTTAAATCTAAAAATATGGCAACAAAACATTAGATGATTCTACTCAAAAGTATCAGAATTTCTCAAGCCATGTCTAATTTTGTCATATGATAGTTATAATACTAATAATAATAATCCCTTATTGTCACTGCACTTATACTCTTCAGTCCACTGATTGGCACCAGCAAACAGAATTGATTTCTCTTAAAGGACCATGACTCTGGGTTTGCATTTTAATATCATTTACTACAGATCATGTATACTGTTTATTTGACTGCTGACATGCACACCGCCTGAAACTCCTTAGGGTTTTTTGGCACAGGACTCCAGTAAAATAAAGGCATTTGTCTGCTGTTTGTCAAAAATTACAAAAGTATATTTTAATCTACTGTCACTGCTGTGCTACTCATATACATGAACTTAATATTTATTTCTTAAATATATATATATATATATATATATATATATATATATATATATATATATATATATATATATATATATATATATATATTGAATCGTGACGTAGAATCTAAGTTTCAACTAAGTCAGGTACTAATGTGCTTTTATAGTTGTCAAAGTTGTCAAAGTTTACAGAATAAAAATGCAGCTAAAAGTGTAAATTAATTTTAAAGTCTACATTGCAATAGTGGCAAATTATGTTTACTGTAATAGATTACTGGATCCAAGCATGTTTCAAGACTTTCATTGCATAATAAAATAACAAATCACCAGACAGACTGGCTCCGGGATAAGGAAAGCATTCAAAAATCTAACAGGGGTTGGGCATACTGTATGTCTGCAGTAATGTGAAGTATATACAGTTTGTTGTAAATGGGCTCAACACTGTCATCCTAAAGTGAATCAAAATGTACTACTTCCACAGTATGGAACTGGATCTCAAGAAGCCTAATTAATGAAATCAATGAGAAGTGAACAGAATTAGCCTCCTGACAGTGTGGACGCTGCACGCTTCACATTCTCCCTCTCAGTGTGCGATGGGGCTGGCTGCAGAGGGCTGTGGCATCTGTCTGAGCGCGCGTTTTGCTCATATGGGGCAGAAATGCTCACGGTGCACTGATTTCCGATAGGTCTTCACCTCCTCTGCTGTTCATTGCCTGCGGCTTCTTCCTCCTTCTCCTCCTCTGCGCTCAATCAATTGACTGACGCCGCTGACCAGCTCCCACAGCACGCTGCCGGGGGAGGGAAGTTATTGGAGTCGTGTGTGTGTGTGTGTGTGTGTGTGTGTGTGTGTGTGTGTGTGTGTGTGTGTGTGTGTGTGTGTGTGTGTGTGTGTGTGTGTTTGTGTCTGCATCAGATACCTCCAGTGAGGTTGTAAAGTGCATGCAGTAATGTTTGAATGATCTGCAAATAATATGCAGAAAATAATAATAATAATAATAATAATAATAATATGCTTCAGACAGGAAAATAACGGATACACCAGACTCTCCACGGTAGACTTCTGTGGCAGGCAGCTGTGTTAAAGATGTAAAGATGTGGGGTTGTGTTCAAATATGTATTTCTAAAGATTGTCTTTGACATTTGTTTGACATTTATTTTTGAAAATGTTAACAACCTACTCTCTTATTGTACATTACGTACAGGCGGGGTTTTACAGCACAGTGATTTTTAAAGGTGCTCACACGTTTTAGGACTTCTTCCAATTCCAAACGTAATCACTTTTTACTAATTAATGACATTATAATGTGACTTAATTCTTTACATTAGGTACGTACTGTTGCTATAATATGTTTTATTTAGGAGTGTTTAGGCAAAATACTATAAGCAGAAGCAGGTGGTTACCAAAGGTTTACAGAGTCAATAAACATTTTACATTTTCTCATAGACGAGTAGATTTTTAGCCACTGGGGGAAAAAAAACAGTAATATTAAGCCACTACAGGGGATCTAAAAATGATTAAATCTACAGCTGTTCCTAAATTTGCAAAAGAAAAGCAAACTGGCATGAAGCAAAATATTCCATGACATATTGCATAAATAGCTTAAAAATGAATGGTTAATTAATAATCATAGATTTCCCATTGTGCACAGAAAGTAATATATAATATATATATATATATATATATATATATATATATATATATATATATATATATAACACATATTATATAATTACATGGTGGTTTTATTAGGCTTTTATGGATCTACAGAATACATTGATGTCAAGGAATGAGGATGTCACCAACAAGTGAAAAAACATCCGACATTGGCTTCAAAATGTTAAAGGTCAAACATAAAATGAAAAAAACATATTTATTCATTAACAAGTTTAGCCTATTTGACCCAGGACCATGTAAAACAACTATACATTTCAATACTTCAAATCTGATGCATTATACAGAGATATAGCCAAAGGCTCATCTTCATCCCCAGTCAATAAAATCCTAAAACACAAAATGACATCAGTGCAAACAAACCAACTATACATCAGTATGATGCAACAGAAATCAGAGGGTCGATGGTTCAAGTCCCCGTACGGACCGAAGTATGGAGTGTGGACTGGTAGACTGGTTTCTGGAGAGAAGGCAGTTCACCTCCTGCACTGCCAAGGTGCTCTTGAGCAAGGCACCAAACCCCCCCCCCCCAACAGCTCAGGGTGTCTGTTCAGCAGTCGCAGCCCACTCACTCTGACATCTCTCCATTAGTGCATGTATAGGACCTGTGTGTGTGTGTGTGTGTGTGTGTGTGTGTGTGTGTGTGTGTGTGTATTTCAGGCCTGTGTGTAGTGCAACAACAGAGTGTAAATTGTAATTACCCCATTGGTGATCAATAAAGAGTATGAATTAAATTAAAAGTAAATCAAAGGGCTAAACAAGGAGTCAACAATCATTTACTTTCTAAAATGCAAAGTTTTAGCCTAAAAAATACATCAACTCTGTGATATTTTTAACAACTTTAGTACTGTGGTGGAAGAACTATTCAGATCCTTTATTTAAAAATATCACTACAATGTAAAAAGAAAAAAAGAATCTTACTCAAAAAGCAATATTATAAAATTTCATTTTAGACATGCATTTACTATTTAACTCTAATATAGTACACTACTTGTGTGAATCCAAGACTTGTGTTAACTAATTTCAAGTACCAAACAATTAAGTTTAGGTTTGTTTTCTCAAGAAATTTGAGAAATTTCAAAAGCAAACATCAACTTTTCAGCTTTAGGGCCAAATTATCTCTTTAAACCTTGCTCGGGAACACGTTTGGGCCTCAGTACACAGAAAGCTGAGTTTGTTCAGAACATTTTGATCTAAAACACATGGGTATCCGCTTATATGAAAATATCCTTAAAATGTGAATTTAAAAAGAAATGTAAAAATGCCCTTAGACCTCAGAGGGTTAAAATACAGAAGTATTACCAGCTAAATAAACAGAAAAGAGATGCTTAGATCAGCGGAATTTTACAGGTACTGACACTTGGGTTATTCTGTTGGGTTGCGTCATTTTACAACAACATTAACATTTTAGCTGTGTAAGCAGGAAATACCTCAATGTGAGGCTAGATTATAGTTTATATACATAAACGTATATACAATGTGTTGTTACAGTTACATTTTGTTTACAACTCCATTGCTGCTGCAGAGTAAAAACACATAATATGTACTTAGTTCTGAGGATAAATGCAAAGATTATTCAATGAAAGAAGCAAACTCAGTCTAGATCAGATATGTCCAGAACAATTTGGGGATCAGTTTTCATTTTCCCACAATCACAGCTGTGATTCCCAAACCTTTACATAAAAAAACCACTGCTGGTTTGTTCAACTGTTTTTCTGTTGTGAGGCTTCACCTTCGAGACAGGGGAGGTGTAGATACCAGGTGTGTGATAGAGAGTACCTTCCTCGGGGAATGAAAGGTGCCTGCTGTCATGGCCACCGGCACAGGTGTGTGTTTGTGTGTGTGTGTGTGTGTGTGTGTGTGTGTGTGTGTGTGTGTGTGTGTGTGTGTGTGTGTGTGTGTGTGTGTGTGTGTGTGGCCACCACCCAGGGGAGCTGGTCAGCTGTTGTTTCATGCAAGAGATTACACAGCTTAATCAGGCAGCCGGATCAGGTGCAGCTGATGCTGGAGAGTCTCAACACACACACACGCACGCACGCACGCATGCACGCACACACACACACACACACACACACGCACACACACACGCACACGCACACGCACACGCACACACACACACACACCCCTCCCTTTACACCCAATTAGCCCCGTTATACCGGGCCCTACGTTCCTAGGGAAACATATAACATATACAGGTAAGCACAGCCTCACTTATGTGCAGGCCCATACATGTAGAATAATAGTCCACACACACACACACACACACACACACACACACACACACACACACACACACACACACAAACACACACACAAACACGCACAATCACAAAAAGGCATACAATTAGAACCAGACTCATAGTGTTAATACAGTCCTTTATGAAACAGATCTGATCCAGTCAGCGTGGTCAAACTCTGATATGATGGATGTTTGGAGATAGAACTATATACTGTAGAACTGGTCAATACCACACTGGTTGTAAAATCTCTTAAACTATATTGATTATTTTTTTATTTTATTTTTATTTATCCTTTATTTAACCAGGAGAAGCCCATTGAGATTAAAAATCTCTTTTTCAAGGAAGACCTGGCCAAGATAGGCAGCTGAATTACATCACATCATTACATACATACAAAGACACAACAAAACTTAAAAATAAAGACAAATAAATTAATAGAAACACTTTGAAAGCCAATTATGCACTTACAAGGAAATCACAATTAAAAACATTGACATGTGAGGGAGTTCAACTCAAAACACCTCATTCTTATCTTAAAAGCACTCAAAGGAATCAACTTACTGAGTTTTAAGTTATTCTGCAACAAATTCCATGTAAAGGGAGCAGAATAAACAAAGGCCTTTTTACCCAGCTCAGTATTTACATGTGGGACAGAAAGCCTGAGAACGGAGAGAATAATGACCAGCACTTTTTTTCATAAGAAGTGAACATAAATAGGATGGAAGCACACCAAGAATAGCCTTATATATAAATGTGTACCAATGACAAAGCCTCTGTGTGGCCAGAGCAGGCCACCCTACACGAGAGTACAGCTCACAGTGGTGGGTGCGAGCTTTACAATTAGTAATAAATCTCAGCGATGCATGATAGGCTGCGTCAATCATATGAAGGCATTGAACAGATGAATGCATATATAATATGTCACCATAGTCCAGCACAGATAAAAAAGTGGATGCCACTAGCCGTTTTTTTACATTAAAAGAAAAGCACATCTTATTTCGAAAATAAAAACCCAATTTTAGCCTCAACTTTCTCACTAGACAGTGAACATGAGGCTTAAATGATAGGCAATCATCAATCACAATACCAAGATACTTATAAGTTGAAACAGTCTGTATTTCACGTCCGTCAAGAATAGTCACTGAGGGAACATTCAGTGGTCTATTCCGGGGGCCCGTGAAAAGCATACATTTGGTTTTTTCTGCATTGAGCACAAGTTTCAGCTGTAGCAATGTGTTTTGGACCACAGTGAAGGCATTCTGTAAATGTGCAATGGCTTGTTTAAGAGAGGGTGCACAACAGTAAATAACTGTGTCATCTGCATAAAAATGAAAGTTTGCATCAGACACATGCAGATTAAGGTTGTTTATATAAATAGTAAATAAAAAAGGGCCTAACACAGAACCTTGTGGAACCCCTTTAAGGATTGGTAAAATACCAGACTGAACACCATCATACTTAATACACTGGGTTCTGTCACTAAGATAGTTTGAGAACCAAGAGACCGTATTCTCTGAAAACCCCGAATTAAAAAGCCTAATCTTTAAGACATCATGATCAACAGTGTCAAAGGCTTTTGACAAATCAATAAAAAGTGATGCACAGTGCTGCTTCTTGTCACGAGCAACAGAGATATCATTTATCACCTTCATTGCAGCTGTAATGGTACTATGTTTTTTCCTAAAACCTGACTGAACTGGTGATTAAATGTCCTGAACATGCAAGAAGTTTTTCATCTGATCACTCACCAGGGATTCAAGCGTTTTGGCCAAAACAGACAAATTAGAAATTGGCCGGTAATTATTTAAATTTGACGGGTCACCCCCTTTCAATAAGGGACAAACAAATGCGGATTTCCATATTTTGGGAATAGTATTACTCTCTAAAGTAAGATTAAAAAGGTACGTTAAAGGCTATGCTACACAGTCTGCAGCTATTTTTAAGAAGTAGGGCTCTATGAGATCAGGTCCTGGAGGTTTTTCAGGAGCTAGCCCTTTTAGGACTTTTTGAACGTCAGCCACTAAAAATGGAGTGAGATTGAAGACACTTGTAGAGACTGGTTCATCTCTACAAGGTGTCACAGTATAAGGACAAGCAGTGTCAAACAAAGAACCAGACTGAATAAAATGCTTATTAAAAAGGTTCACTATCTCCAGCTTGTCATGAACTACTGCAGACTCTTTCATAATAAAAGAAGGAACATTAATACTATCTTTGTTTAGAGAAAGTAATTTTATAGCCTTCCAAAATTTTCTGGGATCATTTAAGGTGTTAGTAGTGGCTGACAGATAAAAGTCAGATTTTGCTTTCTTAATAAAAGAAGAACATTTATTTCTTAACTGCCTAAAAACAAGCCAATCAGACGAAGAGCCCGTTTTTCTTGCTTTGGCCCAAGCTAAATTGCGGTCACGAAGGATATCTCCAAGCTCAGAGGAGAACCACGGATTGTCCCGCCCCTTAACTCTGAATCTCTGTAGTGGGGCGTGTCTATTTATTATTTGCAAAAAGCTATCCCGGAAAAAGATCCAGGCTGACTCCACATCGGGAATCAGCTCTATTCTACTCCAATCACAGTTAAACAAATCATGGCAAAAACCCTGTTCATTAAAATTAAATTATTAAACAAGATGTAAGATTATTATTATTATTATAGACTGTTATCATTGTTTCCCTTGGGGGAACTGTATTGTCCCACGGTGTCTTTGAGGCTCTTAGAACAAACAGGTTTTTAATTTAAATCATTATTTAATAAAAAACAAATTAGGATTCTTGAAAGGGGCACCTGGATACCTCAGCTGGTTGAGCATGCACCCCATGTATAGAGGCATAGTCCTTGCTTCAGCAACCGCATGTTCAATTCCGTAAGTAGGCTACAGTATAGCAATGACTATTATAAAGCTAAACTTCATCAACTGCCTAAGTGCATCTTACTGTAGGAGGTGCAAGTGTGGAATTAAAAGGGTTAAAATAACAACATTATAATAATAATATAATACAGGTTGTATCAAAATTATTGAAAGCTTAACTTTTTTATATTAATTAACGCCCGCTAAATCCACGTTATTGCCAAATGACTTGATACAAAGCTAATTAAGCCTATCGGCTCCACAAAACTCTGTATTTCTAAGTATGGGTATGTTTGGAAAATGGTGTAGTCCGGCAACTTCCGCCTGCATAAACTCAAGTGAATATTATTACCTCTTGTGTCATGTGGGTGCGCCGACAGTGTTGTTGTCATTACTTAGAATTCCTCATGGCGGAGACAGAAACTACGCACTATAGCTTTAAAATGAGTGATGGCAGAGAGAATTACCTGTCTAGACCGCAAACGTCAGCATCACTCTTGTGTGCCGACAGCCATCAGAACGGAGGAAAAAAGGTTAGCAGTGAAGTTGTCTAGTGGCAGTACAGCGTAGGTTGCAGTTTTCCCATGATTAAACACTGCAGTCTTGCTTCCCAGCTGCTGAGCAAAAGTGAAGGGAGAGTCTGTGGGATTACGAACTGGAGCAGAGAGCAGTTGCAAAATGTAGGTACATATATTTATTCAGCCTTTTTATTAGGCATCAAACTTGCGTATTTTAAAGAAAATAGACTGAATGCGTTCATAAAAATGTTGCGTTTACACCCGTAAGATACAGCGGAGACATGAGCCTGCGGGAGCCGGTGCAGTACGGTACAGCTGCATGGATTTAAGTGAGAGCAATTCTGTTGCATGAAAAACGCTTCTGATGTGCTAGCGGTGAAGACACAGGGTTTGAGGTGACAGAAAGTTTCCTTTTTATCTTTCCTGCCACACTGTTCTATGGTAGTGGGCTGAAGGAACATAAACAGTGTGATCAAGTTACATTATGAGTAAAATGCATTGTATATGTAAGGGCAGGCCTGACCATTATCAGGAATTAATGCACAACGCGGAGGCTAGAACCGTTCGATGTGCAGCCCCTTACCTCGGCCACGTTCAGCCCTGGAAAAAAAGTAGCAACATGTTTTTTTAAACCGAAACGGGGACGCGTTGAACACCCTGTTGTGTCCGCAAGTGCTCTGCCTATTTATTACCACGACTTTACAGACACGTCTCTGCTGATTGGGTATCACCTGTGACAGACACAGCCAATAAATGAGACGCGTTTGGTAGAGAAAACGTAACTCAAAGCCCGTTGCCACCGTTTGACACCGTCACAAGGAAACATTGTTCAACCAGGAAACCGTAGCAAAACAGTGCACACCGTTATGAGATTAAACGTGCCCCTGATAATGGACACGTCGAAGGGCATCTGTCACAGCCCTTTCTGTCACCTCTAGACTTTCCCATTGTTTCCTGTTTGTTTCCCTGTCTGTCTTTCCCTAGGTATATCCCATGTCCCTTATATGATAGGTCCTTGCTGAACCGGAAGTTATTATGTCTCTCCTCAGTGAAGGCCGTCTCAAAGCCCTTATTTCTGCCCCAAGGACCGAGGAGCGAGCATCGAGGAGTTATCACCGAGGAAATAAAGACGAGGATACACGAAAGCAGCCTTCCCGGAAGCCGTGGGGGAGGCAAGTGGACATGAGATGCAGCTCCTCCTCTCTCCGTGTGTGTGTGTGTTTGCATGTGGTGTGTGTGTGTGTGTGTGTGTGTGTGTGTGTGTGTGTGTGTGTGTGTGTGTGTGTGTGTGTGTGTGTGTGTGTGTGTGTGTGTGTGCTTCTCAGCAGAGGCGTGTCTTGTCAATCACTGCCTGGCCCACCTGACTCCCATCAACCATCAAGCTCAGTATAAGAACCCCGGCTCTCCACTCACTCGTCGCCAGATTGTTCTGCTCTCTATGTGGTAACGCTCCAGGCCCTAGTTCTCCAGTGAAAGAAACTTTAAATGAACTGTTGGTGCAACGCATTCTCATGAATGGATCCGTATGATATTGAACGAAACATTATGCACACCAAAACATAAGATATCGTACGAAACTAGGAGACCGGCCACAAAAGTTAAATTAAGGCACCAAAATGACTAGTTAAGTTTAGAAAAAAAAAGTGTTTTGGATTAAAACACTTCCAAGGATTAGGCATTTCCCCAGGAAACGAACTCTGCTCCCTGGCTTGAAAGTCATATGTTTTATGAAAATAAATGCGAGAAACAAGCAGTGTTCCTGACTTTTGTTTAACAGCAGTTGAGTGTAGTGAGGTTAATACTAAAGTTAGCTACAACTTTAGCCTGGAACATTACAGGAGCAGGGCGTTATAGCAGTCAAGCGTTTGTTAAAATAATTTAAACTGGGTGGTGCGGTGCGTTCACGGCTGTTACGCTATTTAAATCTGTTCCCTCTGTTGCTGTCAGCTGGCATTTCAGTGCAAATTGTCGCAAATGGCAATGCGCACCTCCACCACCCCATCACCGGCAGTCTTTGGAGATTCTTCAGCTCCATCAGCTGAGCTGCTGCTCAGGGCAGACGCCTCCCAGTTACAAATCTCCCTTTAGAGTCCAAAAGCCAAAGACTTTCTACCAAAACTTGAATATCAAAAATGATCTGTAATATCAGCTGTCACATTCATCTTTACTTCATTCACTTCATCACTCCGGATTGAACTGCTTCATAGATGTTCTGAGTATAGAATAAAGCTCATTTGGGTATAAAAAAAAAAGACAGATCCAAGCTTTACACTTGATGACATCCCAAGTTTGAGACTTACTTCTCTGGTTTGAGAGGAGTGGAGTTAATTCGGGTGGTGTTCTCTAAGCCCATTTTACATTTAAATACAACACAAATACCAAAAGGTGTTTTAAACTGCTGATTATGTTGCATACATATTTAGTCATTTATGTTTTTTTTTATATATATTGTTCAGTACAACTAATAAGAGCTACACTGCATCAGTTATTAAGAGCTACAACTGCAACTACAACTTCCTCAACATCTTTGCACATCCTGCACTAAACCATACAGCCTTCTCATCTTATATTTAAAGTTATATTGTACATATTTGTTCATGTTCATTTATGTTATTGTTTCTTTTACATTTATTGTTTATTTCCTTTTTAATATATTTATATGTATGTTGTGCATAATTGTACATTCCATTCTGTGAGAAGTTTGAAGAAAGTCACTCTCATCCATTTTATTTGTATCCTAGAGTGCAACACTGTTTTCCTATCTGTGTGAACAAACCTTGAGGCAATCATTCCTCCCATCCTGACTCTTTTGTATCTTACTACATGTCATCTAAATGAATGTAGCGATTGTTAGAGAATATGTATATCCTTGTGTGTCTCATTAAACCTTTAGAACATTGTGAACTGAACCCTGCTTCGTATCGTTTTGTTAGATCTCGCCACTTTCAGAATCAACTCACAGGCTTCGAGCCAGTAGATGATAGGATTCAAACCAAAAAACAACCCTGATCGGATTGTTACACAACAGTGTATGTATACGCCATCCACCAAGGCAAATTCTGTCTAAGTGTTACTTAGATAAATAGGCAATAAACCCTTTTCTGATTCTGGTTATGTGCATACAGAGTATCTTGTACACAGTTATAATTAAAGGTGCAGTAAGCAATGCTGCACAAAGGTTTTTGATATTTGAACTCAAGTGCCAAAGAAATACACCCCCCCGTTTTGAGTTGGCGGATCCACCCCCCCTCTGCGCTCCGGGACCTCCCACTTTACAAATTAAGCACTGATGGACATGCATTGTCATAGCGACCACTTCGGTTAGTGTCTCTGCTGACTTAGCTGACTTAATCCTTGTGTTGTCTTCCCATCTTCTATTAACTTGACCTTCTGGGTCAAAATTGAAAATTAGCTTTTTTCGGCGCTTTTTCCCAACGTTTTTGTCACTTTTAAAAAGTTTTTCTCCCATTTCTCCCATTTTTCCCGTTTTTCTCAGCTTTTTTATGGTCAGTGTACCTAATTTATATGACATTATACCTTAAAAAAGCAAAACATTATTACATTTTTGACTAATAGTTAAGATCACAGGATGTTGACTGAATCCCAGACTGGTTTATGTCAAAGTTTAGTCAGGATACTGTTTTGAAATCATTCAAACATTTTATTTTGAAATGCTATAAATTTCAATAAAACACCCAAAATTCAATGAAAGTAATTATTAATTTTACCTGCGAAGAAGGTTGTATACGTTCCATACAACGTACATACATGCATCCATGTTAATTTTGGGGCAATTTGGTTGAAAGAAACCCATATTTATAACTTTGAAAACGGGGTTTTAAGCCCCCAACGTTTCCTTCCAGGCAGTGCTAGGATTAGGCAATGGTTATGGTTATGGTTATGGTTATGGTTAAGCTTAGGTGCCTTGAAGTCAACGGTCGCAGCGCTGCCTGGAAGGAGACGTTGGGGGCTTAAAACACCAATAAACGTCAAGCTCGACCCGAGGACAACACAAGGGTTAACGAAATATGGCAGATTCGCAAACTGTCGCTATAAATGTAAAGCTAGCCAGTCAGGAGCAGCCCTCACAAACAATAGCAAACAGACGAGGTCAAACTGACCTGTAAAAAACAGAAAACAGTGAATCAGCGAAGCTAACCTTATTACTCACTTGTCCATAACGACGAGAGCCCTGATCAGTTTTCATTCCGTTGAAATCCCGGAGGTTTCTGCAGCGTTGAAACGCCTCACCGATTTTCAGAAGGCTCTTCCTTCTTTCCCGGTCATACAACTTCTTTTTAAATTTTTATTCTTCAGTCCTTTTCCTCTTTTGCTGCTTCGCTGCCAACTCTTCTTGTTGATAACTTCTGGCTGGCGCTGGTGGTGCCGATTGGCTGGATAAGTGTTGTTTGGCTGGTGCGCACCTTTCTGTTTGTTTTACCTTTTTACACAGCCAGGGCTGTGTAGGAACGCTGGATTTATTTTCAGAGCACACAGAAAATAAAAAGCTAGGTGACCGTGAGGAGATACTTGCTCAATTTGAAAAAAAGTGTATTGGATTAACATCGCTTACTATACATTTAACAAGATATCCATTAATAATTGTTACAGAGGTAAATGTGGCAATTGATCATGATTGTGAATTCAGGTGATATTGCTCAGCAATAGATTTGCATCCCATCTGACAGACTGCAACAACAAACAAAAAATTTAAGTTGATAGGGTCTCCTCACAGCCATCCGCAGCCACCCTTCAAACTTCAACCCGTCCCTCCGTTCCTCCATGTTCTGTAATCCAAGACTCAGGACTGTTCCACTGAGACAGAGACTGGGCCTCTGAGATTCAGTGTCTGATGTGTCCTGAGGGCTGACAGAAAGACAGACACAGCCGTCGCTGCTTTTGTCTCTATCTTTATTTTCTTTTGCTCTCGCTCTCTGATGCCACTGTCTGTCTGGAGATTAATTAAATGGCTACCCAGCCAGCCAAGGCCACACCAGCCATCAATGGTGTCTTCTCCCCATCAGCTCCCAGCTACAGTGGCGCTGGAGAGAGAGAGAGAGAGAGAGAGAGAGAGAGAGAGAGTGTGTGTGTGTGTGTGTGTGTGTGTGTGTGTGTGTGTGTGCATGTGCGTGTGTGTGTGTCCTATTTGGTGTGTATTTTATTGTGTCTGTTGTACACAGATGCACACAGTAACATTCTTTAAGTGTGTTCGTCGTTGCATGTTCTGTGTGGGTAATTGTGTGTACATAGGTGTGTGTTTCTGAGCAGGAAATAAATGTCATGGTACGGCTGTGTGTATGTGTTTGAATGTGCACAGTTGTACAGTGTGTGTGGATATATATTCAACTGTTTTGGACTGCACAGAATGTGTGTCCAATTATATTTGTGCTTCTTGCACTTGCACTGTGTTTGGTGTGCATGTGTGTATCCACAGTCTGCATATATATGTACATTATGTGTATTATGTGTGTGCTTCGGTTTCTCTGGTGTGTTTTCTACATGCGTGTGTGTTTTGTGCAGGATAAACCACGCTCCAGTAGAGAGTTGTGCCACAGTAGCCGTCAGCTGTGGGCGGGGGATTGGGAGGGATCTGCGGTGGGATGTCGGATCTGAGTGTTTATTGTTTGCCATTATTGTTGTCATTACGGCTAGCGCTGGCATCAGTGGTGTGTGTGCTCCAGCCGGTCTTATTATTACCATCCCGCCTCACCATGGTTTTCCAGTTGTCAATTTACTGTACAGACTCCTCTCAAGAATTTCCCCCGCTGTCACACCGCTGAAGGCTTCCTATTTCCCATTCCCTTCAGTTTTCCCTCTTTGTTCTTTGTCCTTTTCAGTTTTGCGCTATGCTTTAAAGAAGTGTGTGGATGTTATGTGTGTGTTTGGGGGTGGGGGTCAGTGAAGCTGGCAGCTCAGACCGGTTCTGCTCGGCTTTTCGGGCCTTAATTGAGACATACTGTCAGAGTGACAAACACATTTGCATGCGATGTGTTTTTCAGAATATGCTTTTTTTTCAGCTCCTTACCACTCTGTTAATCAGCTCTCCAACACTCACATGAAGAAATGTGCACACACACACACGCACGCACACACACACACACACACACACACACACACACACACACACACACACACACACACACACACACACACACACACACACATACATACATACATATACATAGCTCTCATATATACAGTATGCACACACAACTGCACAATAAGCTGTTGGGGATGGTTGTTACTTCCAATCCTCACAGTAATGAGAAGAAGAAAAATAGAGTTGGAGGAGAAAATACAGACTGGAACATTTAGCTGATATATTAAACTGATACTGTCCATGTTTTAACAAGACTAAGAGCCTACAGCCATGCTAGCAGCCTACTGCGGTTGTACTAAATGCTAATGTCAGCATGCTAACATGCTCACAATGGCAATGCTAACATGCTGATGTTTAGCAGGTATACTATTGTTCCATAAACCATCTTAGTTTTGCATGTCAGCATGCTAACATTTGCTAATTAGCAGTTTAGCTGAGGCTAATGGGAATGTAATTAGTTTTGCAAGGTAATTGGCCATTAAAGGACAAATCCGGCACAAAATGAACCTAGGGGTTAATAACACGTTCCATTTCAGATTGCCGCCGCCCGCTGGCCGACCGAGCAGACAATACATGAGACAAATACATGAAACTGTATTTTATTATTATTATTATCTTCATTGTTTAAATCCTCAAATACAATGTGAGACAAAAACATCAAAATTACGAATATTATGTATTTTTGTATCATCTTATCTGCCGAGCGGCACGTACTACGTCACTTTCGAGTCGTCAGCATAACTTACTGGAAGAAAACTGAGCAACGTGTTGTTGCTGGTGACAAAACCACAGATTATATATATGAACATTGAAGCGATACTGGCGTTAAAGACCCGCTGATCGCTGTCAGATTCTCTGAATGAATTACCGCGTTGCATTGTGGGATACCTGCTTTGAATGTGCCCAGCTCGGCTCATATCGTTGCATACTCTTCTGTCTTATTTACTGTAATATTTCATATTAGAATAAGACCAAAATAATATGATTAAAATAAAGAAATGAATACCATCACGTAAATCTTCACAATTACGTGATGGTATCACGTTCTAATAGATTAATTTTCGTGATTATATCACGAACTGACGTGAGACTGGGTTGGATCAGGCACACAGAGGGAGAGACCGATGGACGGACACACAGGCAAACAACCATACGCGTTCTGTAGAATGGAGAGAAGAAGAATCGCTTGTGACCGGCGCAGAGAAATGCGTGTCTGGTATGAACAGCCAGGCGCACGATCAGGCACAAATCTACTCTTCACAGCATTTGTGGTGCTTTGTCGGCAGTGAATAGGGCCTGTGACACTGCTGAGCCTTGTGGCTAGTGAGGCTGAACACCAGAGCCCCCCTCTACCAGACTAGGTGGTAGAGGTGGAGGGAATATTGAACTTTCATTCAAGTGGATACAAACACTAATCTAACTGTATGCTAACATAGCTCTGTGTCTGCTACATCTGTAAATAGACAACTGTATGCTAGCACACTAATTACAATAACGTTTATAACATGTCCAGACTGTGTGTACGTCATTTTATTTTGAAGTATTAGATTCCCCAACAAACAAGGATTTATGCAGCTTTAAACAAATTAAAAAAAACAATCTGCCATTCATGTTTTTTGTCTGTCTGAATGGACACAGACAACTATTAGTATCTTAATATAAGGCATGGGGATGTGGAAGCAAATAAGAGACATAAGTCTTTGAACTTTAACAGCCACTGAATAATTATTTTATTTTGAAAAACATGTATCTGAATTTATTTGTTCTGAATTCACCTCTTTGAAATTATTTCTTTCGTAAACCATGTATCTGAACTGATTTGTTCTGAATTCACCTCTTTGAAATTTAAATATGACATTTTTTGATTTCTATTTTGAAAACCTGAATTTTGATAAATATTTTTTCAGGGGTCACAAATTCAGATACAAACAAAAATCAACTTACAGAATTTCAGATAAAATAGATTCAGGTTGATCAAATTTGATTGCTCAAATTCAGTTCTCAAATTTCCAGTTATCGCCATCGTCATGATCGCCATGACGGACGGCGGAAGAGCTATGCTGTTACTGTAGACGGACGTCAAGTCAAACGCGTTTGTGTTCACTCATTTAATAAAATGGTTATTTATTATTATCCGGTGGGCTTCTGTAGGCTTTGTGTTATGTCTGGTTTGAGTCATTGTGTTAACAAGGGAAACACACTTCTAATGGTCCTTCAGTATTTAATGTATCACAAACTGGCTCACAATTATCGTAGCTAACTATTAGCCACGTAATGCTAGCACGTTAGCCTGCCTAAACCGCTTCTATTTAGTTAGGTTAGTTACGTTTAATTATCTTCGTGAGAACAACAACAGACTACACCAACTCCATTTGTCTTCATATTTGAATGGTGCACAACTTCCCTGCAGTTTGACTTTATGTGGAGTTTTTGGGAGTTTGTCTTTGCTGCTGGCTGCAGACTTTGCATGGAGCCCAACAGGTGATTGCTAGCTAATGTTAGCTTCCAAGATAACTTGTGTTATTTATACCCAAAGTCAGCTGTTGACATACACTAGCCTACTCAGAGGTTGGCTTTAATACAAAGGGAAATTCAAATGTTAGTACAAGTTATTCACATTTACAGTTTGATCGTGATCTGTCGAGTGAGTCAAGGCTGTGTTATACAGTAGCTAGCTAGTTGGCTTGGCTCAGAGGGCAGGTAACTGGCTCGGTGTTATGAAACGCCATAATCCTCCATGTGTTTAAAAGCTTTGAGATCAGCACCAGTGTATGGGGATACCCTGTTTACTACATAGTGGTACAGATTGAGTTGACTGAAGTCGGACAGAATCGGCGATGTAATGAGGTCCGTGAAAACGGAGGAAGACGGTAAGGGTCGGTATCCAACTTCTCCAAATACAGCTCTTTGTGAGCACCTACCGGATGCCTGACCTCGACCGATAACGGCACGACAACTTGTTGGTCAATAGAAGAAGCCATGAAGAACAAGATAGTATTATTATCACAGTTTATTTAGAGTTATTTATTTCAAACTGATTGAAACTAATGAAACTTTATGCTCGTCTACTACACTATTTAGTTTGTGCTTCTGGTGTTTTTGCCATCCATCATGGCGTCGTCACGTGGTCGTGGTCACGTGTTTACAAAGGGTCTATTCACACAGTAACATCCGGGATACCCAGGCTAGGAGAAGCAGTTGAGCCTGCATGCAATCGAACCGACGTCTGGCCTATTAGAGCATTGCCTGTGTGTCATGTGACCCATAAAGAAGACTTCAGCACTACATTTCAAAACACTGGACGAAGTGGATGTGGAACTGCGAAATGTGCTATTTTTTTGTTGAGATGGAGTTCAAACAGCGTCAGTTTACCTGCAGGAGGATAATATTCTGTCTGCAACTTTGCCCGCAACATGCGATGGTAGGTAACGTTACCAACACTGATAGGTTATAATGTAAGCAATATTCAGCGGAAGTTCATGTTTGTAGTTGTCATAACCTTAGGCTACCGGTAAGGAGAATTGCATGAATTAATGTTAATAACATTAAGTTTACAGTAGCTAACAGTTTACATTAGCTTGTAGTTTACTGCATGTAACATTAGCTCATTATCAAGCAGCTTCTATCTTTCAAACAAATGCGGTGCAAAATATGATCAACAAGTACAAGGTAAACACTAGCAGCTAATGAGCTACGACACACAGTATGATATGCAGTAAACTACAAGTGAGAAAGGTTAAATAGTACTGTAAACACACAACTACAACCAACATATGAAAAGTCATAACACCATTGATAAACACCCACTGACACAGTAAATTTAGGTGTAAGTGTGGTAAATGGTCAGCAGTTGTCAGTTAAGACCACGATGAAGAAACTACACCACTACACAGTTACACAAAGTACCTTCATGTTACAGTATGCTTAAAAATACTTGTGATACAATTCTATTGTTACAAGGACAGGTTGGATACTGGACTAACCTAAAGCTTTCTCCTTCTGTCTGCAGTCTGGAAGCAACACCATCAACGGCAGCTGAGTCTGATCGCCCTTCATGTTGAATATACTTGTGTACAGTATATAGTAATGTTTGAATAAATGTTATAATAAAGATACACGTTAATGTCTTTTTAGAGCTTGTATAACTAACTAGTTATTAAAACAGGTAACATTTCAATATAATTATTCAGTTAGAAGTTTCCTGTGTCCATGTCATAATTTGATGGAAAAATAGACATTGAAATACAGTTTATACTAAATACACACCCAAAACCTTAAAGACACAGACAAACCAGTTAATTTAATGCATTTATTTTTTAAAGGCAATCTCTAATATAGCAAATAATCTATTGAACATCTCTCTTTGGCCTCTGTCTCCCTGTTCTTGTCTTTTGCTTTCCCTCTCCTCCTCCTCATCGCTTCCTTCTGGTGATGCTACTGCAGCGCCTGGCCGTGGTTTGTCCTCTTGGATCGGGGCAATCAGACTGGTGAAGACTGCCCTAATGCCTCATCCATGTTGGCAAACCAGGGCCAAGTTGCTGCTGTGGCATTTCCAAGCTAAATTAAAAATATATATATATATATTTTAATTTTCTATTTGGCTTATCCATTGGGATTTAATATTTGGCTTTTCAATTTCAATTTAACAATGACTTTTAATTTGGATTTAATATTTGGCTTTTTGATTTTAATTTAACATTGGCTTTTCATTTGGATTTAATATTTGGCTTTTCAATTTCGATTTAACATTGGCTTTTCATTTGGACTTGACACATGTCAATGTAACTGGGGGGGCATGGTGGGAGGGTCTGAAACAAAAGGGTTGCAGAGGCACCTTATGAACAGCAGGGCGAGCTGACTGCTGGGGAGCATACTGTTGAGAAGCATCTGTCTGCAGCTTCGCCACCGGCTGTCTTATTTGCCTCTAATTTCACATAATAGAAACTGATGATGTAGGCTAAACACAAATGACATTTCATGCAACAACAGTGACGTTTTCATGTAGCTACTATAATTGGGCCCGTGTTAGTGAGTAAGGACTAGATTAGGACTGTATTTAAAGCTGATTCTGGTTTCCAACTTTGCCCGAGTTGTGTCTGTTTAAAACATGGATGGAGACGCAACTTCTCTCTCAGTGATGCTCACAGACACCGCTGTCAGCTGGAAGTCTCTCAAGTTGATTTCCTGAAATATGGCTCGTTTCCGTCATCCATATTAACAAGGCTTAAAATTTCCCATTTTTCAAATTTGGATATCGTTTTAAAATCGGAAATCAAATGAAAGAAAAAGTAGTCTACGGACTGTACAAAAGGCCATCAATCAGGAGTGATTGTTGTGAGTACATGTCAGAGAATAGCGCGGACACGCACCTCACACCGCGCGCCCCACCCGGAGAAAAAAGTGAGAGAAAGAAAAAGGAAAGGTCGCAGTTTGGACGATGACTGACTACCCGGTTGAGATTGTGTGCATCTGACCACACACAAGCACACGTAGCAGAGCTACCCACACCCATGTTTGTAGCGTACTGTTGCTTAATTAAATAAAACATCAAAAGAGAGAAGTTGCGTCCGTGTTTTAAACAGACACACCTGGAGCGAAGTTGGAAACCAGAATCAGCTTATCTAGTCCTCACTAACATGGGCCCAATTATAGTAACTACATGAAAACTTCACTGTCGTTGCATGAAATGTCGTTTGTGTTTAGCCTACATCATCAGTTTCTATTATGTGAAATTAGAGGCAAATAAGCCAGCCAGTGGCGAAGCTGCAGAAAGATGCTTCTCAACAGTGTGCTCCCCAGCAGTCAGCCCCCCCTGCTGTTCATAAGGTGCCTCTGCACCCCTTTCGTTTCAGACCCTCCCACCAGTCTTTGGGCCAAGCCTCCTCATTTACATTGACATGTGTCAAGTCCAAATGAAAAGCCAATGTTAAATCGAAATCGAAAAGCCAAATATTAAATCTAAATGAAAAGCCAATGTTAAATTGAAATTGAAAAGCCAAATATTAAATTGAAATCGAAAGCCAAATATTAAATCCAAATTAAAAGTCAATGTTATATTGAAATTGACAAGCCAAATATTAAATCTAAATGGATAAGCCAAATGGAAAATTAAAATATATATATATATATATATATATATATATATATATATATATATTTTTTTTTTTTTTATTATTATTTTTTATTTTGCCAAATGGAAAATTTTAAAAAATAATAATATTTTTAATTAACCGGTGACCAATCTATTAACTCGGTAGGCAAACCAACGACCGTCCAGTTGAACTGACTCGCATAAAAGAGACGGTTTTCCCATCACTAATCTTCTTTACAGGTTCAATATCCGTGTCGAGTTCTTGCTTGGGTCACATGACAGACAGGCCGTGCTCTGATAGGCCAGACGTCGGGCCAAGTTCTTGGGTCACATTACAGACAGGCCATGCTCTAATAGGCCAGACGTCAGTTCGATTGCATGCAGGCTCAACTGCTTCTCCTAGCCTGGGTATCTCGGATGTTACTGTGTGAATATTCAACTTGAATTTTCTGATCTGAATTTGACCAATCAAATTTGATCAACCTGAATTTATTTTATCTGAATTTGTGACCACTGAAAAATATTTATTGAAATTCACGTTTTTAAACTGGAAATCAAGAATTTTCATATTTAAATTTCAAAGAGGTGTAGAACAAATCAGTTCAGATACATGGTTTCCGAAGTAAAATAATTTCAAAGAGGTGAATTCAGAACAAATAAATTCAGATACATGTTTTTCAAAATAAAATATTTAATAATAAAAGTATTCAGTGGCTGTTAAAGTTCAAAGACTTATGTCTCTTATTTGCTTCCATATGGGGATGGCTAAATAAACATTTTTAAAGGACACAACTGTTTAATATTGGTTGTGGGCCCACTTTCTTTGTAGGTTCTGGCAAAACATAGATGACTTTGATGGTCCGTCTTTGTATCTAGGGATGCCATTTTTTGTATTGGCATTGGCATAACTGAAACAATAGATCTATATCTTATGAATGTATGTTTTGTGTGGGATTATGCAAAACCTGCCCACCCGCAGGTTCCGACGTGAGCCAGCAAAAGAGAGAGAGAGAGAGAGAGAGAGAGAGAGATATTGAACTCTGGTTCATTTGGGAAACATCCTCCAAACTAGAACCAACAATCAAATTATATTTCACTTTTATTGAGTCAAATTCTCATCACACACTCGTCAGCCATTATAATTCCAGAGCTTGCCTCCCTACATGCACATGTTCCACCAAAACAAGTTCTTTTCCGAGGCTATTTTGCGTCCAGCGCATAGCGGCTCCCAAGACAATTGTGAGTGATTTAAAGAAATGCCAATAAACCAGGTAAGCAGGCAATACCATTTCAGTTTAGTTTTTTTAATGGATATTGTTTTTTGTTTTTGTTTTACAACAATATTTTTCACTTTTTCAGTTTCAGTTAATTGCAAGATAATAACCCTGTTCTGTACACACAACATCTGTCTGTCCGAAATGAGAAATCAGGGAAACCATGGAAGAAACCTCAACAGAGGATCCTGTTGAGGTTTCTTCCATGGTTTCCCTGGTAAAGGGTTTTTGGGGGGGAGTTTTTCCTTTTATGAATCGAGGGTCTAAGGACAGACAGTGTAATCTGCCAGCCTGTTCTCATGAACCATTCATTCACGAAACGAAACGTTAACGAACGAAAAGTTAACCACTAAGCATTCCACGTTTTTTTTGCTGTATTCACTACATTGACGGACATTGTATAAGAACACGGCTAAGAGAGATATGGGTGGATAGGTAGGAGTTAAAATACAGGACTTTCAAGCCAGTGGGCGGAGTTCGCTTCGTGGGGAAAACTGAAGTCTTTCACCCAGGAAATGCGTGTTTTTGGGAGTGTTCTAATACCATAGACAGTATATAAAATGGACACAGAGATCCCGCTGTTTTTGACGGAGACAAGTGAAGCCTCTTACCAGCACTTTTCCGGTGATGGGAAAGTGTTACTGAGCGTTACTGCGCAGCTGCAAACTGAGCTTCCCGCCGTAGATGTGATGTGACCAACGTGTCTGCAAGTTGTAAGTCTTCTGGTAGCTGTGCCAAGAGAAATCTCAATCATTCCCAATCTTGCAGAGACGGAGAGCGTAGGTATATGTAAGGAGATAACATAGGCACAGGCTAATTATTGCTAACTTAAATGCTAGTTAACATTAGTAATTAAACTGAACAGCTAATGTACGTCGAAACTGCCTGCGAGCTTCTCCTGTACTATACGGTAATTCCTGTACTATGCAACAGTAAGTCGAGTGGTTATGACACAATCGTTAGCCTATTTTTATAAAAACGTCTGCTACAGAGCCATAACGTGAGGTACAAGGTAATGGAGCCTTTCATACATTGTCGTGTTTCTTTAGAAATAAACGAGGGACAAGTCTTGAAACGCTTCAGATGTAAAGTTATTGGCTGTCAAAGTGACGCCAAAATGAATGGCAGTGAATGGGATGCTAACGGGGGGTGATGGCTTATTGGCATCAAAATGGCGCCATAGGAGGCTTCACTCTGAGGAGAGAAGCCTGGCCCCTTGTCTAATACAAACCACAATCTTCTTGGTCGTTTTGGTGCCTAATCTTAACTTTCGTTATGGCAAAACGGTGATATTTTGTGGACAAAATGTAACCGTAATGTCTGCCTAAATGATGCTCGCGATGCTCTGTTCCCAGCTAAAAGTCACCTATTTTCAGGTAACTATAGCAACAACTACCGCTGATACAATGGAGGTCTGTAGCCTGCGTCACAAAGCACTGTAGCGGCTTTAACAACTCAACTACACTCGGCGTCATGGAGCTCGTAGCCAGCCGGCCTCACATGCCCACCCGATGTCACGTGACCAGCCGCAGTCTCCTAATTTTGTAGGATATCATACTTTTTGGTGTGCATACATTTTCACACGGTATCATATGGACCCGTTCTTGAGAATGCGTTGCATATGATGTGCAGACTTTAAACCTCCTTTAGGCAAATTTGTGATATGTTATATTGGGAAATACAGTATAATTGACTTTATCAAATAAACTGATCAGATAAAGGAGCAATATGTAATACTGACTGCTAGCCTTTGAAATGGGTACTGTAGTCTTCTATAGATCATCAACATTAACCATAGGCTTCATTGCATGTTGCAGCAGAGCCTGATAACCTAACTGTAGTGCCACTATTCACATTCTGCCAATCCTTCCCCTTTGTCATCTTACCTTTTCTATCTGCCCACTGAATTAAGCCTCCCTGGTACCAAATGCATTATGCCTTGCATGTATAATCACATTATATCTGGGCCACACAGCTTTATTTCTTGAACCCTAATCTACATTCAGTCAGGTCCAAACTAAGCAACAGTGGGAGAATGCATTGTAATGAATGCCAAAAGCTGAGCACTAAGAGGTATTTTGTTCTTGGGTCTCTTAAAGAATATAGATTATGAATGAGGGCGGTATCAGACCTGCTGTGGTTTTCAATATGTATGAATCTCTCTTTATCTGCCCCAGCAGGTGAGGATCAGGCAGCACTTCTGACATTGATGAAAAGCAGCTACATGGGTTAGGATTTATTAGCCCTGTGCACGGCTAAAAGTGGATATATTATATAGATATATACATATACATCATCTCAACAACTTTGGTGGTGTAGAAGATATATATATATATATATAAAATGAATATATAAAATTAATATAATGTCTCATTACTAATTGCATGGAGACGTTGCACTGGACATTACATGTTTGATCATATGATATCATGATCACATATAAGAATAATAAGGTTAAATTCTGTAGTTATAAACTGGAATGCCATTCAGTTTGGTCAGTTATCAGTCATTGTTTGTCAAGCTGAGCCTACTGAACTCCCTGTGCCCTGTCAATCTCCATCATATACTCGGATGGGAGGAGAAGCCAAACTTTTCGTTGGTGGAAAACTGCCCAAATGGTACGAAAAGTTCTGCTGTCAGAGATCCCTTGCCACCTGTCTGACCTGAACTTAATCTTCGGGGATTAATAAATGCTATGACATCAACCTTGCATGTTCAGGAGCTCTATATTCAGACACCTGATTTGTTCCCCTCTTTTGATGGCAAGAAATAGGCTTCTTTTGTCCCTGGCCACATGTAAGACATATCATCTATTGTCACTCATCTGTCACGAGGAACCATCAAGAGTGTTCTACTCCTATACATTTACAATTTACAAACCAAAGAAAATACCTTTCTACTGTAATACTGATGATATGAATATATATTTATTTTTAATTTTTTCTATTCAGTTGTTTGCATCATGGGAAAGTTATGCAGAGCAATATGCCACATCAGTGCACACTCTTATTTCTACAGGCCACATTCATTGAATGTAACTGCAGTGTTAGCATTAATGTAACGTTGGTTAATTAATCTCACCATATTTGTCTGTTCAATGGAGCATGTAACATAAAAAATATGAAATAATGATCAGAATGTTCTGATCAGTTGTTGCTCTATTCTACATGACTGTTGAAATCACCTGAAATTATAATGCTGTCAAAATCAATAGTTATTTTAAATAAAAGTTCACCCAGTTATTTCCAGAAATTCCTGTCTCAGTTTAGGTGGATGATAAACAGTAAGAAGAAGTGCAACAGGGGCTATGGAATTAAGAACTAGACCTAAGTATTCAAAGCTCTGGTAATTGCCAAAAGACACATATTTACAGCTAAAAATATCATTGTATAAAACAACAACTCGCCCTAAAAATGTTCTTACTGGTTTATGCCTAGATTTCGGTTTATTGTTGATATTACTTTAATACTAATTGTGGGACTGCTGAAGGCGATTTAGGCTCCAGGGTGGAACTACCTTGGGACTTGGGCTTTGCACCATGGCTCAGCCATTCATTTTTTTACCCACAGCTGGTGGAGCATCAGATGGGCAGGGCTTAATTTGAGCCGGAACACACCGGAACATGTTCCGGCACCTCCGACGTTGGATCCGGAACCTTTTTTATTGGATCCGGCACCTCCTGTGTCACTATGAAAAATGAATTGCGTAATTGAAAAAAATAAATTACTATTTGTGCTTTTTGGTTAATTTAATAGTCCGATGGATAATTGCTGCTTGTGAAAACGATTGTTGCAGTGTACTTTTTTTTTTTTACATTTCGCACCGATGCAGTGCATGTTCTGAAATTAAAATAAACATTGCCCTGATGTATACACAGCGTTGTTTAGGTTTTTTTAGTCAGAGAAGCTATGTAGGCAGTGTCATGTTTTTTTTTTGTTCCGTTACCTCCAACCCCCTCCGGGACCTCCCACTTTACAAATTAAGCACTGCAGATGGGGAATAATCACCAGGGGTGAAAATCATAGATATATAAGAAATGGACAAAGTGAGGCCATTGTTTTTGTTGTTGTTTTAAGTGAAGTCTATTAGAAGCACTTTTCCGGTGAGTGCCGAGCGTTACTGCGCAGCTGCAAACTGAGCTTGCCGACGTAGATGTGACGTGAGCAACGTGTCTGAACGTTGTAAGTCTTCTGGTAGCTGTGCCAACAGAAATCTCAGTCATTCCCAATCTTGCAGAGACAGAGAGCGTAGGTATATGTAAGGAGATAACATAGACACAGGCTAATTATTGCTAACCCTCAGATTCCTAAGGATTTTTGACAACCTCTGGTCCGTCTGGTTTTATTTTCTAAAATAGCTTGTAAAACATCAACCCTGTTGTCCACAGTCAATCTATGGACATCATTTTTTTTCAGGAAAAACTGGGCTATTAGAATATGTGTGCTGCACTGAGGTCACTTGAATATTAAACAAGGTTGTAGGACCTTAAAGATAAATAAATGAATAAAATGGAAACACAGATATCTCACAGATATGTATTGATATGACACACAGATCAATAAAACCTAAGCCAATCTCCTGTCTAAAACACTTCTCATATGTCTTGGGAGTCAAACTCTGAAGAAATTAACATTATAACTTATACAGTTGGCAAAATATCTACATTTTTTTAAAACAAAGTCCAGACGCTATTGCCCTCATGACATGCACTTATGCCAATAATCAAAATAATAATGTCATATTTATTTATATAACACTCACAGTTATATATATATATATATATATATATATATATATATATATAGAGAGAGAGAGAGAGAGAGAGAGAGAGAGTCACCCAGTGCAAAACACCCATTGCAAAAATAAACATAAGTAACACTATAAGTCATATAAACGACATACTATTTACATTTCTTCAAATAAGGCCCAAATATATCCAAAAATTAATAAATTATGGACATAAAGTTTATCAATCTTGGATGTAAGAGTTTGGATTTATCAACCATCCCAAAAAGGCACAAGTTCCAGGCTGGATACAAAACCTCCCGTGAAGGCTAGAAAGACAGCAAAGAGACGATTGATAGCGTTAGCTCGTCATCTTTTAACTGCAACAAACGGAAAGACGATCCATCTAATAGTTATTAAATGATTAAAATATAATTAAAAGGTGCTGTTTCCTGATCATCGACGATTCTCTCGGTCTCTGAGGCCTAACTAAAATGCTAGTTAATATTAGCAATTAAACTTAAACAGCTAATGTAAGTCCAAACTGCCAGCGGGCTTCTCCTGTACTGTACGGTAAATCCTCTACTATTCGACAGTAAGTCACGTGTTTATGACACAATCATTAGCCTATTTTTACAAAAACGTCTGCTACGGAGCAATAACGTGAGGTACAAGGTAATGGAGCCTTTTATACATTGTCGTGTATCTTTAGAATTAAACAATGGACAAATTGAGTCTTTAAAGGCTTCAGATGTAAGGTTATTGGCTGTCAAAGTGACGCCAAAATGAATGGCAGTCAATGGAATGCTAACGGGGGGTGAATGCTTGTTAGCATCAAAATGGTGCCATAGCGGCTTCGCTCTGAGGAGGCAGGCTTACACCCTTGGTCAAAATGGACCCATACCAAGGCAAGGTGGTGTCATTGGAGGCCAGTGGGACTAAGGCAGGGGACATGAAGCACGAAATTTGCTTAGACTGGGCAGTGGCAACTTCTTTCTTAAATCCTCCCACAAGTGACAGATGTCGTCAGTTATTTGTGAGTAGACAGACAGTTCTCACACACTCCCATGGTTAAACAGCTGCCGGCTAGCTTAGCCACCAAGCTAAAGACGAGCTTAGCTTAAGCTTGCAACAGCGGTGGTAACAGTCCAGATCAAGGGGTGTTTTAACAATTCGTCTCTCACAATCACTGGTAATCCTTCAGTCCATAAAAGTGGTAAAAGACATACTAATCAAAAACAAAAACGCTGTTAAATGCTTATCACAGAACTTCTGTCGGGCAAACTAAATGCAGCGACCAGAACCGGAAGTAGTTAATCAACAAGTAATTACAAGCAAGTCATGCACCACAATGGGGTATTCTGGGAGTTCAGAAAGGTATGAAAACCTTTGCTATTGGATGTGGTTGTACTACGCCATACTTGTTTGTTTGAAGGATGCTGAAGCTGCTAGTATGATGATCTTTGCTAATATGTTTGGACCTGGCTATTCCCATGCCAAATATTTATAGAGGAATCTCCTTTAACCATATGTAACCACTGGATAACAATACACGTAATGATAATGAAGCACAATCATACATAACTTTGTTTAACTGTGCAAACTGCAATGTGGTTGATGATTAGCTGCACAATATTTAATAAAAGTCCAGCACCTGCAAACCAGTAAATGAGTGTAACCCAGATGTCCATGCTCCCACCACTGCACCACTCCCTGACTGGCGCTAAGCCACTTGGCTGGGCTCTATCAGCTACTCTTGACTAATTAGCTCTGTTGTTCTCCTCCTCCCCAGATTCCTCTGTTTCAAGTACAGACAAACAGCACCAGGCTTTCATGTTCACCTCCCCATCGCCTTTATAATACAGCTGTGAACAAAGTCTGACTGAATCTATTCCCCTGCACCCCACCCAAAACTATTGATCCCTCTGCTAGGTGTGTACTGTCCAGCAGACTCAAGGGAAACTTACTCTAAATGCAATAAACGTATGGTATGTGTCCATTTCCACGCTTCCCATTCATTTCCATGGGAGCAGCTGTGCAATGCATTCTGGTAGTGTCGCTTGGACTTTGGAGAAGTGAGGCGTTGAGACGCTCGCTCCTCATTTGCATAAAGTTGAATCCAGGCAACTTCATGCAAATGAGGAGCAGCTGGCTCAGCTCGACGCCTCTCAAAAGCTGATACAAATCTTTAAAACTGATAGTTGTCGATCTGAAATTAAGACAGATTCAGCAACTGCATGGCCTATTCCTCGCTTAAGATGTTTTCAGAAACACGTTTTGGTGAACTACGTAAAATAAGAGATTGTATTCCAAGCTAGTCGCCATTATGGTAGGTTTTGAAATCCGGGAGCAGACAGACCCAAGTGACGCATTCGTCCAATCAGGTGCAGCCATCGCGATTGTAGGAGGGTATCGACTGTTTTCTTTGCTTGTCAGTGGTCAGTGAAGAGAAACTGACTGAAACTGCTGGTGGCAAGCCCAATAGTGTGCAATGCTGGGACGTTGGGCGATCCCTTCAGTGAAAAAATGCGCATATGGACATGTACCATTACCCCTATTTGCCACTACGCTCATCTGCGCTGCGCTCCAGAGGCGGCGCAACCCCAGCAAGCAGTCACTGCAATTCAAGTCAATAGTCGTTGCACGTCCCAGAAGCTTGCATGAAGTGGCAAGAAGCTCCGCTTCTGAGATGCTCCCAATGTGGCATGGCGTCTGCCGGAGGATGGAACAAAATCGCAGCACAGCCGGTACGCAGCACAGACACGCCTGGTGGAAAATCCGGGTTAGTGCTGCCAAGTGGGTTGTTGATCATTGATTTAACCCTCATGCCCTCCTCAAATTTTGTACCCTCTTACCCTCTTCGTGGCAAAAACGTACACGCACATAAAAACTGCTATTAAATCATCATATATCAATATTGTTTCTGCTTTTTTTTCATAAATCACTTAAACAACTTGTAACTTGCTCAAAACTACCAAACATTCGATACTTTTCAGGATTTTAACCCTTTGGCATTTAAAGGGTTAAAATCCTGAAAAGTATCGAATGTTTGGTTTGTTTGTTTAGTTGAAGTATTTCAATTTTTATTACAAAAAAAACACCATTTTTTTTCTTCTTTTCCATATAACAAATAAGATGGAGATGGGGCTTTGGTGGGGATTAGAGACTTGGATATGTCAAAGATAAACAACAAAATTAATTTGATTGCATTAGCATTTTTAGCGTAGAGCTAAATACTCCCTCTTACCCTCTTCGTGGCAAAGACGTACACGCACACAAAAACTAAATCATCATATATCAATATTTGTTTCTGCTTTTTTTCATAAATCACTTAAACAACTTGTAACTTGCTCAAAATTACCAAATATGCAATACTTTTCTGGATTTTAACCCTTTAAATGCCAATTTTAATTCTTCGAAGTAACAATTATTTATGAAAAAAAACAACAAAACATTAATTATTTTCCATAAAATAAATTGTAGGGGAATGGGGCTTTGGTGGTGATTAGAGTCTTGGATATGTCAAAGATAAGCAACACAACTGATTTGATTGCATTAGTATTTTCAATGCAGTTCCACATACTACCTGTGGACACAAAAATGCCTCATTGACTTCCATTATAACCACATGTTTGTATCTCACTGCCTTTACAGTATGAAAAACCATGCATTCTGCAATGTCAGCATTTCATTTTGAACAAAAGTGGTAATATTTGACATTTTTACTCTATTCCACCAGATTCCACCATTTTCCCTTTGTAGGTTGATGCATGAAATTATAGTTAAATATAGGAGCTTTGTGTGTGTGTGTGTGTGTGTGTGTGTGTGTGTGTGTGTGAGCACTGATCATTTTAGGGGTGAAAAAAGGGCATCTTTTGAAGGATGCATTTCATGTGTCTTTGGAGATGTGCTTGAATAAAAACATTGTCTCCTACCTTTGTTGTAAACAAAAACTACTATTAGTGTGTTTATGCAGCTGGCTGCTTTCACAGCCAAAGATAAAATGCAGCTTGGCTGAGGGTTCATTTCATTAGTGAGCAGAGATGGAGCAAAAAGAAAGAGGTATTTTAGTGCAAGAGAGGCTTTAGAAATGGTCATGCAGCCTTTATCTGCCAGCAAACTGCAGGACTCATCTGAAGATCCTCAACGGAGGCGCTGCGCTACATTCAAGCACTGACCGGCATGATGCCAGGGCCCACGAGATATGCCATATCAAGAATCCATGATGTGGCATCCTCTTTCGACCTTTTCTTCACTCCTGACTTGATCCAGCTGATTCAGCAAATGACAAACCTACATGGGAGGCGTTCAATCTCAAGATGGAGTGATGTGGATGCTCAAGAGATTCGAGCATACGTGGGACTTCTCATCCTGGCAGGTGTGTACCGGTCCTGGAGCCTGTGGGATACCCATAGTGGGAGAACATTCTTGAGGGCTACCATGTCCCACAAACGATTTGAAATGATAAGAGCCAGCACCGGTTGGTGCTTGAATGAAGCGCAGCGTCTCAGTATTAGAGGGAGACCAGACTTGCCCATTCTTCGTTGTCCACTCACTGTTAGGATGGACAGGATCTTCAGAGTCCTCTCCGCGTTCAGAGGAAGGGTTAGAGGCACTCACAGAATTGTTGGACTCCAGTGACCATTTTGTGTCAGACTCCCCAACCTCATGTCCAGATGAGTCCTGCCGTTTGCTGGCAGATAAAGGCTGCATGACCTAAAGCCTCTCTTGCACTACAATTCCTCTTCATTTTTGCTCCTTCTCTTTGGTCCAGGTCGTTCTCCTTCTCTGTTCTCTGCAGCAAAGCTGTGAAAGCAGCCAGTTGCATAAACACACTGATTGTAGTTTTTGTTTACAACAAAGGTAGGAGACAATGTTTTTATTCAAGCACGTCTCCAAAGACACATGATGCATCCTTCAAAAGATGCCCTTTTTTCACACGGCTCCATAATATAACTATAATTCCATGCCTACAAAGGGAAAATGGTGGAATCTGATGGAATACAGTAAAAATGTCAACTTTCACCACTTCTGTTCAAAATGAAATGCTGACATTGCAGAATGCATGATTTTTCATACTGTAAAGGCAGTGAAATAAAAACATGTGGTTATAATGGAAGTCAATGTCAAGTCAATTAAAACTGGCATTTAAAGGGTTAAAATCCAGAAAAGTATTCAATATTTGGTAGTTTTGAGCACGGTACAAGTTGTTTAAGTGATTTATGAAAAAAAGCAGAAAAAATATTAATATATGATGATTTAATAGCAGTTTTTGTGTGCGTGTACGTTTTTGCCACAAAGAGGGTAAGAGGGAGTATTTAGCTCTACGCTAAAAATGCTAATGCAATCAAATACATTTTGTTGTTTATCTTTGACATATTCAAGTCTCTAATCCCCACCAAAACCCCATCTCCATATTATTTGTTATATGGAAAAAAATTATGTTTTGTGTTTTTTTGTAATAAAAATTGAAATACTGTTACTAAACAAACTGGCATTTAAAGGGTTAAAATCCTGAAAAGTATTGAATGTTTGGTAGTTTTGAGCAAGTTACAAGTTGTTTAAGTGATTTATGAAAAGAAAGCAGAAAAGAATATTGATATCTCATCCTTGAGAAGGTAGTTGCTAATCAGTTATGTGATTTCCTACATAGCAATAGTGTATTTGAGGACTTTCAGTCAGGATTTAGAAAGCATCATAGCACAGAGACGGCACTGGTGAAAATTACTAACGACCTTCTAATTGCTTCAGACAAAGGACTTGTTTCCATACTTGTCTTACTAGATCTTAGTGCTGCCTTTGACACTATTGACCATACCATCCTGTTACAGAGACTGGAACACTTAGTTGGTATTACAGGAATCGCACTGAGCTGGTTTAAGTCCTATTTCTCTGATCGATCTCAATTTGTTAATGTTAATGACAAATCCTCCAAGTACGCTAAAGTTAACCATGGCGTTCCACAAGGCTCAGTGCTTGGACCAATTCTATTCTCCTTATATATGCTTCCTCTAGGTAATATTATTAGGAAACACTCAATAAACTTTCACTGTTATGCAGATGACACCCAATTATACTTATCAATCAAACCAGATGAAATCAGTCAATTAGCTAAACTTCAAGCATGTATTACAGATATAAAATCATGGATGACCTACAACTTTCTGATGCTAAACTCAAGCAAAACTGAGGTGATTGTGCTGGGTACTAAACACCTCCGATCCTCAATATCCAAAGATATAGCTACCTTGGATGGTATTGCCCTGGCCTCCAGCACTACTGTCAGAAATCTAGGAGTTATTTTTGACCAGGATATATCCTTTAATGCCCACTTAAATCAAACCTCAAGAACAGCCTTTTTTCATCTTCGTAACATTGCCAAAATAAGGAACATCCTGTCTCAGAATGATGCTGAAAAACTAGTCCATGCCTTCGTTACTTCCAGGCTGGACTATTGTAATTCCTTACTATCAGGATGCTCAAACAAGTCACTTAAGACTCTCCAGCTGATCCAGAATGCTGCAGCTCGTGTACTGACAAGAACTAAGAAAAGAGATCATATTACTCCCGTATTAGCTTCTCTGCATTGGCTCCCTGTAAAATCCAGGATTGAATTTAAAATCCTCCTCCTGACCTACAAAGCTCTAAATGGTCAAGCACCATCGTATCTCAAAGAGCTCATAGTACCTTACTGTCCCACTAGAGCACTGCGCTCCCAGAATGCTGAGTTACTTGTGGTTCCTAGAGTCTCTAAAAGTAGAATGGGAGCCAGAGCCTTCAGCTATCAGGTTCCTCTCCTGTGGAACCAGCTCCCAGTCTGGGTCCGGGAGGCAGATACTGTCACCACATTTAAGAGTAAACTTAAAACTCTCCTCTTTGATAAAGCTTATGGTTAGGGAGTGAGGAGTTGTAGTATCTGCCAAGCCCGGCCCACCTGCTTCTCTGTCCTAGAAATGCTTGTTACTAACCTAGCTCTGGGGAGCTTGCTCCCCGGAGTCTTTCTGTTTCTTTTTCACCCAGGATGAAATCCTGGGATTAGGATGGCACCAAAATCTTGGTTCCAGCTGTTGCCGTGGTTCTGCTGAGAAATACCCTGCTATGCCGTGCTGCTCCCTGCACTACTACACCCACTTTTTCTAAACACTGTTTATTTACTATACTGTGATGCACCCCAACGGCCAGCAGACACCTCCTACCAAGAGCCTGGGTCTGTCTGAGGTTTCTTCCTAAAAGGGAGTTTTTCCTTGCCACTGTTGCACTAGTGCTTGCTCTTGGGGGGACTTGTTGGGTTTTTTGTAAATTATAGTGTGGTCTAGACCTACTCTATCTGTAAAGTGTCTTGAGATAACTCCTGTTATGATTTGATACTATAAATAAAATTGAATTGAATTGAATATGATGATTTAATAGCAGTTTTTGTGCGCATGTACGTTTTGGGGGTGAGAGGGTACAAATGAATCACAAAATGAATCATTTGAGTATAAAGAACATGTAAGAGTAAAAAACACTGGATTTCAAAAATTGTACTAAAAAGAAAAGGTCTGACCAAATTTCATGCCATTAGCACTAACACAGCAAAAATGACCACAAACTGAAAAATAAAACTTGAGAAAAATGTACAAAATGCCCGAAGAGGGCATGAGGGTTAAAGACAAACATAATACAATAAGCCATTGTTGCCACTGCCATTCTATGCTTAAATATATAACATAATTATTTTTTCTTTTTAGGCGTTGTAATGCATACATGTATACATATTATACCTTAAAGTAAAAGTACAGAAGTATTATCAGCAAAATATACTTAAAGTATCAAAACTAAAAGTACTAGTGCTCCTGACGCTGTGACTGATGTCACATATTGTACATACATTGGTATTCATTGGCTCCCCTAAACATATACTGTAAAAGTTTCAGAATGCAGTTCACTTGCAGTTCACACCACTGTCGAGACAGCTGTACATGATGCAGCAATTACACTGAGGAATAAGTCATAGCTATACTTGGACAGCTGCTTATTTTTGGTGTTTATGTGTTGTGCTTGCTTGTTGCTAACTCTGGACCTGTAAGAACATTTCTACTTTTCTACTTAACGTTTTTAACCTTTTAACGTTTTAACTTTTTAATTTTATTTTCTAATTTATTTTATCTTTAATTTTATTTTGTAAGTGATATGTGCTTTTGTTTGTTCTTATGTGTGATTGACGACTCTACTGCAAACAAAATCAACCTATGGGTACAAATAAAGTAACTTGAACTTGAACTTGAACATGTACATTTGTTATGGTTACAATACTTATACTCAAAAACTAGCGATTCACTTCACTAACACAGCCAAACATTAAGCAAGTGCAACAACACAAGACAGAGCAAGTTAGCTAATATTACTCACCAGTCCAACAGCAAGAAGGCCAGCTTGGCGTCTGTCTTGCAGCCTTTTATTTCACGAAGATCTCGCCAACGAATAAAAGCCAATAACTTTTTCAGAGATTTACTTTATCAGGCGCCTCTTGCCTGTTCACTCTCTCCTTTTCTCTTCTTACATTTCTCTGTTATTGTTGTAGCATTTTGCAATGTGTGATGTTGCAGAAAATTGTGCACATTCCTTACTACAAATATCTAATAGATAGATTGATCCTTTATTAATCCTTTACAGGAAATTACAGTGCCACAGTAGCTTCAAGACAAACATAACACCACGCATTTCCTCAAATATCTTCCATGCATAATAACTTAAAATACACATAAATACTAGGCCTAAGACTGCATATGAATTTAAAACATACAATATTATCTACATATTTTGCTACAGAAATTACACCTATGCCGGAACAAAAATAAAACCTTATGAAACAAAAATACAATACATTTCATTCTCCTTTCAAAGTAAAGTTTAAAAAATTGAAAGTGTGATTTAGGTGAACAATATATGTAACCAAAATGATCATAAAACCATGCAATACTTTTTTTTCCAGCCTCTGTGATTAGGCTTGTTCGAGATGACCCAGGCCTTCGCAGAATCGATCACAATGCAACAGTTGTTGAATGCGGTTAGATTTGTGTCCAATTTGATCCTGACTTGCTCTGACATCATGCACACATGGGCAACAATAACCTCACAAGATCGAGGCGGCCGCAGGTTTGAGATGCAAGCAGTGCAGTTGATTTCCACCGACTGCAAGAACCAGGCGGACCCAGGGCATGCTGGGAAACACCTGGTTCTCAGCTGATCTAACAGCTGATTGGTTCGGAATTGTCTTAACATGATGTTTTATATAAACTTTTTATTGTTTTTTAAATTACAGGGATTTTTTTTTTCATCTCGAACAAGCCTATTGTCTGCCCCGCCCGGATGTGTTCCACCTGTTCCTCAGCCCTCATGTCACCTGTCCCTCGTTTCTTCCCTCTTTGCCTTTTGTATTTGCTTTCTGTGTTGACTTGTTGTCATTGTTTTGCTGAGAGATCTCTGCCAGCTGTATTGTGTGTTCCTTGTGTTTCCCTGTGAGTCCTTGTTTCCCTTTTCACCGAGTTTTTATGTTCCTGGTTTTCATTGTGCTTCTGGATTTCTACTTACGTGCACTGTAGTCTCCTTGTGTTTTTCATTGAACTCCTTTATACCAACTGCTGCCATCTCTTCTGCCTTTCTGCAACCCAGTCTCACGGCAGTTCGTGATGGTCCGTGGTGGTCAGCACGTTATTTAAACTAATGTATTTCAATGGGAAGCATCTTTCGTGATCACAGCACGACTACAGTAGTGAGTAGTATGAAAGGACGAAAATCAGCGTAGGGAGGTTGATTGAGGGTGTGGATGGGTAAAACAACACAGGACTTTCACCCAGGAGACTGCGGATCGGGTCCAGGTGTGTGACGTGTCCTTTCCCCGTTCTTCTTTTCCTAAACCCAACCTCCGTATAGATGCTTCCCATTACATGCTGACCACCATGAAAAAAATTACATAAACGTGTCTGTGTACACGAATCAATAGATTAAAAATAATGTGACCATTTCACGAACTGCCGTGAGACCGTGTTGGCATTTGAGTCCAAGTCTGAACCAAGTTGTGACAGCATCTTTTCTGTGTGCTTTTTCCTCTACACTAGACCTGTGCAGTGTGACGTGTTGGCTTGTCAGCTTCATAATTCCACTTTTTGAAACTTGCATCTAATCTTTATCATTTTATCATGAAATTAATTGAATCTACAAAATTAATTGATGAGATGTGGGGAAATGGTAACATCACTGAATTGAAGTCCGCTGAGTCAAGAAACGCATGGAGCTAGACCATCAGACCCAAATAAGAACAGAATTGTATTTGTAAGGCAGAATGATCCTTTAATACTAATACATTTTTCAGAAATTCCAGCTACATTGTTTTAAGGCATGTCGAAGGATTCCTGTGCAAGGGTCTGAGACGAAGCTACAACCCCAAATCAGAAAAAGTTGGGACAGTATGAAAAACACAAATAAAATAAGAAAGTAGTGATTTCTAAATGTACTTTGACTTGTATTTCATTGCAGACAATGTGAACACAAAATATTTCATGTTTTATCTGGTCAACGTAATGTCATTTGTAAATATACATCCTTTCCTGTCATTCAGACATGCAACACATTCCAAAAAAGGTTGGGACAGGAGCAATTTAGGGCTAGTAACCAGGTAAATTGGTTAAATAATGATGTGATTTGAAACAGGTGATGTCAACAGGTGATTGTAATTATGATTTGGTACAAAAGCAGCATCCAAGAAAGGTCTAGTCCTTTAGGAGCAAAGATGGGCCGAGGATCGCCAGTTTGCCAACAAATACGTGAGAAAATTATTGAAATGTTTAAAAACAATGTTCCTCAAAGAAAGATAGGAAGACATTTGCTTATTTCACCTTTAACAGTGCATAACATAATTAAAAAATTCAAGGAATGAGGAGGAATTTCAGTGCGTAAAGGACAAGGGCGCAAGCCTAAGCTGAACAACCGTGATCTCCGATCGCTCAGGCGGCACTGCATCAAGAATCGTCATTCATCTATAAGCGATATCACCACATGGGCTCAGGACTACTTTGGCAAACCTTTGTCAAGTACCACAATACGTAGTTACAGCCACAAATGCCAGTTAAAACTGTGCTGTGCCAAAAGGAAGCCCTATGTTAACAGTGTCCAGAAGCGCCGTCGACTTCTCTGGGCTCGGAGGCATCTGGGATGGACCATCACACAGTGGAAACGTGTACTGTGGTCAGATGAATCAGTATTTCAGGTATTTTTTGGGAGAAATGGACGCCGTGTGCTCCGGACCAAAGAAGAAAAGGATCATCCAGACTGTTACCAGCAACAAGTCCAAAAGCCAGGGTCTGTCATGGTATGGGGTTGTGTCAGTGCCCTTGGCAAAGGTAACTTGCACTTCTGTGATGGCAGCACAATATGCTGCCTTCAAGAAGACATCTTTTCCAGGGACGTCCATGCATATTTCAACAAGATAATGCAAAACCACATTCTGCACACATTACAAAGTCCTGGATGCGGAGGAAGAGGATACGGGTACTTGACTGGCCTGCCTGCATTCCCGACCTGTCTCCAATAGAGAATGTGTGGCGCATTTTGAAGCGCAAAATGCGACAACAAAGACCCCGTACTGTTGCCCACCTTAAGACTTGTTTGCAGCAAGAATGGGACAAAATTACACCTGAAACACTTCATCACTTGGTGACTTCAGTCCCTAAACCACAAAAAAAAGTGTTGTGAAAAGGAATGGCAACATTACAAAGTGGTAAATGCTTTATTGTTCCAACTTTTATTGAAATGTGTTGCAAGAACCAAAATAGGAATTTTGTTTTTTTTGAAAAAAAAACCAATAAAAATCATGAGGAACACATTAAATCATGTGCTGTTGTATTGTCTGCAATGAAATACAAGTCAAAGTACATTTAGAAATCACTACTTTATTTTTTTATTTGTGTTTTCCATACTGCCCCAACTTTTTCTGATTTGGGGTTGTACATTTTTAAAATTAGAACTGGATTAGGTTTTCTTGTGTGTGTGTGTGTGTGTGTGTGTGTGTGTGTGTGTGTGTGTGTGTGTGTGTGTGTGTGTGTGTGTGTGTGTGTTGGAAGAAACATGTGTGCCTGCCTGCATGCATTGGTGTGTTTGTGTGGATGCATGCATGTCTTAGTGTCTTGAGTGTGAGGTCCTCACAGTTGTTTGTGTGGTGTGTGCATATCTATTCCTGGGCCAGGGGATCCTCTCCTGCAGGTCTAATTACTTTAATGAGGAATGTCTCCCTCTCTATCAGCCCTACCCAAGGGTACACATTAACATTCCCCCCACATAGTCATACACACCAACACTCACAATTAACCACAAATACATCAGCAAAGTAAATACTCTCTCTTGCCTTCGTGTGAAACGTACTCTCTTAAACTCTTACTTCCGTGAGAAAGACCCCCCACCCCCCCTCAAGTCAAGTGATTCAGCCCAGACTCGACTTGATTCCTGCCGTACTTTAAGTCTGTCTGCCTTCACTTCCAGCAGACACTTAAAGGTGAGAAGACACCAGTTTTTTTTTTTTTTTTAACAGATCAGACAATATGCAATTGAGTCATTATTCGCCTGTGCTGTATCACTCTCACCCACTCTTCCAATTTAGAATCCAAGAAAGTGGCTGACAGCTGGATATCTAATGATGTTTCTGTTGTGACCTGCAACTATTACCCATGCCGCGTGTGTGTTTGTGGGTTTTACTGTGTGTGTCTGCGTGAGTGACTGTGTATTAAGCTTCAGAGAGCAGTCTAGCGTTGCCAGGAGACAGTGCAGGCCCCACTAAGGGCCACAGCTTTATTCATGAGAGAGATGTGGAAGCTCGGAGGGTTAGTTATTTAAACTGATCTGATGAGCAAAGCCCAAGGATGGGAAATAAACACGTTGAAACTTGGATGATGTCAGCGCTCAGTCAAAGCTGTAGCCTGTCTGCCCTCTGGCGGTCAGGACGGTGAACTGCAACAGGGACAACCAGGAGAAAGCAGATGGAGACAAAAGATGTGACCTGAAGCCCCATGAAACATTCCTGTTTTTCCTCTAAAACGATTGTCTCAGTGACTTCATGTTGATCATGTAAAAATAGTGATAGATATGGAGGTCAACACTTACAAAAAACTAAATCCTAAATCAGTTTGTTTCATAATAATTTGCTTATGTAATTTACAAAACCAAGGATTCAGTAGATCAGTGATCTTCAACAGGGGGTCCTCAGAGTCACTGCAGGAGGGGGGGGGGGGGTCCTACATATTATTAGCAAAGATAAATTGGCCTAATCTTAAATAACAACATTGACAATGGGCTTACTGGCCTCTAGGTAGGGTAGCCACCAGAAATGGCAGAAGTACTCACTTCCCGTACTCAAGTAGAAGTACAGATACTTGTATTAAAAAAATATTCTGGTAAAAGTAGAAGTATTGATTTAACTTCTTTATTCAAGTAGAAGAACAAAAAGTACAGACTTGGAAATTTACTTACAGTATAAAAGTAAAAGTAGCCTTGCCTTTTATGCAAAGCTACCTGGACCACATAAATGTTACTAGAGTGCAAGCTGAGAAACTTCAGTGGAAATGGAAAAAAGGCTCTATATATGCCATTGCTTACATTTTTCATGTGTCTGTGTGGATGTCTGCCAATAGGCGTAAAACATCACATATGATTATTGTGACAGAGACTGGGACTCCAGGTTAATAAGATTCTGACTGAGTAGCAAGATATGAATTCAATTGTGATTATGTTAGAATTCACAGATCCAGTTTCTCTTTTTTAATCTTCCTCTTAACATTTAAAGGAATCTACATGTATGGGTGTGTGCTGAAATGTGACTTCTGGAAAGAAAATAAAGGATAAAATATGCCAAATCTTTGCGATCTCTGTTTTCTTCATTTACAATCATGTCACAGTCCATACTACTATGTGCTAACGTTACCATCATCAAGCTGTAATGATTTGCCGCGAATGAATGCCGCCGAATCTGTCGTCTTGTAGTGGGGCCAAGTGCAACGTATATTCCCATCCAATTACATTGAATTCGGTATTGATTACATCTCTGCTAATAATAATGGGAACTCTACTGAAATTATTTGAAACTAAAGTAACGAGCCAATTTTGTAAAATGTAAGGAGTAGAAAGTACCAATATTCAAGGTTAAAAATGTAAGGAGTAAAAGTAAAAAGTCGGCACAAAAATAAATAGTAAAGTAAAAATATCTGAAAAATCTACTTGAGTACAGTAACGAAGTATTTGTACTTCGTTACTTCCCATCTCTGGTATAGCCATTATGGCAGCCTTCCACAGATACAGATACAGGATTCACCGTGCCTTCCACATGTATGTTTGACATTAAAACATGATGATATACGAATATGTAAAGAATATATATATATATATATATATATATATATATATATATATATATATATATATATATATATATATATATATATATATATGAAGGATATATAATTTTTTTCCCAACTTTGTTTTATTTTTTATTTGATATGTCACTTCCCGTCAAGTCCCCTACCCACCCACAAGCCAACCCAGTACAGGTCCAAAACGGTGACAAACAACACAGACCCATGCACACTGACAAACACACACCAGTAAGGACACACAACATCCAAAAGATTAAAGTAAAAAGATAGACAAATTAAAAGAGAGAGAGGAGATAAAACAAAAAAGCTGTCGTCAAATGCAGCAGTCCAGAAGGAGCTCCGTCCTCCAAGTCAGGAGATAAGCTGAGGGAGTCAACGAGTTCTAGGAAAGGGTTCCATGTCTCTAGGAATGTCGAGATAGAGCCTTTCAGAGAAGATCCAAGCTTATCAAGCTTCAAATTGTCGAGCACCTCTTTAATCCATCGGTCGTGTGTAGGGGGGTGGGAAAGCTTCCAGTTGAGCAAGATCAGTCTCCGAGCTAGCAGAGATGTAAATGCCAGGGCCCACCTCAGTGCATCAGGGAGGTCAGCGTCAGGGGAAATGCCAACAATGGATGACAAAGGGTTAGGGGGGAAAATGTGCTCATAGGCTCTACTCATGGTATCAAAAATGTTCATCAAAAAAGTTGTTAATTTAGGGCAAGACCAGAACATATGCGTATGGTTGGCAGGAGACTGGTTACACCTGTTACAGGCGTCCTGGACAGTGGAGTATATTTTAGACAATTTTGTGTTTATGTAGTGGACTTTATGAAGGATTTTGCATTGGATTAGGCCATGACGAGCACATATGGAGGAAGAATGAACCATAGCCAGAGCAAGGTCCCATTCTTGTCAGGTCGCCCTCCCAGCAGTTTTTGACAAAGTACGAGGGTTCGCGGAGGCCGAGCATAGTGAATCGTACAATACAGAAACACATTTCTTGCGGTTGGGGTCTATCGCCAGGAGGGAGTCAGTTAGGGTTTCGGGGGGGCGGTTAGGAAAGTGGGAGAATGTCTTCATAACAAAGTCTCTAATCTGGAAAAAGCGAAAGAGGTGTGACCTCGGCAAATTATAAAGGGAAGCGAGCTCTGTGAAGAAGATTATTTTATTTTAATATCTTATAGGGCTGTCAAAATAACGTGTTAATTTTGTATTGATCTTTGACCTGCAGCCGTTCTAGCCAACCAGCAGAGGTTTTGCAGGTGGTAAGTGGAAAGTCCTGTCATTTGCGTTAGCAATGCTAAAAACGGACACCAGGTATTATGCCGATGCCTGCACCCAGCAGTTTTTGTCTGTGGCAGAGGCATGGGGAGTTCAACAAAAGAACACCACAGTCGGCACAGACAGCGCCCGAAACATGATTGCTGCGGTGAGAAAGCTTCCATATGAGCACATGCTTTGTGTTGCTCATATGTTACAGAGAGGCATCACTGTTTGCCTCGCAGACAGTGGGTTTTGTGACACATTGGCAAAGTGTTGTAAGATAATGGGACATTTTAAACATAGCCCTGCCAATACAGAGGAGCTCCACCAGCAGCAAAATCAACTTGGGCAATTGACAGAAAGTCTGATTCCCCATGATCTCTCGTCTCCTGAAGAACCTGGAGGCTATCAAGGCTACACTGAGCAGACAGAAGCACAAGCTGACAATGTTGACTACATCTGAGTGGGACAAACTTCAGAGGCTGGAAACCATCCTTGAACCATGCAGGTAAAAGCGTATACACACACACACACACACACACACACAGAAAAAACATCTTTTTTTTATTATTGTGAAGAAATTTAGGCTACTACTATGACACTGATATAATAAATGTACTGTGTGCATCTCTTATCATCCACTGCAGATATGTGACTGAGCTCCTTGGAGGTGAGACTTATGTTTCTTGCTCTGTGGTGTTGCCTGCTCTCTGCCACCCAATGGAACTTTCGGAGGAGGACCCAGCCTACATAGGAAAATTCAAGACTGCCATTAAAAAGGACGTGTCTGAACGGCAAGCAAACCTCAACGATAGATGGCTCAACATAGCTTCAGCACTGGACCCACGCTTCAAGGACTTGAAGTATCTTCAAAGAGGAGACAGAGAAGAAGTGTGGACCAGCCTTGAGGTACTGCTGCAAAATAAACCCAGTACGGCTACCCCAGAGCCTGCAGAAGAGCCACCGAAAAAGAGAAGCCTCCTACTCTTTGCTTCAGACACAGACTCAGATGATGACACGGTGAAACCAAGCAGGGCTTTGAACCGCTACAAAGCAGAACCCAGCATCAGCATGGAGGAATGCCCGCTGCAGTGGTGGATAACTCATGCAGGAGCCCATCAACAGCTGTCTGTCCTGGCTCGCAAATATCTGGCTGCCCCTGCCAGTTCTGTCCCTTGTGAGAGACTTTTTTCACTTGCAGGTAACATAGTCCAAAAAAAGAGGGCAGCCTTGAGCTCTGAGAATGTAGAGACGCTAGTTTGTCTCAGTGGCTGGCTGAAGAAGAAGAAGTGAGGCAGATGTGTCTGACTACAACCTAAAAATGAGAAATTGTTGCTTTGTTGATTTTTTTGTGTGAAATGTGTTTTTTGTTTTATTGAAGGTTTATGTTCACTTACACAAAAAAGCCCTGGAATTGATATTGCACTATGTTAAACGTTTGGTCTCTGTTGCCTGAGTTTGTTTATGACACATACAAGAGACTTAGTGTTGACATTGAGGGGAGTGTTAATGTATTCATTGTGTGCCCTAGGTTATAACTGTGGCCTGAGATGCCTTGTATGTGTAGTGAAGCACAGGTGAGGTGTAGTGAACGCAACTCCAGTAGCCCAGCAAAACTCCTCCCTTAGCTCCTCCCCCTGCCCAGGTGCAGTATAAAAGCCCTCAGCTGGTTCAGTTTAGCCATTTGCTGGTCCCTGATGGTGGTTGCCTGCTGATAGTGGTGAGTAGGGTCCCCATTTCTAGTTTGTCTTCTGATGATTTAAAGTTGTTCCCCTAATTAACATGTGCCTTTTTGTGTTTTAGGTTCACCTGTTGCTGCTCTGCTTTACTTTGTTTTGTTAGGTTTGCTTTCTTTCTTTTCGTTAGTTTATTTGTGACATTTGGTTACTTGGAATATATTTCTTTTATTTAGTTTGAGTATATGTTCTGAGATTTAGTTACCAATGGGGTTGTTGGTTTTTAAGTTTTGATTCTTTGTTTCAGGAGTATCCTTCTTTTGTTTTCTTGCCATTTTGGTGTGGCCTGGGTGTCCTCAGTGCGGGCGGCTAGGCACCGTGTTGAACCTCGCTCCCGTTGCATGCAAGTAGGCACTGGGATTCTGTTAATGCATGTTTTGTTGTAGTGTTTGTAGTGTTGCCCCCAGACTAGGGAGACGGGGTATCATTTCCGCAGTCTGCCCCCACTGAAGCCCCAGCCCACTAATTGGAGTTTATTATATGTACTTCATTGCAGTTTTTAGTATTGTTATAATCTTTTCTTAAATCCTTTTTGTTAATAAAAACATTTGTTCTGTTTTATCTACTGTCTCTGCCTCATCAGTTTTGCACCTGTGTCCTTATTGAGAAGTTGGATTTTCATATCTTGGGGTGCAAGTCCCTAGGTGGCGTTGTCGGTTCCTAAGTTTCCTCTCCTCATCATTAGTTTCCCTTCCCAGTAGTTATTTATTCTAGAATGATGACCCCTCCTCGCCACATATGCACAGTGAAAAAATCTTCTTCCTGAAGCACTTTTTAATTTATTTCCTCAGCATATTAGGTCATATTGTTGTTTGTTATGGTCATTATTTGAACAGTGAAAATAATAATCAAAGAGTGTTCGAACTTTAATGTCACTAATGCTGATTATTCATTGATTCATTTGAATTGAAATATTTAAAAAACTTTCACAGCAAAAACGATGTATGCGATTAATTTAGATGATTTAATCACAGAGTATGTAATTAGATTGCATTCATTTTTTAATCGATTGACAGCCCTAAGAGCTTAGTATTGTAGGGCACCATAAAAAGGTATGTATAAAGGCTTTAGGCCACCCGATATGTTATTGTAGGCCCAGTTTATTATGCAACTCAGTTTTAGACAATATATGTAGTAGGGCGTCCCTGCTAGTCTCTCTGTCAGGTTAGGAGTCCTTGACCTAAAAAACTTTGAAGACCCTTGCAGTAGATACTAGATGTCTCCAGAATTTCAGTGGAGTTAAAAAAACGTGGATGTTAACTAGGCCTTCCTGCGTTAGTTTACAGGTCTAATGAAGAGATGCTGTTATTTGCACTTATGAGAAATGTAGGATCCAGTGGTTTTAAAATTTGACCCATATATAGCAGCTAAAATTTAGGATATCTTTGCTGCTTTGATTTTGACCTTTTTTGTAAGTCACCCGAGTTATTTTCTCCATTGTCTCTGAACCTTGACAAACCATTCATCACTTGAAACTACAAAGCCTCACAAATCAAGGCTTGTGCACAAAAAAAGATTTGTCAACGGGTTTAAATAAAATATATCAGTAGCAGAAAAGTTCCAGGACTACTTTTAAGAGGCCTCCACCTTTTATCACCTCCAGCTCAGTCTGTTGCGTGATAACCCAAACTGGCTATTTTGGGGTTAAGTTTAACCCTCTGAAGTCTAAGGGCATTTTAACACATCTTCTTAAAGTTACCTTTTTAGGGTATTTACATACAACTGATCCCCATCCATCCATCCATCGTCGTCCGCTTATCCGTGGTTGGGTCAAGGGGGGAGCAGCTCCAGCAGGGGACCCCAAACTTCCCTTTCCCGAGCCACATTAACCAGCTCTGACTGGGGGATCCCAAGGCGTTCCCAGGCCAGGTTGGAGATATAATCCCTCCACCTAGTCCTGGGTCTTCCCCGAGGTCTCCTCCCAGCTACAACTGATCCCCATTTGTTTCATATCAAAATGTTCAGAACAAACTCAGCTTTCCGTATAGTGAGCCTCACATTTTTTTCAGAGCAATGTATAAAGAAGTAATTTGACGCTAAAGTTGAAATGTTGATGTTGGCTTTTTGAAATACCTCAAATCTCTTTTGACAACAAACCTTAACTTATGTGTTGAAGGAATTGTTTCGGTGCTTGAAATGTGTTTACCAAAGTCTTTAGGTTCGCAAAGTGCTGTAATATATGATTAAAATAGTAAAAGAAATGTGTGAAATGAAATTTTGTAATATCGCTGTGTCAAACATTGTTTAGATGCAGTGGAGTGTCTTTCGTCCTCAGAGGGTTAATGCTGATTGCTTCCTCAGACATGATGCATCCTGTGGTGAACATGAATGTCTATTTCAAATTTGATGATAATCCATTCAAGGGTTGGAGAGAGATTTGTCTGAATATTATTTGTGTGAACAGATTCACAATCTGTGTAAATGTGTAATCTGTAGATTTAAAACATTCCACAAATACAAAAAATACATTAGTAAACTTACAAAAATAATTTGCAAATATAAAACGGATGTGCAAATACACAAACAAGTTTCAGAAATAAAAGAAATATCTGTAAGTACATAATGTTAAATTTCCAAAAAAATGAAAAGCATTTGTACACATTTGAATTATCTGAGAATCGAAAGGGCATCTGTGGATCTGCATTTTACAAACACGGAGTTTGGAGACAACCAAGTCTGCCAGTCTGAAAGAAAAATCCACTTTTTTGTCACATTTTGAGAAAGCACATGAACGGACCACTGTCTTTCAATGGACTGTTTTTTTTATAATCAGCAACAAGTAATGAGCATTCATTATTTGTATTATGTTAATGTGACACAGTGAGTATCAGTGTGGGTTTATTTGTTCTATGTATATTTTCCAGCACACAAATTCGGATTGTCATCCCTGCACTGACAGTGGTGAAGTGATAATAAAATAATATTAGGAATGTTCCAATCAATATATCATCTCTAGCTCTACAGACTGGCCTACTCATGAACCACAACAAGACACTTTAGGTTTTATTTCCGATCACAGTTTAAAGATACATGATTTGAGTCCTCGGCATGGCCTGTATATAATTGATGTATGTGAAATATGGCTGAAACCAAATGTTTTCTTACCATTAAATGAAGCTGCCCCACCCAACCAATGCCCAGGCTACTGAACCAGGTTGAGGTGTTGCCTCAGTCTGCAGCAGGGGTCTTCAACGTTTTTTTAGGCCAAGGACCCTAACCTAAAAGAGCCGCAGGGACCCCCTACTACATATATGTATTGTATAAAATTCAGATGCATAATAAACTGGGCCTACAATAACATATCGGGTGGCCTAAAAGCCTCTATACTTACCATTTTATGATGCCCTACAATACCAAGCTATTCAAATAACATATTCTTTACATATTCATATATCATCACATTTTAATGTCAAACATACATGTGAAAGGCACAGTGAATCCTTAAGATTCATTGTATCTGTGGATGGCTAGTGGCTACCCTACCTATAGGCCAGTAAGCCTATCATTAATGTTTTTTTTTTAAGAATAGGCCAATTTATCTTTGCTAATAATATGTAGGACTCATGTTAATGTATATTTTTAGACATATTTAAATTTTTTGGGGATAAAAACTTCAAAAAGTATTAAACAATAATTTGGCAGCTCCCCCTGCAGAGACTCTGAGGACCCCTAGGGGTTGCGGACCCGCTATTGAAGATCTCTGATATACTGTATAAATCTATTTTCAATTTAACCTCCAGTCTTGGCATTCATTTCAACTTAATTGTGGCTCTTGGAACCATCTCCATGGTCCTGGCTTCTTTCACTGCAGCGACAGGCCCTGTGACACTCAGTGACTTAAACACATCTCTTTCTAGACTCCTGGTTTCAGTTACACCTCTTTCTTCCGAAATGTGACGGTCAAAGACATCTACACCCTGGTTTAATAATGAAACATTTGCTCTTAAAGGGATATTTCACCACTGGAAAGCTGAATATATATTTAAATTGGGTCACTTATGTAGCAGAAATGTGAGAAAAAAAATTAAATTGGTGCCTTCTAGGCCGAGAAAAGCCAGAAAATGTGTTTTTGGCTCATATGGATGAAAGACACCAAATCCCAGAATGCACTTCGCTTCGCTGCTTTGAGTCCACTCCCAAGCCACGCCTACCGCTTGACAGACAGTGAGGCATTCGACTCAACTCAATGTGTTTTATTGTTATTTCAACCATATACACAAAATAATGTTTCATCGTGGCTCAAGTGGTGTTACACATTTAAAATATATAAAAACGACATTATATAAAAACGACATACGAAACAGGCTACCTTTAGTGCACACACACATAACTCCATAATGTTCAGCTAAGCATACCAGCATTAGGCTTGGTGGGCTGTAAACACCGAGTATAGCTAAACACAGCCGTGAATTAGCATGGAATGTCGAATGGTCGCCATGTAACAGTCACAAACTCCAGCGGTTAGCAGTTAGTTGGATACAAATCACCACATTTCTGCACCAGTCCATGTTAACACAGCTCAATTCACGGGTCTTTTACCCAGTGACAGAGCATCTCTAGCTAGGAGGGCTAGCAGTCGTGGTAGCTGGACAGTCCGGTTCAGTGTTGTTCAGCCACGTTTCCACGAAAACAAAAAACACAGTCTCTGAACTCGTGTTGGGAGCTTCGTTGAAGCTGGATGTAGTCCAGTTTGGTGTTTAATGAACGGACACTTGCAAGCAGGATTGATGGGACCGGCCGGCTAGCGTTAGCTTCCCACCTAGCCGATGAGTCCCCTACCCGGCTCGGGGCATCGAGCGAGACCGCTGGTCTCCGTGCTGGTCTCCGTGCAGGCGAAGCTCTCGTAGTGTGCTGATTATTCCGTCTGTAATAACGTTTCCTGCATATTCTCCGATCTGTACCGATGTATCCCGGTGGAACACGTGCGGTAGTTTGAATGCACATAATTGTTGTAAAAGTTTGCTGCTGAGAAGAGAGAGCCCTGCTTAGCGAGGATTCAAGATGGCTCGCTTCGGGTGATGGGCGGGTTGAAAACATGTGGAAGTAGCTCCTACTACTGGCTGTAGTCTTTTGCTCTGGCCAAAAAATCTTCCGATGACGCAAAAATCGTCATTTGACGTCATCGGAAGATTTTTTCCAGACCCCCCAATGCAGAGATCTCCCGTCTCAGGGGGACATGAGGGAGGGACGCACGGTCATTCAGAAATACTACCGGGTTTCTATTGATACAAAGCTGAATGCTAAATCGGTGAAGTATCCCTTTAGGCAGGCATGCAGGAGAATGGCATAAATCAAAACGGGTTATTTACCTCTCATGGAACGAATGTGTATTAAAATACATGCATGCTCTGTCTGCTGCAAAAACAGCCTATTTCTAATGCTTAATCAGTAATAATAAACACAATCCTAGATTTCATTTTGACACTGTAGCCTAAGTTAAATGTGGGCAGCTCATCCTTTACAGCTCATGATTTATTTATTTTTTCCTGCAGGAAAATAGATGGCATAGCAGTGTTGTTTTTATATCTACAAAATTGGTGAGGCACAATTTCAAAAGATGGGCTACATAACAGTAAAACTAGTTTAACCAGAAATGCCGCGATGCATACGGATCCATTCTATCACAACAACCGAGCATGTACACACTCGTCACCATCTAACGTAATATCAATCGATCCAACACAACATGATCAAAATATGGACCAGCACCACAAAGCAGGATGATAAAATGTGTTTTCACTCACCAAGGCTGTGGGCTAAAAGAGAAAGACGACGCGGCGGATCTTCCTCTGGGCAAACTTGACTTATTTTGTATGCTAACCACTCCATGTTTAACCGCGGTTACTTTTACCAGCAGTTTGAGTGATGACAATATCTGGAGACTGGTGGGCACCAACGCGTTTTAATTCCAGTTTCTCCTCCAAAGGGTTCAAACCTGTGATTGAGTATAAAATCCACTTCGATAATTTTTCAAGTTAGCTACCGACAATAACACAATCTCCCATCTTTGCTCTTCATGCCAACTGTTGGCACCGCTCCAGACAGGCAATCATATCTGAGATATGAAATGACGCTGTCGTGGGGCTACGGGCTGTCAGCCCCACTGGCCATCAAATTTGTGTGATCTACATTAAACACGCTAACACTCTGAGCATGCGTATTAATAATTTCCCACGTACAATGCACATTGCATTGTGTGAGAGGGGCTAGCCCCACTCTGTTCTTACGGATTTTGAGACTATCTCTCTTGAAACGTCTAAGCGAGAGTTTAAAAAAGAAAACTATATGTTGTTTGGAAAACAAATGCTGCTGAAGCGTTTTAAAGACAGACTTGGAGAAACATTCCATTTACACTTGCCTGCACTTTCCAACTTGAAGCCTAGTTGGTTTAAACCTCCTTCTGAAGATCAGTAGTCATTCCTTATTCTGCCCACAATGCATCTTGGGTAGATTTACAGCTGGATCTTTTTGGTGGAATCATGTTATTGGATTGATAAACATAAGCATGCACCACATTTTAAATGGCCGCAGAGTTAGAAGTGCTCTGGCTAGTGCAGGAGTGTCAAACTCAACTTCTCTAAGGGCCACACTGGAAAAAGAGAATCACATCGAGGGCCAGACATGTTAACCTGACTCCGCCAGATAGATTGCTTCGCATTTGCTCGGCATATCCATCTGGGAACTTTCCATTGGAGAACGTTTGGGAAGGGGCGGGAATACTGGTTAGCTGATTGGATAAACCATCTGTCTATCACCACCTATGTTGGTGATAGACGGACCAAATCAACCAATCAGATCAATGAAGTGCATGACGTACCAACAGAGCAACGACGAAGCCAGGCTCCCCCTGCTGCTGCAGGCAAAGCATAGCTCATTAGCTCAGCAAGCAAGCAACATGTCGGTAAAGGATATTTGCCATTTGTGTAACGAGAATTTAGGAATAAAAGGCCCCATTTCAGGTTCCCGGTCCATATTCCAGAAGAAGGATCCAATAGAAAAAAGCATTTGTGAGCGGCTAACAGAATTAGGGATACCGCTGAAAATCTGACGAAAATGTCTGAAAATGTGTCTAGATCATGGATGTATTAAGAGAACGGTCTAGATCAGGTCAGATTTGCATGCGTTGCTTCCGCTTGATTAGCCTCGTGAGACCATCCTGATCTCGCGAGCTCCTCGTTGCATCACACCTAAACACGCCTCAAAACCAACGCTGATTGGTCGGTCGTTTGGTGAACGGCTCCAAATTCTCTCTGCCTCAAGATGCCAGACTGATCTACGAGTGGAAAACCGGAGCTTGCGAGATCAGGATGGTCTCACGAGGTTACAGACATGTATAGTTTATTGACAATGAAAAATTTTGAAAATAGCACCAGAACTGTCAAAAATAGCATAAAAAATTACAGGAAAAGCACCAAAAACACCAAATGTTTTGAAAAAAAATCCCCAAGACATCCAAAAAAGGGTAAATAGCGTGTAAAAAAGCCCACAAAATGTTGTAAAAATCGACAAAAACTAGGCGGGCAAAAAGTTATTGTGAACCTGAATTTATATGCGGGCCTTGACTTTGACACATGTGGGCTAGGAGATAGATTTAGATTAATGTTGAGAGATGCATGGAAAGAGAACTAGAGTTGTTATTGGCACACTGTTGGCTCTGTTTATCTTCTTAGACAACTGTACTTCCGTAAAACTGATATGGCTGAAGTTAGCATGTTGCTAATGTATATCCACATACTCACACAGTCAATTTAGTACTGTAGTTAACTGCTCTTTTTTACCTTTATTTATCCAGGTAAGTCGATTGAGAACAACCACTGGAGCAGTTGGGGTTAAGGACCTTGCTCAAGGGCACCTCAGTGGTGGTAATGAGGGCACTGCTTTTTCATTCCCCCCCCCCAAGATTTGTTGTTCCTGTCCGTGTGGGGATTGAACCGGCAACCTCCCGGTCCCAAGCTCACTTCTTAACCACTAGGCCCGAACCACCTCTTGAGATTTCTGCAGGGTAAATCCAGACAGCTAACTAGACCTAGATCTGTTAAATCTAAGTTTTCTGTTGCACGACTAAAACAACATTTAGCGTGCACACGTTCCTCCAAAACAAGTTCCCTTCCTGAAGCTATTTTGCAGAGGGGTAGGGTAATTGTGTCTGCAGCTTAGCACCGCCCAAGACGATTGTGATTGGTTGAAGGAAATGCCAATAAACCAGAGCATGTTTCTCTCCATCCCGGGAATGTTGTGTGGACTAGCCAGACCCTCCTCCGCAATGCGAGACTAGCATGTTGCTAACAGTGGTGAAATTAGGTTGTTAGTAGGAAAAATACACCTAGTGACACAAACCAAGTTGTTAGCATACCAGTAACAATTGTCTTGATTTTGTTTCATACTTCGGCTAGTATATAAAAAGTTAGATTATAAAAATGTTTTACTCTTTACTCTTCAAATTCAAGAAGTTCTAGCACCTGAAATTGAGAGAATTTGGAGATTCAGATCTTTCCACACAGGGGGCGTAATAGTGTTTTAATTTAAAATAAAATAGCTTTAGTTGGAAAATAAAAAAAGCCTACCAAATTAGTCTTTTCAGTCGATTGGGAATGAGAAGGGACTGCACAACCTGCATGCTGTTATTGCCTGGGGGTTACACAACCACCTTTGCTGATGCCCACAAACGTCCCACACTTACCAAACAGCCCGTCCTCACCTAGAAATTGCCAATATGGGTCACTCATTCAAGCAGCTAATAATGACCCAAAATTATGTTTCTTCTTAAAGCAAATGAGGAAGTAAGGTGATGAAGTGTAAGGAGGCAGGTTACGTATAAGCAGCCACAAAGTCTATACTTATAAATCTATACACAAAGTCTATACATAAGTAATGCACAACACAATAATAAAAATATCATCATAATCATCAATTTAAAAATGAACAGTGGTTTGACTTACTAATAAAGAAAGGCCTTTATAAACTCCGAAATGAATCAGCAAGCAGACAATAAGAGCAAATACATAGAATATCAAGTGTTCCCTGATCCAGCCTTTGTCAGGCAGAGTTGAGATAGGGGTCTTTACAGAGAAACCCCACCTGGCTAAATGAATAGGCAATGTTGTCAGGGTTTAGAAGAGTCAGTAGGCTGTGAGGCTGCCGTATAATACAGCGACTGTCAGCATTGACAAGCCTCAGAAACACACACCTCTAATCTCAACCCCCCTTTCTTCTCCCCCTCAACCATAACACACAGAAAAAATGACACCCTGCGCAAATATTAAACATCTTCCAAGGCCTATTCCATTATCTTCTTTTCTCTAACACTGTTTAAACCTCTGCCCCTGCTCTCTCTCTCCCTCTCCATATCTCTCTCCCATCTTGTCTTGTCCTTGTCTCCTCAGAAGCCCTGGCAGCCGGATCATCTCTGTCTCTTAGTGTCAATTAAAAGTGAAATATCTGCATTTGTCAACATATCATTTGTGCTGGGCCCGTGATGCACTGCTGATTTGTCGGCCGACTCCTGACACCGGGGAGGGAATGCCGAGGCGGCAGTCTCCCTCATTAGACCTGGAGCTGGCACTATGATGGCTGACACCGCCGGGAGGCTTCGCTCCCCGCCGACATGATACTAACCCAGGAACAGGCCTCGTCTGTCAGTCCTGTCACTTGCCAGCCAACCATCCAGTCAGGGAGAGCGAGGGGCAGATGGGTGGAGGAGGAGGCACACAAGTGTGGGAGGGTGCACTATGCACACTACTCTCAGGGCCAGGGAGGGAGCATCTATAATGAAGTTTATTTGTATTGCAAAATGTCAATATATGTCATATTGTCTGAAGGATATGTGGGACATGGTTGACATTTTAATGTGGTGACGGAAAATTGTAAATTGATCTAATAATAATTTTAAACCACGGGTTACCCATAAAATAATACAAATGTAGAGGAATAAGGAAGAAGACGACTAAGAGGTTACAAAAAATAGTAAACACTTATAATAATCAAGACTGAAGCCTCTCTAGCAAGAGAGGCTGCGTTAAACTCAATATACTAAATGTAATATAAACTTTAATAAACTATGAATATAACTAAAAACTAAAAGAAACAAACTTAACAATACATTTTGCTTTTTTTGTAGGTCTAACATGTCAGGGGGCCACCTGTAATATTAGGAAGTATATCCTCTGGGGAATATATATCTATATATTTGTAGAATATGGTCAGTAGTTGGTGAGATATTTTGCTCTTTCCACAACTTGTTAGGAGTTGGATATTGCAATCTTTAACAAGGTAGACAATTAGAGTTTAAAAACAAGCACCATTATAAAACGTGTAAAATAAGGTTTAAAACGGGTTTAACAATAGGTGACAGGTGACAGATATATAGAGCTTTTCATAAAACAGCTGGTCACTTTAGTTTTTAACAAATGTTACTCGAACAAAAGGTTAACCTATTTGTTGTTGACTATTTTCAGGAGCGGATGAATCCACATTTGGTGAAAAACAAACAAATGAAGGAACATGTCACTCAGTGCAACAGTGTGGATCATTGATGTATATTTAAAGTTTTTGGACAACAATGGATCTCTATGGCACAGAGGAAGAATATATAAGAATACATCCATCCATCCATCGTCGTCCGCTTATCCGTGGTCGGGTCGCGGGGGGAGCAGCTCCAGCAGGGAACCCCAAACCTCCCTTTCCCGAGCCACATTAACCAGCTCTGACTGGGGGATCCCGAGGCGTTCCCATGCCAGGTTGGAGATGTAATCCCTCCACCTAGTCCTGGGTCTTCCCCGAGGCCTCCTCCCAGCTGGACGTGCCTGGAACACCTCCCTAGGGAGGCGCCCAGGGGGCATCCTTACCAGATGCCCGAACCACCTCAACTGGCTCCTTTCGACGTGAAGGAGCAGCGACTCTACTCCGAGCTCCTCACGGATGACTGAGCTTCTCACCCTATCTCTAAGGGAGACGCCAGCCACCCTCCTGAGGAAACCCATTTCGGCCGCTTGTACCCTGGATCTCGTTCTTTCGGTCATGACCCAACCTTCATGACCATAGGTGAGGGTAGGAACGAAAACTGACCGGTAGATCGAGAGCTTTGCCTTCTGGCTCAGCTCTCTTTTCGTCACAACGGTGCGATAAACAGAATGTAAAACCGCCCACGCTGCGCCGATTCTCCGACCAATCTCCAGCTCCATTGTCCCCTCACTCGCGAACAAGACCCCAAGGTACTTAAACTCCTTCACTTGGGGTAAGGACTCATTCCCTACCTGGAGAAGGCACTCCATCGGTTTCCTGCTGAGAACCATGGCCTCAGATTTAGAGGTGCTGATCCTCATCCCAGCCGCTTCACACTCGGCTGCAAACCGATCCAGTGAGTGCTGAAGGTCACAGGCCGATGATGCCATCAGGACCACATCATCTGCAAAGAGCAGCGATGAGATCCCCAGCCCACCGAACTGCAACCCCTCCATACCACGACTACGCCTCGATATCCTATCCATAAATACTACGAACAGGATTGGTGACAAAGCGCAGCCCTGGCGGAGGCCAACCCTCACCTGGAACGTGTCTGACTTACTGCCGAGAACCCGGACACAGCTCTCGCTTTGGTCATACAGAGATTGGATGGCCCTGAGAAGGGACCCCCTCACCCCATACTCCCGCAGCACCTCCCACAAAGTCTCCCGGGGGACCCGGTCATATGCCTTCTCCAGATCCACAAAACACATGTAGACTGGATGGGCATACTCCCAGGCTCCCTCCAGGATCCTTGCTAGAGTAAAGAGCTGATCCGTTGTTCCACGCCCAGGACGGAATCCGCATTGTTCCTCTTCAACCTGAGGTTCGACTATCGGCCGAACCCTCCTTTCCAGCACCTTGGAGTAGACTTTACCAGGGAGGCTGAGAAGTGTGATACCCCTGTAATTGGTACACACCCTCTGGTCCCCCTTTTTGAAGAGGGGAACCACCACCCCGGTCTGCCACTCCTTAGGCACTGTCCCAGACTTCCACGCAATGTTGAGTAGGCGTGTCAACCAAGACAGCCCCTCCACACCCAGAGCTTTCAGCATTTCTGGACGGATCTCATCAATCCCTGGGGCTTTGCCACTGTGGAGTTGTTTGACTACCTCAGTGACCTCCACCAGGGAAATTGACGACAATCCCCCGTCATCCTCCAGCTCTGCCTCTAACAAAGAGGGCGCATCAGCTGGATTTAGGAGTTCCTCAAAGTGCTCCTTCCACCGCCCTATTACCTCCTCAGTTGAGGTCAACAACGTCCCATCCTTACTGTACACAGCTTGGATGGTTCCCCGCTTCCCCCTTCTGAGGTGGCGGACGGTTTTCCAGAAGCGCCTTGGTGCCGACCGAAAGTCCTTCTCCATGTCTTCTCCGAACTTCTCCCACACCCGCTGCTTTGCCTCTTTCACGGCAGAGGCTGCTGTCCTTCGGGCCCTTCGGTACTTTGCAACTGCCTCCGGAGTCCTCTGGGATAACATATCCCGGAAAGACTCCTTCTTCAGTCGGACGGCTTCCCTGACCACCGGTGTCCACCACGGTGTTCGAGGGTTACCGCCCCTTGAGGCACCTAAGACCCTAAGACCACAGCTCCCTGCCGCAGCTTCAGCAATGGAAACTTTGAACATTGTCCACTCAGGTTCAATGCCCCCAGCCTCCACAGGGATGCACGAAAAGCTCCGCCGGAGGTGTGAGTTGAAGGTCTGTCGGACAGGAGCTTCCTCCAGACGTTCCCAATTTACCCGCACCACCCGTTTGGGTTTACCAGGTCTGTCCAGAGTCTTCCCCCACCCCCTGACCCAACTCACCACCAGATGGTGATCAGTTGACAGCTCCGCCCCTCTCTTCACCCGAGTGTCCAAAACATACGGCCTCAGATCAGATGAAACGATTATAAAATCGATCATTGACCTTCGGCCTAGGGTGCTCTGGTACCAAGTACACTTATGAGCATCCCTATGTTCGAACATGGTGTTTGTTATAGACAATCCATGACTAGCACAGAAGTCCAATAACAGACAACCACTCTGGTTTAGATCAGGGAGGCCGTTCCTCCCAATCACGCCTCTCCATGTATCTCCGTCATTGCCCACATGTGCGTTGAAGTCCCCCAGCAGAACTATGGAGTCCCCCTCCGGAGCCCCATACAGGACTCCATTCAAGGTCTCCAAAAAGGCCGAATACTCTGAACTCTTGTTTGGTGCATATGCACAAACAACAGTCAGAGTTTTCCCCCCAACAACCCGCAGGCGTAGGGAGGCGACCCTCTGGTCCACCGGGGTAAACTCCAACGTTGCAGCGCTCAGCCGGGGACTTGTGAGTATCCCCACACCCGCCTGGCGCCTCACACCCTGGGCAACTCCGGAGAAGAAAAGAGTCCAACCCCTCTCCAGGAGTACGGTTCCAGAACCGAGACTATGCGTAGAGGTAAGCCCCACCAGATCCAAATGGTAGCGCTCCACCTCACGCACAAGTTCCGGCTCCTTTCCCCACAGCGAGGTGACATTCCATGTCCCCAGAGCAAGCCTCTGCTGCCCGGGTCTGGTCCGTCGAGGCCCCTGACCTTCACCGCCACCCGTGTGGCAGCGCACCCGACCCCAGCGGTTCCTCCCACAGGTGGTGGGCCCATGGGCTGGAGAGATAGGTGCCACGTAGCTTTTTCGGGCTGTGCCCGGCCGGGCTCCGTGGCAAACCCGGCCACCAGACGCTCGCTGACGAGCCCTCCCTCTGGGCCTGGCTCCAGACGGGGGCCCCGGGCTTCCTCCGGGCAGGGTCTCTCTATCCCTTCCTCGTTTTTTCATAGGGTTTTTTGAACCATTCTTCGTCTGGCCCCTCACCTGAGACCACTTTGCCATGGGAGACCCTACCAGGAGCACAAAGCTCCAGACAACACAGCCCTCAGGTTCATAGGGACACCCAAACCTCTCCACCACGATAAGGTGATGGTTCCCAGAGAGGCTATAAGAATACAGAATATCACAAAACATGTTCTTTAACACACAAGTGGTATAAATTATAGTTGTAGTTAAAGATGACACTGATCTTAATTGTGACAAACTCTTTAGGCTACTTAAAAACTGGATGTGAGTAAAGTCAAAAGCATCTTATCTGGATCTGGAAAAACTCATATAAATGCAGATGTAATTGCAAGCAGAACACATTGATATCAGAATGCAATCAGTTCCCTCGGAAGGATATATATATATATATATCCTTATATATATATATATATATATATATATATATATATATATATATATATATATATATATATATATATATATATATATATATATATATATAAGGAGATAACATAGGTACAGGCTAATTATTGCTAACTAAAATGCTAGTTAACATTAGCAATTAAACTAAACAGCTAATGTAAGTCCAAACTGCCTGAAAGCTTCTCCTGTACTATACGGTAATTCCTCTACTATGCGACAGTAAGTCGCATGGTTATGACACAATCATTAGCCTATTTTTATAAAAACGTCTGCTACGGAGCCATAACGTGAGGTACAAGGTAATGGAGCCTTTTATACATTGTCGTGTTTCTTTAGAAATAAACAATGGACAAATTAAGTCTTTAAACGCTTCAGATGTAAAGTTATTCGCTGTCAAAGTGACGCCAAAATGAATGGCAGTCAATGGGATGCTAACGGGGGGTGATAGCTTATTAGCATCAAAATGGCGCCATAGGAGGCTTCACTCTGAGGAGAGAAGCTTGCCCCCTTGGGTGTAGCAGGCCCCTTTCTGACCAATATCTATGAGGCTGATAACCACTGAGAACGTCCATTCAATGGAGTGATAATATTCGAAATGGGTAACAGTGATCACATGGTATTACCAGGCACAAATGGGGTCCAACTGTCGTATCTTAAAAGGTGTGTGTTTGTGTTGGGTAGACGTGATGAGGAGACACTTTTGATAGTCGCTATTTTCATTAAATGTGTCACTTCAGGATGGAGCACTGTTCTTTGTTGCAGATCCACTGACTATTAAGACAGTTGAAGTCAAAGTCACAAAGATTGTGAGACAGCACACTGGCAGAGAGAGAGGTTGAAACACCCTGTGACACAGCTTGGTATAGGGGTCAGTTCACTCAAATTACAAAACACATTACAAAAAAACATTTTTTTTTCCCTTTCCTCCAGTGTTGTAGTACTTGAGACCACTCAAGACCACTTTTTGAAGGTCTTGGTCTCGTCTCGAAATCGGCCGCATTTTTACTTGGTCTTGTCTCAGTCTCGGATAAAGTTGACTCTGGATTTTATTTCAAGACCGGTCAAGACCACAACTGCAGGGATGTAACTAAATTGCTTGTGTATCGTCTGATTTATGTGTTAACATCATTACTGTTATTGGATGTAAAACTTCCTGCTTTAAATGCAACCAATAACTTGACTCATTTCTAGTTTGAAATGTGTTACTGTTAACTCCTGTTCCCGGTCCCCCTTAACATGCACTGCCAAAGTAAATATAGGTGACAGGAGAAGAAGCCCTGGCTGTCTGGGAGATGTCAGCTAAATCGTCAGTAATAATTTATTCATTACATTTTATTTATTATATATTTTTAAAGAAATCTAAAAGAAAACACACAGCAGTGTGTAAATTCTGCAATGTAACGCTGACCGACCGCTTCCTTACTGCTTCCTTACTGCTTCCTTACTGCTTCCTTACTGCACTAAGTAAGGAAGCATAAAGAACGGTAAGTGTAAGTGAAGCTAGCAAAGCTAGCTAGCTAAGGTTATCAATCTGGCCTTGTACCAAAACTCTTCAGCAGTGTGGGACTCGCGTTGGTCTGGTCTTGGTCTTGACTCCGTCGCAACCCCTCAAAGTCTTGGTCTTGTCTCGGTCTCGATACACTCTGTTCTTGGTGATGACTTGGTCGCAATTTAGGTGGTCTTGACTACAACACTGCTTTCCTCCAGTGCTATAAATTATATAAGTATATTATATGTGCATATTTTACATATCTGTCTCTGAGATGTACGCCTCCAACACATATCAACAAAGGTGAATGACATTTAGTTTATGGTGCTCACCGCATTTGAAAGTTACACTTAAAACAATTTGTCAGTCCAACAAAAAATATCAACCTGATCTATATCCACATTGTGATCTTCATGTTACAGCATTTTCAAGTTTCCAATTTCAGATATTTCACTAGAAGCAGAACATTACCATTGAGTCTCACTGAGAAGGAGCCTGTATGTGTTTCTTTAGTTTTTGAAAAGAATTCCTAATTTTACAACTTGGTGTGGAGTAGCAGGAGGATCTCAGGGTTTCATGCCAGCATTCCTGGCTCCTTCGCTCCCACACTGTGGGATCAAGGAGGAGGAGGATGCTTGTCCTGCTTCACTTGCCACCATTAGGGAGGAGAAGCACTGACTAAGCCAGAAGCCAGCCTGGGTGGGAGCTCAGAGACACAAAGGAATGCACCATTAGCTTCAAAGACAGAGAGGGAATGTGGAGGAGGTTCAACAGTTCAATGTATCTTTGCTATTGCAGTGTTTTTTGTTTGTTTTTGAAGCAGCTATTACTAGTAATTCATATATTTCTTTTTATTGGGGAAGCAATATATTTTAGATTGAAGAAATATGTTGAGAAAAACCCTAAACAAACATTCATTCCATCTATCCTTGATGGATAGAGAGAATGTTGCACCAAAGATATTTACATAAATGATACATTTGCTTTTTTTTAAAGCCAATTTTGTTTTTTGTCAGACTCAGTGTCGTTTTTTTCCATAACACCCCTCTTAGTAAATTAAGCCAATTGTTTTGTATGATTTTTTTGTTATTACCCCATTGCTCTAGAGTTTTTACAAAATGAAACTCTCCATTCATAATTCATTTATTTCTTATGTGTACCACATACCACATACCAGCCAACTTAGCGACATTTCCAACTAAATGCACAAAATGACCATAAACCATCCAATCCTCCTCATATACACACATGCTCTGAGTACAAATAAAAAGGTTTATATCAAAATGAGATACTCACTTTGAAAAAACAGGATGTGTCTAGTGAGTGAATTATAACACAAGTCCTGGGTTGACCCATTAGTATCACTCATAAACTGAATCCTGTTTATTTCCTAACATGAATACACTTCATGTACTGATCTACATTGGTCTGTACATGGTACAGCTTTAGTAAAATTATTCCAGTGTAAAATCACTACAATTTTGTACATAGCTGGGATACTTCCTGTGCATGTTCTGTTGTAAAGTCACAGCACTGCATGTCTGTACAATACCATGATGCTTTTAACATTAGAATATTTGAGCAGAGCTGTGTCCCTGCACGTTTCTCACAGTAAGGTTTCTGTCAGTGTTTTCTCCTTTAAAATACAGTCCACATAAAGGCTTTCACTGCCTGAATAAGTAGCATAAGACAGACCACATCATTCTTGTTTCATGGATGCAGGAAAACATGAAGGCACATACTATCATCTCATCATACACACACCTACATAGTACCTGCAGTAACTTTAAATGAGCCTTATTTCTGACCTTTATTAAACCCTACGGGGAGCCAGTAGGAATGACAACAACCCTACGCCCTCGTACTCAGTTAGGTTGTAACCTTGGTTCTCTGAGTGAAGAGACTATCTCTCCAGCTGTAGGCCACTTGGAGACGGTTTCGATCAAACTATCAGTGATTCCACGCCAGCACAGCTGCTTTATAGATAACCATAGGGTGTGCCCGGCAAGCCGGTGTGTCTTAAAGAAATATCCACGTACCTGACCTCAGGGGGGATCCTCCCCGTACATATGGAATATGTAACGGTGGAGAGATAGTCTTGATACAATAGAGAAGCAGCAATGCTGGGTTTGAATGTGCTATATTGTAAATCATATCTGATTCCAACATTGCACACATGAAACCACATGAATAAACAACATAAGCCTAACCTACAGTCATATTGGTATCTGTAATAGGTGCAAACAATAACCATATAATAAATTAACTGGGGGGTGAGTTGGGGTCAATGTAGAGAAGAGTTTTTTTTATGGGTCCACTCAGCTCTGAGGAACAGAGACCTTACCCAGGAACAAAGTTGGACCGGGCCCAAAATATGCGCGGGTTGGGAGGGGTTTAATTTTACTGTCACTGCTCTGTGTCAATATGTCTAGTATATGAATGAATCTGAGGGTATGTCCTAATCAAGTTAATTTATGTCAGGTTTGGGCAGGTTTACATGAGTCTATTCTATAATTCTTAACTTTTTACACCTCCATAACACATGCAATTCCTGGCCAGAAGTATGTGAACATTACACCTATATTAGTCTTGCATTGCCAGACCTTCCTTCACAGGGCTGCGGAGGCAGCATTCCAGGATGGGAGATAAACATGCTCTGGTTTATTGGCATTTCTTAAAAACCAATCTTAATCGTCTTGGGCGGCGCTAAGCACCCAGCAGAGCCCCGGTGCTGCTGCAAAATAGCCTTGGGAAGGAACTTGTTTTGGTGGAAGGTGTACGTTCAAATGTTGTTTTAGTCGTGCAACAGAAAACTCAGATTGGACAGATAGTCTAGCTAGCTGTCTGGATTTACCCTGCAGAGATCTGAGGAGCAGTTAACCATAGTCCTCAGAAATCCAGCAGAGTTTAAATTCCAAACACAAAGAAAGCGGAAGGTAATGGGCATCCGGCCGAAAAGAAGGACACCTGGCGGAATTTCCGGCGGAAACGGAGCAATCCAGGAAGTGGAACGTCGTAGATGTAGACCACACCCATATCTAACTGCTGAATATTCTTCATTCTAAAATGTTTGCCATTGATGTGCTACTCTAACAGCATCCACTCTGATTTCAGGTTTTCCGGACAATTTTGGAACCTGGCTGCAGGGATTTGCTCCCGTTTAAGAGCATTAGTGAGGTGATCACGTCTGGCTCTGAGTCTGTGTTTCAGTTCATCTCAAATGTGTCAAATAGGGTTGAGGTCAGGGATCTGTGCAGGCTTGTCAAGTGCTTCCACACCAAATTGGAAAAAAAAAATCTTAAGGGAGTTGGCTATGTGCACTGGGTCATTGTCATGTTGAAAGAGGAGAAGCACAAACTGCTGCAACATTAAAGCTACAGTGTGTAGTTTCTGTTTCCCCCATGAGGATTGTTTTAAGAAATGACAACAAAAATGTCGGCACATCCACATGATACAAGCCTTCCGTGATGGCGCACCATCCCTCCTCTACGCAGTTGCTTGTAACCAATCAAGGAGGACACAGAGCATTAAAAAAACACGATGGACTCTTCAGAATTGGTAATTATCTTCACTTGATTTTCTGTGAAAGTCGCTGGATGACACCATTTTTTTAACATAGCCATACTGAGAAATACAAGGAGAGTTGTGTAGAGCCGATTGTCTTAATTAGCTTTGTAGCAAGTCATTTGGCAATGGCTTGAATGTAACAGACGTTCATTAAGATTAAAAAAAGTTACTTACTAAAGCTTTAAGATTTCCCATCATTGGAAATAAAGCCTGGACCAAACTCTGAAAAAAACAGCCCCAGACAAAAATTACGCAAAAGCATGCAGATAGGGGTGTCCACATACTTCTGGCCATATAATGCCTCTAATCAGCCACATTTGAGCGATATTGGGCCAGGAAATAAAGTCAAAGTAAACTTTAAAATCTGGTACCAACCATACCTAATACTCCACGGATCATGATAAAAAAAAAAAAAAAAATAAATAAACACATGTATTACACCTCAAAAATTACATTTAATACTACATTCAACAGTAATGACCAGTGTATTTCTAATACATATCCAGCTGTTACTTGCATGCCACTTCCCTTTCACAAACTGTTCTATTTCCATTAACATGAAAGAGGTACAGTGAGTCAGTCCGAATTTGAAACACATGAGCACCTCTAGTTAGCTGTAAAAGCATCCTGGTTAAAGGGTTTAATAAAGTTAGATTCACTGGTGAGAACAGAATGAAAGGCAGGTGAGCAGTGGGACGTCGTGGAGTAGTGTTGTGAGTGCAGTGGCATCCAAGTTTAAGGACTCATTTTCAGAAATATTTACATTACTTTTAGGGACTAGGGCAGTCTGATGAGTATTTGTGACACTATCCCAAAGCCAGAATGCAGGTTTGTCTGAAGCAGCTCCATGAGATTACAGTATCAAAAACGCTGACTTGACAATTTTTTATTAATATGACAATTTAAAGAAATTGTTCAACATTTGGGGAAAACACTTATTTACACTCTTTCTGCCATTGATGTCAGTCTCATGTCTGTGTGTTCAGTAGTTAGCTCGGGTTATGACATGATTAGTGTAGCTTAGCACAAAGACTGGAGGCAGTGGGAAACCGCTAGCCTGGCTCCATAAAGTTCACTAATTAACACATTGTATCTTGTTTATTTAATCTGTAAACGAACAGAACTGAAAACTGAGAAATGAGAACTTGTGGTTTAGGGGGAGTTAGGGGCTGGAACTGTTAAATGGTGAACAACACTAATTAGTCAGGTCTCCGTTTGCGACCGTTGAGACTGCAACACAACCCCGCAGATTCCAAACCAAAACAGGGTCAGAAGAGTTTCCAAATGACTCCGGTTTAGGGGCTCGGAAACGCCAGAGCAGGGGGAATGAGATGTGTAAACGTAGCAAAAGGTACCAAAACCAAAACGCAGCAATGTAAATATAGCCTAAGTCTTGGAAAGAAAGTGAATGAGTAGAATTCTAAAAATGTTGAATTATTCCTTTAAATTAGCAACAATTCAAGAAGACATTCTTCGCTGAATTCTCTTTTTTCTGATACTTGAAGCAAGTTATTTATGTCCACAAATACTGGCGTGACACATTAGACCACAGCAATAACATTCATACAATTACATACCGTTCTTCTTGAAAATATTACAAAAAGGGAAATACAGTGACTTGAACTTTTGCAGCAGATTATACACAACACAAAGACATTGATCAAACACTCACAGCATATTTACACAGTGACAAAGTAACAAAGAATGGGCTTAGTGGTTAGCCTGTACAGTGCACATTGACAATATAATACAGCAAATATTAACACAGCAGTTTTTGACCCCTGCAGAGGCTGCAGTGATGTCGCTCTGCACGTTAAATTGGGGGTTCTGGAGTCATGTTTCATCCTATGGGTAGGGTTCGGGGGGTGGGGGTTCATTTACAGACTGCAGCAGCTTGAATAAAGAGAAGTTACTCAGTAACTGAGTGAACGAAAACCTGCATCCACATGATAGAAGAGTACCGACTCTATATAGCCTATATTAAGCACCTGAAATCAACAGTGCTCAAGGCAATATTGTAAAAATGAAAATGTCTTATTCAGCAAAAGATGACATGAGGTTTGAATAAAAAATGCATTCCTTCTGTAATGGATTTTTGCAACTGTTTCTTCCAAATTCATAGACACAAAAAACACAAATTTACCGTGGAAGGAGAGAGAAAAAAGCAGAAATCAGCTCACATTATGGCAGAAGAGTTGAAGTCATGCAGGATAAGCAGTGTAATACTACAAGGAGTACGTTGGTGAAGAAGAAAGTGCCACCCTGATATCATGCAATTTATACTCATGCAAATTAAACTGTCATGCAAAACACAATCTGCCGAGGAAGGTTTTGAATGTTTTGCTTGACTAAACCATAAATGATGAATTACTTGCCCCTATGGAGGGTGTCGGAGAGTTTCAGTTGCTGTGGTTTCCAGCCTGTGTGAATATATTCCTTTATACCCACAGACGTTTGGGCTTGTCTTTATTACACGTGGTCCTCACATGAGTTTGGTCCCATGTGAAGCTTGAGAATGTCTTCAAGAGTCAACTTTGCAAATGGGGACGTCCAGCTTCAGAGCATCCTTTGACCACTCTCGCCCTAGCGGGACAGCCTGAGTAATCGGGTAACTCTCACTCTCAGCCTCGTCTTTAACTGTCCATCTATGAGACTTCAACATCAGTAGTTTTTCCAGGTGGAGGATCAGTCATTATTCAGTGCGTTTACATGCAGTTTAAGAACCTGAGTGATTATATTCGGGTCAAGGCAATGCCCCGGTTACTCAAACGCCATGTAAACACCTAACCCCGGCTAAAATCAGAGTTCTCATACCCCGGTTAACAGACCTAGAGAACTCCTTTAGTAACCGGGGTATTAGGACATGTATACGTCTTAACCGGGGTAAGCTCGGGTTATGCGTCTGCGCATGCTCTGTAGGTTATAACTGCCCCTGCCCTCGCCGCTGCATGGAAATAGAAGAGAGCAGTTGGAAACAACACCGCCAAACAGCAACAGCAACAACACAAGTTTGAAACCTTTAAACCCACGCCAGTATGAGAAGTAAGGCATGAAGAATGTATTAAATGTACAGCGCTGAAAATTCATCCATGTTCTCCCCGCTTTCCAAGCTGTTGTGATTTTTTTTTTAAAACGCCTTTTTGCTACCCGTTGTACGTTGGTAGAGCACCACCTATTGTACCGGAGATGGAGTTACTCCTGTTATTCTTCACATTCTTCCCCGTTATGAATGCAGGGAGAACTGGCATAACCAGGTTATTCACTAAACAAGGGTAAGACCATACCCCGGTTACTGCTGTGCATGTAAACGCCCTGACTAAGTAATCCTCCATCACTTCTTCAGGGGGCAGGAGGGCCCACCAGTGTGACACTGCAGAGCTTATGTTCTCTCTGCCCCTTTATATAGATCCATCCAATGGATGTGAGGCTGTGAGGCAGGGCTGCAGGCCTCAGATCAGCCTCTCCTCTGGGGGCACTTTGAGGACACTGCCCATCTCAAGCCTGGCACCGGCCACCTCCTGTGAGCTGGGGCTGTACGTGCCCTCTGACTGCCGTTTCTTCCGCGCTGTCATGATGAGGCAAAACACCACCAGGATGGCCAGTAACACACACAGGGTGATCAGGGGGATGGTCACCACCAGCCAGGGGATTCGCTCCATATGCTCCGCTTTCTGCAAGAGCACAGAACAGATCGTTATGTACAGGGCTTTAAATACACTTGTTACTATCACCTGCCAAAATGGCTAGCAGATTTTTAAAATGACCAGCCAATGACATTTTCCACTAGCCAAATTTCACTTATTCCCCCCTCCTCTTTCATCTTCATTGTCAGCTGTCTCTGCAGCCTTCCTATTTTGCACGTCTCGTCTCGTTTCTCGTTTGTTTTCTTCCTCACTAACTTTTCTTTAATTTCAGCTCCTTTGGTTTGTCTCATAGCCAACAGTTGCAAGACACTGTGTTCATGGGAAATGTAGGATTAGTAGCCTACTACAAGCAGTGCTGCCAGATAAAGATTACGTTAAACACACACAAAACCACTCAAATTTCTAAGCGGAAAATAGACTAATCTGGCAACACTGACTTCGTTCAGTCACTCTGTTCACTCAACATCCTCTGATCTTAACTAACTATTAGTCAAAATGATTCATAACTTCAGCTTTTTTAACTCAAAAACTGAGGTATAATGTCATATAAATTTGGTGTATTGACCATGAATAAAAAAGTGTTAAAGAAATTGACAAAAACATCAGAAAAAAAAGAATTTCAATTTTGACGCGGAACGACAACAAGTTCACAGTTGACGGGAAGACAACACGGGTTAAATATGGCACAGAGTAGATTAGAAATGGTAACTAATGGGTTTATTAATGGTTAATAGATGATTTGTTCTTTTTTTTCTCCCCTAGCAAGACTGTTGCCTTGTCTGCAGAGAATCTGGACAAAAAACTATTTATTACCAACTTAACTCCAACTTAAAGCCATTATGACTATAGTTATACATGGCAATATGTTGTTGAATGTTAAAATGATTTTAGTCCAGATGCTCTGCAGCACTTTGAAAAAATGGCAGAGGTCAAACCATCCATTAGAGTGGTCCTCATCATAAACTTTGCTGGAAAAATAACGTTTGGTTACAAGGTAACCTTGGTTCTCTGAGCGAAGAGATTATCTCTCCAGGGCACCGCTCGGATACCGTTCCAATTAATATAAATCAGTGAACCGATGCACACCTGGGCCTTTTATGTCCAAGCATGGGCTACGTAGAAGTGTGTCTTAAAGTGACATCCACGTCAACTGCCCCAGTGGGTCAGTCCCCCATACATATGGAATATGTAACTCTGTGGAGAGATAGTCCACATACGATAGAAAACACACGTGTGAAAATGTGAAATGTTTACTCTCATTCAGCCACAAGAGAATTAGTGAGGCCAGAAACCCAAAAGGGCTTACTGATTCTCCATGGTATGACATAAAGATTTATTTTATTATAATTCTTTTTATTATACGGTTCACTTTCTAGCATCCTATACACTGCTTAACTTATGTGTAACACACTCCTGTTGTTTATATACGTTTTCTTTATAGTGTTTTATTAGTATTTCCGTTTCGGCTAGGTGATGAGGCCAAAATCTTCTATCCCAATATAGGTAATTTAATATCTCGATGACAATATATATCATGATATAGCATGTTTTCTGGTAATTCAATAACTAAAAAGTCGACATAAAAACACAAAATATTTGTATTCTCCTGTGGGAATTAAATATTTCACAAACTAAAAGTAGAGTAGAGCACTTTCTCATTTTATTAACCCTCAGAGGACAAAAGACGCACGATGATGTTTGATGACCCTCCTTCTCAAAAAGCGATACTACAAAATTTCATTTCAGACATTTATTTACCATTTTATTTATATATTACGCTACTTTTGTGAACCCAAGACTTTTGTAAACTCATTTCAAGCACCAAAACAATTGAGTGAAGATATGTTTTTCACAAGAGATTTGAGAAATATTTCTGCTTTTCTTTCTGCTGGTATCTAAAAATGAATGTAAAGTGCCGTCCAAATGGCGTAAATATGGCTGTAATGCAGTTTGGACCCTTTTTTTCGACAATGCAATAGAAACGATAATAATAAAGATAAAAAGTATATTTAAATTTATATCGTCATATTGCCCAGCCCTATTTGCCATTATAATAACACTCAACGTACTCAAAAAGTATTCTAACCTATTCACCTTTAGTTATACAACACTATACCTTAATTTGAGTGATTTTCAGGAATCAATTGTAATGTAAAAGTTTACATGTTCTCTTATGTATACGGAACACACACCTTTAGTGCTATTTGAAGAGGTTAATACTGGACTGGGCCAATACATTACGGGATTAACATATAGTAATGCTATTTTGCTGTCCCTTGTATTTCATGTACTTTTTTGTCTGTTGTTTCCTATTAACAGATCATAGCTTCTGTAGTATGGAGGACCTCCAGGATCTTGGAAATTGAAATAGGGCATTTCTTAATTTAATATTTAATTGTACATTAAAACAGGAACTATCAAATTGGTTTTCAAATTAATTATTTAATCCATTATTTAATAGAGGAACTATGAAAAGAGTTTCAAAGTTAAACTTTAAAAAGGTAAATAAATACATCATTTAAAAATACATTCATGAATTACTAAATCTAAAGGAGCATTTCAAAATGAATTTGAAAATGCAATTGTAAAAACAGGAATTAGTTGAATTCACTAACTGAACTAAGAATACAAAATGAAGCCATTTAAAAAGGTTTCATTTCATTTCATTTAGCCCATTTAGGCTTTCCCTGAGCCTTTAGGGCCTGGTTGGAAAGACAATGCAAATTAGCATGGCAATAAGCTCTCTGTTTGGCGAACACCTGGCCTATTATATTCATAGGTTTCACTCTGTGTATTGTAAATACTTTATACTTAAAATAATTGTATAAGTAGTAAAACAATACAAATGCAAACCACACAAAAATATGTTTTCCTATTTAAACTGTAGCAGCTAAGCCATGGATATTAAACCCATCACAAATTCAGGTTCCAATTTTGCAAATGTGCTGTGAAAGTGAATTAACTCTAAGCTGTGTCAGTGAAAAAAGCTGTCTGTCACTTACGTTGCTCTCGCACACTGTGCCGCTGAAACCTGGCACACAAACACACTGGAAGCGGTTGAGTCTGTCCAGACAGGTGGCACCGTTGAGACAAGGGCTGGACTCACACTCGTCTATTTCTGTCTCACACCTGAAACACATCAGAAGGGTTTTAACACAACCCTGACTGACAGAGCAGACACACACACACACACACACACACACACACACACACACACACGCACGCGCACGCACACACACACTCCTGGCCTTTACACTTGGATGTGGTTCAGACAAACTTTCTCCTGATCAACAGGTGTGTGTGTGGTGAGGAATGTGCAGTGTGCAGCTCTCACCTGACACCCGTGTATCCCAGCTTACAGGTGCAGTTGCCTCCAGAGTCACCTCCTATACAAACCCCTCCGTTAAGACACTCTGTGCGTGCATCGCACGCCACTGGAGGGAAACGCCACCTATTGGACACAAACACTCATTACACTCTAAGGTATGACGTTGTTGTTATAATGTTAGATGACCTTTAATAATGACCCAAAGTCTGTGCAGGTGAAAATACGATCTTCACAATTAATCCAACAATCATACAATAATGATGTTGGCTCCCACCTTAATTTGAACAAGAGTGGGTGTGATTTGACACTTTGCATTGATAGTGGCTTGTGCCACATCAAATGAAGCATTCTACTTTCTGACCGATTACAACCTTTTTCATTGCACAGGCAACTATATAATATATATATATAATAAAAAATATAATTAAATGGCTGACTTTTGGGTATACAATTGTATTGTTGCTGTTGTTATTATTGAATCTACTTTTATTATATTTTAATAAGTTTTTATAAGAATGGCGTGAACATGTAGCCAGTTATGTGTAGCAATGAAACAAAACTAATCAATATTTTTTATCTTTAATTTTCAAAAAATGCTGCTCGTAGTGATGAAGCCAAAGAGAATTATCCCCAACACTGCAGTTCTCAAATGTCTGTTTACACAATCGCCAATCAACTTCATAAGAAAATAATATGTCAACTGTTTTGTTGACAACTGCCTCTGCTTTCCTTGAGTGGCAAAAAGAAAACTGCAATGTGTGTGATCATTGCAGGGGGTGGAAGGTCACGCACCATTCAATATTCAGTGTTCACATCAAGCACAGATCCCTGCTAAATAGTAGGGGTGGGAAAGAAAATCAAAAAACGTACATGTCGTGATTTTCTTTCGCCACGATTTTTTTAAGCGGCGCTATGTAGTCATTGATCATTGTTTTCTCGCTTTTTGCTCGCAGGTTTCTCTATATAGCTCCCCCTACAGCTTCGGAATAGATATTTGGCAGCTCCTATGTTTACTTGTTTCTGACTCCTTGCTCGGTCAGTCTCTTCCTCTTTCTCTGTTCCTCCGACAATGCTTTACTAGCTTTCTGCTTCTTTTTTGCCTGCTCAGCCATGACAACAGTGTGAAAAACTCCATCGCTACCTTGTTAGCCGGTTCCTGAATGGGCGTATGTGTGCAGTGCTGTGAAGTAGTGCTGTCAAACGATTAAAATATTTAATTGCGATTAATCGCATTAATGTCATAGTTAACTCGCAATTAATCGCACATTTTTGTCCCAATTTTTTTTCTCATTTTAATGCTCTTATCAATATGGAAAAGTGGATCGGCTTGCTTTGTGCAAATGTAGTGTTCAATTTCACACTAACATTCTCACATGTGCTTCTGTCTGAAGTCAGTCCATTGTCGCCTGGCTTTGACGAGGGGGCGGAGAATTCGCATCAGCTGCTTGGCCATCAAGTAGTATTTCAGACTGGACGTGCTGCGATGATAGCTCAGTTCACAACGACAAAACACACAGATCACTTTGGTCTTGTCAATGGAACCATTTGGCAACTTTTAAGAAGTACACTTTCCATTCAGAATCTTATTGGCATCCATTGTGGCATCTCACGCTCGCCATCCACTCAAAATGTAATGTTAGCCTACTACTCTTTGGCCGGCTCGCAAGCCCAAACAAGTGTGTGCGGCGTGCCTGTTGTTTCGTTTCCAGTCTAGCTAGATCCGGTGTGGTGTTGTAGTTTTTCTAACGTTACTAGTTGTTGCAACAGCATGTGAAAAAAACTACAAAGTTTGCTAGGCCAAAAAGAACGTTAATCTCGCAATAAAAAAATTAACGCCGTTAATAACGCATTTAACTGACAGCACTACTGTGAAGCAATATGTTACATCGCAAGACCTGATATCACACGATACTTCCTGGCACTGAGGCTGGCGACTCGCCGGCCAGAAGTTGGAAGGATGTTTTTTCCGCTCACAGGCACTAGGGGGGAGCGAGACCACCACTATTCCAGTGACTCCGAAGCTGTTCAGTTAGGGTATATTAAGCTAAGAAAACTGCATAGTTCCCATTTAAATTGATTCTTTTCCCTAGAATCAATATGTTTTCATTCATTATTTTTTTTTAGCAATGATTGACCTAAATATTTTCTGTTTATATTGTACCGCCAATGGCGACTACATCATATCCGTTTACAGCAAAACAGACATCCATGTTATGTACTTTTTTACAAATGAAATAAATAGACTGACCGACTGACGTGATGTGCATTCTTCTTAGAAAACAATTATGTTTTTAGAAATGTCTCATGATATATTGTCTCTAGAAGTGTATTATTCAACTTTTGTTTGTGTTAAAGAAGGAAAATACTATTTTATCACAATAAATGAAATTTGCAATACAGATTGAACCGGCACCCATATATTGTGAAATAATCGAATTGGGACAAAAGCATATCGTCCCAGCCCACAGCTAATCACCAGCATGTCTACACAAACAGCCAACTAGACTGCAGCATAATCAGGTCACTGATGAGTCATGGTAATTCTCATAAATATGTGCAAAAGATAAAAAGCCTAAACTGTGCTGTATAGAAAACATTGTACTCACTGGCAGCGTTTGCCGACGTAGCCAGGAGGACATGAACAGGTGTGAGCGCCCAACCTGTCCACGCAGGTTCCTCCATTCACACAGCTGAACTCCACACAGTTATCCACCTCTTCCTGACAGTTTGTCCCTGTGTATCCAGGCTCACAGTCACACTGGTAGTCTGCCAGAAGGTCTGTACATGTACCGTAAACACAGGGACCTGAAGAACACTCATTAATCTCCATCTCGCACAGTTCCCCCTCCCATCCTGCACTGCAGCTGCAGTTAAACTCATTAAACTGGTCCTGGCATACACCCTGGTTGAGGCAGGGCTGGGAATCGCAAATCGGTGCACCTTGGCATCCTATGATTGGCTCGTGCCCACCCAATCTGGAGAACCGGCTCATCTGCGGGGCGTCTGGTACATTTATGAGCGGCAGGTAGACTCCACCCACTCTCACCTCCCCTAAACATCCAGTGTATTTCTCCGCCAGCCAGATTTTGGTGTAATTCAGGAAGTTAAGGTTGCCGCCAACGCCGAAGCTACCACCAACTCTCTGCCCATCGACGGTAAGGCGCCAGCGGGATGCTAACTGTGTGGGATCGACCATGGTCAGCTGGATGTGATGCCATGCTCCATCTGCAATGGTTCTGTCACTTGTGAAGGCCAGTAGCTCTGCACTTGCCCCGCTGTTCAGTTTGACAAGCAGGGAGGAGTTGAGCAGACCAATGCAGAAGACCTCGGCTCTGCTGCCGGCTCGAAACAAGGTCCCGTTCTTGTCCCGTGTCCGTACATCCATGGTGATGTTGGTAACAGGGCTCAGCAGGGAACTGTTGGAAACATACTGAAGAGCGTTGTCCTGAAAAATGGCTTCAGTTAAACCTGTGGGAGGAAAAGATCATGTGAGCAGTTTTGAAACGTTACGGACACCAAGAATTAAGTTACATGCTGATTCAAAACTTGTGCGGACAGAGATTATTTTTCTTTCAAAACGCTGTTTAAAAATTGAAACGTAGTAGTGTGGATATAGCCTGGGACAATTACCCTGATTATGTCATAATTTCTCAGTTTAGGTTTTGGGAATACAATTTTTTAATGGAAGCCATCAGTTCATACTTGAAACTTGAACTACTTGGAACTTGAAAGACATGAACATCAACCAGACAAAGGTCTAATGAAAGTATTACATTGCATTAAGGGGAATGTAGTGAAGTAATTGTTTTGGGAGCTTGGTCTATACTAAAGAGAAAATGTCAGGACATTTCTACATCTCCCACACTGGTTTTGTCCATTCTTCTTTTAATGTTTCCACTAACTTTAAGGGAGTTCAATAGTAAATCGCTCAAGTATCACTTGAATAGCAATGTTTTAAAATTGTATATACAGGGTTATCCCTTCCATTATAAGGCTTAGGCACAGCACCCAAGCCATCCTGGGCCACACCACCTAAGCCAAATGAATGTAGAGTCAAAGTGGACTGCTTCGAAACTAACAAAATTACTTTTCCCAGATCTAAAGGCAGTGGTGTAGTACTCAAGATCGATCTTGGTCTTAAGACCGTCTCAAGATCACTTTTTGAAGGTCTCGTTTAGGAATAGACCACTTTTTGAAGGTCTTGTCTAGGAATAGACCACTTTTTACATGGCCTTTATCTGATCTCGGTCTCAGATAAAGAGGACTGGATTTTATTTCAAGACCGGTCAAGACCACAACTGCAGGGATGTCATTCAAATGCCTGTGTATTGTCTGATTTACAGTACGTGATAACATCATTACTGTGATTGGATGTAAAACTTCCTGCATCAAATGCAACCAATAATTTGACTCATTTCTAATTTGAAATGTGTTACTGTTAACCCCCTCTCCCCACCCCCTTAACACACACTCCCAAGAAAGTGAATGAAAAGGGAGACAGGTGAAGAATCTCTGGCTGTCTGGGAGATGTCAGCCAAATCATCAGTAATGCAATTTAGCTACCTGCCTAGCTTATCAGCAAAAACAACATCTAAAAGAAAACATACAGTAGTGTGTAAATTCTGCAATGTGCGTGTTCAGGCGCAAACGTTCCCTAGTGCCTTTGCAGTTTTAGAAAACAATTCCGCCACTGACCAGGAAAAACCTAGTCTAAAGTCAGTGGCGCTAGTCTAACGTCAGTGCCGCGTTATTCAGATGTTATTTTAGAGGCGCATGCTTGGCCATAGCGCGTGCACAACGCGCATACACTTTGCTTCTCTCATCTACATGGACGCAGCAATTTTTGCAAACCATACATAATTCCAAGGAAAAATATTACTGAAAAAGCGCTTCAGGTGTTTGGATAGGTCAGGAGGCACTTTACAGCTCCTGAGCGGGTGGACGGAGATGGAGTGGAGGGGGGGGGGCATTTATTACTTTGCCGCATCCCGGACAGCTCCCGCTCCAGCCCTGACGAGAACGTCTCCTCGGCTGTGAACTGCTCCCAGCGTGCGCCAAGCAAATCTGCCATCATAATAGCAATCTGCCATGGAACAAGCGCGCCTGCTCTTAAAGGGAAAGTGAGATGACACTCTGATTGGTTTATTGCACGTTACGCCCAAACCACACCTAGCTACTTCAGACCAACACGTTTTAGATTTGCATCGGGCGCAAGACTCATTTATCCCGCCAGTTTAATAGCAACAGGGCCCGAGATCCGCCCACAAAGCTACTTGCGTTTGGCGTTTGATACTTGCGTTTCGTTAAAATAGGGCCCATGATGTGTAATCAAGATCATTGGAATAAGCCATAAGTAAACACATTTTTGTTCATTAGATCTGTTGTGTCGTATTTCCGGTGTGTCTCTGAGGCTTCCTGCTCCCATTTTATTTCTGCTACTTGGACTTCTGTATTTCACTCTGGAGGTCATGGAGTTTCTTCCCTCTCTCTTGTTTGATGTCAGTAATGGTTAAAGTTGGCAGGTTGTCCTTAAATGGCACTTCAGAAACTTTTCAAGACGGTAAGTCTAATTAAGAAATTAAGAGCTAAACAAATAAACTTGACCTCACCTGACTTGACTCGCCCTGCCTTGATGAGAGAAAGATAATCACTGTCAAAAGTTTACTCACACTCATATCCGTCCTGTAGGTCCACACAGCGTACTGCATCAGAACAAGGGTTGTCAACGCACCACAAACGTGTCTCGCACAGCCGGCCCGAGAAGTTAACGGCACAGTTGCACTTGAAGTCATTCCAGGTAACCTGACAGTGTCCACCATTAAAACAGGGTTGATCCTGTGCACAAACATGGATGGATTAGATGATCACTTGTAAAATCTCTCACCTGATGCAATGGCAGAGAGGATTGAGCAGTAACTTACAGATCAAAGGGATTCACAACCAGATCAATGTTAATAGGGTTGAGGCAAAACAGTACAGCACTATCTATCAGCTATTAGACAGCACAGCAAGGCGCTGTTAGAGCTACACACTGGCAAAACATAATAAGGTTTATCTGGGGCTTTTTATTAAAACTGAGGGCCTTATTTAATAACACTAGCGCAGTTTATGCTGCGTCTGTTTATGCGAGTTTGGCAAATGCGCACGCTATGCTTCCACATACACAGACCCCAGAGAATGAATTCAAATGACTTTGGTGATCTGGACATTACATTCCCCATTAGCCTGAGCTACACTTACATCAATGCTAACATAGCATGTAAACATCCGGTAGTTGTATATTTACCTGCTGACTTTAGTGTAGCACAGAAACAAATTTCTCCTCAAATGTCTTGCTTTGTCCACAACTCAAAGATATTTAGTTTACTGTCAGAGGAGTGGAGAAACTAAAACATATTCACATTTAAGAAGCTTTAATTTTTCATTGAAAATGACTCAAACCACTTAATAGATTGTCGAAATAGTTGGCGATTAATTTAATAGTTGACAAATAGATTAATCTTTGCAGCTCTACTTTAGTGCTCTACAAAGAACAACTGAGATGGAGTACAGCTAAAGCTGGAGAAGTACAGCTTTAAACACCCTGGCCGGTCAAACCAAACCTTACTGTACACCATTTTCCACAATAGTGGTAAAAATGTAACGGGGTCAATCTAACACTGTGCGTTACAGCCTCACTGTTGGAGGTAGGGTAGCTCAAGACATTGAACAACTCTATTGAACAATTTCAACACTACAACAAAGTTCGACCAAGTCTAATACAAAAAATAATTTATGATGCAACAAATAAAGCAGATTCCATATTATTGTGCATTCATTTTCTCTTTGTTAGTTTGACAGAAGCATTAGTAGTAGCTGTAGTAGTGGTAGCAGAAGCAGGAGTTGTAGAAAAATTTGTTGTAGAGAATCGTAGTAGAAATAGTAGAAGTAACAGAGGTCAGGCTGTTGTTATGAACCATTTGTACATATCGCTACGAAAAGTAATGCACTTTAATTCCGTATGTAGTCCATGTATTTATTGTAGTATGCACCACGATCAGTGGTGTAATATAACTAAGTACATTTACTCAAGTACTGTACTTAAGTACAAATTGGAGGTACTTGTATTTTACTTGTGTCTTTTCTTTTAATGCCACTTTCTACTTCTGCTACATTTCAGAGAGAAATATTAGACTTTTTACTCCACTACACTAATCTGACAGCTTTAGTTAGTTCCTTTACAAATTAAGATTTTAGCACACAAAACACATGTAGTTTATAAAATACAATGTATTATTATAACAATGTAACGGCTAAGAAGTCCAGCTGAAATGATTAGACGATTAAACACAGTTGATGGACAGAACTGTTTGGATCATTTTCAGTTTCTACAAGGTGAGGATCTTTCTGCATTAAGGACTTTTACTTACAATACATTTTCCAGATGATACTTACATCCTTTCACTCAACTAATATTCCCAATGGACTTTTACTTGTAACAGAGTATTTTTACAGTATGGAATTAGGAATTTTACTTAAGTAAAGGATCTGAATACTTCTTCCACCACTGACCATGATGTTGTATAAGACCTCTGTGGTCATAAAACACAGGGCTTTCAAGCTGGGGTGTGGGGAGTTTGTGTACCGGGGAAAGCACAAGATTTTCACCCAGGAAACATGTGTTTGTTCCCCAGAAGTACTACTTAAGGGGACCGGCATGTAAATCCAAACCACAATCTTTTTTTCTAATCTTAACTTGTCATTTTGGTTTAGTGCATGGCGGTCACTTTTTGTCGGCTAAACTCAACTGCAAAGGCCCCTGAAAGGACCATTACCTTTTTAGTATATCATACGAATTGGTGTGCATACGTTTTTGTACGATCTCATACAAACCTATTCATGACAATGCAATGTGTTGCAGAGGTAGTCTTAGTGACAGCTGAGCAGTAGTTTAGGTTCGAAAGACCCCTGGCCCAAATGTTGATTACCATGGGACCCTTGATATTAAATAGAATTTTGTTGAGGTGTAAAAATAGTCAGGTGTAAAGATTCATAATTGTACTCTAGTTCAAAAGTATTAGTAACATTGCCAAACTGAGTATCACTTCAGCCTTTCTCTAGATTTCATGATTCTGTAGTTAAGGTGATAATAATACAGCTGGTTATACATTTCTCTTTTACCTTGCATGTGTCATCACTTTGGCATCCTGGCAGCACATTCTCCTCTGTGCCTGCCTGGTAAACTTCCACCCCCTCTGCATGACCCTCAGTGGTCAGATGCTTGTGGTCCAGCTGAATGTCCTGCAAGCAGCCCTTGAAATTCCCACCCCAGGCATTCATGCTCTTGCCTGCAGGGAGCCCTCCCACATACACTACGTCCCCTGCCTCTACACTCACATTCCCTAATGCCCGATGATTCCCTGCTTTGGGGTAGACCACATGGCCATACTGTACCTTTACAGTCACTAAATTATTGTTGCCGTCAGTGACAAACATGGCCTCTGACAGCAGAGTGGTGTGAGGGCTGTAAATAGCTACAGTGCCCTCCTTCAGATAGACTGTCAGGTAGGGATTTCCTTCTCGACGGAGTTGCAGGAGGAGACCGTTGTGTTTGAGGGAGCGCATTAAAAAGGAGATAGTGAAGTTGTCTCCATGAGTTTCCGAGATGTTGAAGCCGGCATAGCTGGTGGTGTTCTCATGTCCGAAGGTCCAGGATGGATACTCTGAGGGGGGATGGGAAGCACACATTTGTCAGTATATTAACCAACACACTGGCACATGTTATACCTACATCAGCAATACTTTATTTTGGGCGGGTACTACTGAAACAGTTTCATAATGTCTTGTGAGGCTATTGAGGAGCATTTTCAAGACACGACACTTGTGTGTCTCAGCTCTGGCTTGAACTGTACTTTTAAACAGAAATTTTGAAAGAAGTGCATTTACCAGGAAGGTTAATGTAGAGTTGCATCATGGTAAGTGCAGGATTCAGTGCTTTTTGACCCATACTGTATGGAACACGTCAGGATTGGGCCTCTGTTGCATTATTACATTTTTTATGTCTAATGTAAAGCATTTTGAATGGTTTTGCCATTAAGAGGTGCTATTCTTTTTTCTGCCCAAACTTTATGGCATTGCAATACTAGATTGCTGGAGTAATTATTTACTAAAACACATCATGCTGAATTTGTGGTAGCTTTATTTGTATCTCTTTGTATCTCTGAGACTGACACAATTCCATTCCAATCCAACACATTATAAGTAAAAGTTTTAGGGGTTTTTTTGCACCAAACTCTGTGATTTGTCATGATAGCAGTCCCAAACAGCAGTAAGAATAAACTCTATTTCATAATGGAAGGTAAAGAAGCTTAGACTTTGATATATCCAGCTTCGTCCAGACAAAGTGTGTAAGTGCTCATTAGGAGGGACTTTAGATTTAATTCATACATTTTGATTTGTCATACCCTCACTAAAAAACAGGACCCTCACTTTGAGCAAGATACCAAGAGATCAAATTGGGAGACCAATCTGTGTTTGTCTCAAGTATTGGTCGCAGGGTAAGAATCCCACGTACACAGGCATTCCAACAGTTCCTCCTACACATAGTCTTGGAGACCACCACTCTGATCGCTAGCCACAAAGTAATGTATCCAGTGGTCTATAAGGAGTGGTTTGGCTGAAAACCTTTAAGTATACTATAGGTATTTCACCTTTCCCACAGCTTTCTCCATAGTAGGGCCGATGACACTCACAGCTGGGACGAACCCACATGTCCACACACTGCCCACGTTGCATGCATGGGTCATCTTGACACCAATCGTTTTTGCTGCATCCTATTTCCAAGCCCTGGTTCTCCTCTTTAATGAGATCCTGAGGTAGAAGCAGCTTGTGGTCAACTTGAAGGTCTTGCATGCAGCCAATGAACCCCCTTCTGCTGGACGTTTGGGCCAAATATTCCTGCGGTGCCTGTCCGACAAACAGATATTGAAAGGAGCTGGGCTGTAGGAAGATAAGATGATTGTAGCCCTCATTTTTCACCAGGCACTCTTCCTCACAGCCGGGTCCTTTTACAACCAGAACCAGCCTCTCATCCATGGACACAGTGGCCTGGTGCCATTCCCCATCATTGACTGGGCCAGGGTAAATAACCTGTAGTACCTTCCCTGACTTCACCCTGGCCTGAAGGGAGCCTGCAACAAGCTCCAAGGAGACAAAGTGCTCCATGGTGCCCCGGTAGTACAGTACCATGTTGGGCAGAGTGCTCCTGAATCGGAGCTGCATGTGGAGCCCGTGATTGTGGTCTTTCATCTCTCGTTTCGTCCTGTTTTTTGAAATAGGCAGCTGCATGTGGATGTAGCCCTCAGAGTTGAAGGAAAAGGTGGTGGAGGTGTTGCAGTGTTCTCCTGTCCAGCCAGGCGGACAGAGGCAGGTGTAGCTGTGCTCTCCATCATCGGTCAGTATGGGGACGCAACCTGCTCCATGTTGACACTGGTGCTGTTGGCAGCCGACCAGACGGACGTCACAGTCTCGCCCACCCCAAGGCTCCTGGCCAGGCTCTGGTACGGGGCAGTGACACCTATAGGAGTTGGCAGCGTCTTCACATGTGGCGTCATTCTGGCAGGGATTGCTCTCGCACTCGTTGATGTCCACCTCACAGTGTACACCTGCATGGAGAGACACTCACGTTTAGTACTACAACTTACTTTAACAATGCTGATTCAACTTGTCCTTTGCAGCCAAAAGACCACCTTCACATGGATTACAAAGGAAGTCATTTAATAATAATTTAGTTATCACATAAATCTACTTAATCAATCAAGGAGGATGCACTGGGAGCCTGGAAATTCAAACTACAGTAGATGACTTAATTAGACATAGAACTTAGCACAGATGAACAGGCAGATTTTTTAATCAGTCATTTGCAGATGAGGAAATGACTGGAGGAAATGGCCATTAATTGCAGTTAGAGAATAATTAGATCTGCACAGAATCCCTCAACACAAGTAAACCAGTGTCTGTCATACTGACTGTATCAGCTACACACTGAAATAATGCACTATATGCTTGTCAGACAAACTTGTACACACACCCTGTGCCAGAATTACAGTCTACTGAATGTGTCTGGTTTTAGTAGTCACAGCCATCTAATCAAACCACATTCAACATTAAGCCCTGGCAGCATCAGTCAACTCGCATTAACATAGTCCTTTAAAATACTCTACACCCAAGGAACCCTAAAGCTGTTCATCCTCTCAGTGTGCCAAGACTCCACCCTCATTCACAAGCACGCAACTTTCTTCTTTGCTAATGTAGCATTAAAGTGCTCTACCATACTGTACCTGTCAGCCACCAGAGCCCACAGCAGCAGCACAGCAGCAGCAGCATCAACCTGCTTCCCCCCATGATCCAGAGTCAACAGCCAACACACTCCTCACACTGCTGGCTGACAGAAGTGACACAACCAGGCTTGCTTTCTCTCTCTCTCTCTCTCTCTCTCTCTCTTTCTCTCTCTCTCTTTCTTTATCTCTCTCTCTCTCTCTCTCTCTTTCTTTCTCTCTCTCTCTCTCTCTCTCTTTCTCTCTCTCTTTCTTTCTCTCTCTCTCTCTCTCTCTCTCCCTGTCTCTCTCGCTTTAGCTTACAAAGCAGAAGTGCCTCCACTCCTCCACTCTGTACCAGGCAGATAGGCAGAAGTGATTACAAGGCAGCCCTGCCCACCTCTTCTTTTCCTAACTCTCTTTCTCCCTCCTCCTTCCCTCCCCGAATCCCTCCCTCACACCCCCTGCTCCTCTCCTGTCTGCAGCCCAGCCCTGACAGAGCAGTAAGCCTCCAGCCTCCAGCTGGCTCCTGTCAGTGTTTGACGAGGAATGCAGTGCTGCATCCCCTCCCTGCTCCATGTGCTGTCCTGTGGATGCCCACTAGTGGCTGGAGCTACGAGAATGAACCTGCAGGAGGTGCTGCAGGTTCTAGGTTTCAGGCCTGAGCATGGCTGGACCGATACATGGAGCCCATATTGATGTCTATATGATGAGACTTTTGTTACCTTTTGCATAGCAGCTAGTCAGTCTCATCCACCATTGTGGCTGATTATATCACATTATGTGTGTATTGCCTGTGGGAAGACTTGCTTCTGAACGTATTCTAAGAAAATTTAAGTAGATTCAACACTAGTATTACACTACTAAAACAATTAAATTTGGAGTTCAGGAATTCATTTTGAAATTATGGGGGAAAAAAATAAAATTCATACATCTTGCATCTTAATCTGCTGACTATGGGCGGACTGGGACCAAAATTCAGCCCTGGAACTGTAGCCACACCAGCCCACATTACCACGCCCATGCAGCCCCACCCACGGACACGTGCATTCACTAATTACATTTGTGTAGAGATGGTGAAATAATATAAGCAGTACCTTATGTAAAATATTTTTAAATATTTTATGTAAGTAACTGGCAAACAATGCTTACTACTTTTTAAAGAGCACACATTTATAACAAATGTACACATACTGCCTATTTGTGCCGTTTGTATGCTGTTACTGTCATTCTTTACAGTATGTTGTTCTTTGTTGTCACTGTCTGTTCGTTTGTCCGTGTTTCTCTCTGTTGACACTGTACATATTGTCCATCTGTTTCTCCATCTTTTTCATCTGTTTTAACTCTAACGCTGCAATTTAAATATGTATTTTATGGCTTATACTTCAGGGTTGTTTCTTGCTCAGAATTGACCTTTGGTGGAACACATACAGCAGGGGGGAGGGGGGGTCTGGGGTTCCTCCCCCAGAAAATTTTGAGGATAAAAGACTTCAATTCCTGCATTCTGATACATTTTTAGGCACCAATTTATGGTAAAAACATCTATATGTATGGCAAGGAAATCACAAAATTCTGGTGGCAGGTAACAATTCAAAATACAAAATATAATGGAATATTGTTATATTCACTAGTCCAGTACATCACATCTGGGGCCTGGGCCGGATACGATAACACACAGCATGAACAGGGCTTCATGGTAACTTTTTTCCCCAAGGAGCACGTTTTGCTCCCACTGTGAAAAATGTAGGATTGACTTACATAGGCTACTGCTTTTACTGCTAAATTTAACAATAATACAATCATGTTATGGATACAAAACATTATGAAGTGTAATGTTTTCTATGTTCTATTGATCAGAAATTATCAGTGATATTGAATATAGCCTACAGTGTAATGGACCACCACAGTTCATGCATAAATGTGAACCGCGGATTCATTGCAGAGTTTAACCTTCATAGTGTAAAACTAAACACTACGTGAATGGGGCGCAGCAGAAAGACGGAGCAGAACGATGCTGCTTGTTCAGGGTTTTCACGTGTACTCCTGTAGGCCTACACTTCACATCAGGTGTTAAAACCAACTGTACCAAAACAATGAATTGGACTAGTATTTAACGCGACAACGAGACGTTTTTAACCGGTAATGAACTGTTTCAATTTAATACCGATGCCGTCAGACGGCCGCGCGGACAGACAGCAGTTGGAGCTCCAGCGAAGCTGCGGCCGTCAGCAAATTGAGATCCCATTTGCAGGTGACGTGCTTGATTTTGACTGAACGTCCCAATTTGAGTAATCTCTGATTGGGACCCAATCTGGCCGGACCCTGACCGGCCCACATTAAAAAAAATGGTCCGGCCCCTCTGGCATTTGCCAGAATTGCCAGATGGCCAATCCGCCCCTGATATCATTGCTGTTGCCCTACACCACCACCAGCTTCTAGACTCCATCGGGATATAGAGCTCAAGAGTCCCACCCACACTCCGAGAGACCTTGGGTTCCGGAAGTAAATTTCCTATTAATTTTTCCCATTGACGTCTGGAAGAATCCATATAGTAAGAGTTTTAGACCATGCCTTAGGCTAACCAGCTACGACGTGACTCATAAGCATACGTGTCATTTCGAGTGAAAAAACTAACAGAAAATCCCCAAAAAGTCAAAGGTACAAGACTGTGTACATATTTTCAATATCAAGTAAAGGAACTACAATCCCACAAACCACCGCGCACCACTGAATAAAGTAAGCTAGCTTTAGTTTAGCTAACAGCTAATTCGGCTAACCGCTAGCTTAGACAGCATGTAATAACTTTAAAAGACCCTCAAAATAAAACCTGAAAAGAACCGTTAATATATACAACAGCTGTTACATCAGCTGCAGCCTGCTTTCCCAGTATTTCGTTTGAGTTAACGTTATTTTAGACTGAATCAAGCTGTTAGCTAGCGGTTAGCCGAATTAGCTCTTAGCTAAACTAACGTTAGCTTGCCGGCCGAAGTGGCCGAAGTGTGGAACAGGTCGTGAATCGGGCAGTCAATCATCTTGCGCATGTGCATGACAGATCGTGCAGGCGGCTCCCCCTTCTCACCAGCATGAGTTCCACCAATCAGAGGCATCACTGTGGGATTGTTCAGGATTGTGGGTAATGAAGTACTTATCCAAGACATCGCGAATAAAAGACATTTATCTCAAAACAAGGTTAGTGCCCCACAATAGCTTAGTCATACCGTAGCTGGTTTTAAGTCTAACATCGACGGTTACGATTTTATGGCTTATACTGAAATTGTCAATGGAGAAATTGCATTGGATTTTTACTTCCGGAACCCGCTGTGGGCTCTATTCCTGTACTACCCATGGCCTCTATACCCCCTAAATGTATGACATTGCAATGGGGTCCAACCACCAAAGACTCTTCACATCTCTGAACCTGATTGTGCACCATGTCAATACATTTTTTTCACTCTCAAATAAAGTCTCTCCTATTTGAAATTCAGTTGTTAAACAGTTGTTTAGAAAACAAATCTCATATTTGACCTTAGTCAAACTATTCTAAGATGTATTCTTGAATTCTGCCTTTATTCACATAATTCATCTCAGAGATCAACTTCTTCCATATTGGCAATACTCACAGTATTCCCTTGCAGTATCCAGTGATATAAATGTTTTTTTCAACAAGGTTTTCACCTAGCCTCCGAAAGAACATTTACAAATGGAACTCTGATAGAACCAGCACCTGCATCAGCATTGAGTTGTGGGGTTGATACTAGCTGGTATTCTGGAGATACAGTGTATGAATAATGCAGTTTTTTTTTCACATGGTCTGTGTTGACTTAACCAAGCTTTAAAAGCATCCACCTGTTGCTGATGATGTGATGAGCAAAACCGGGGGAAGGCACAATGTGAAACGAGTTATTCATAATTCATGACCAAACTAATAACCCTAACCCAGGGGTGTCAAACTCATTGAGTTCACGGGCCTCAAGTGGGCCAGACCAGTAAACCACTCCAGAAAGATCAGAAACTTTTTTCTGCCACAAAGTTTCTTGTCAGCTTGATGTTGACAAACGCAATATCTTTCTGTTACAACAGCATTCTAAGGCCATTGTATGAAAAATAATAATGTTACGGACCCGGAAGAGAGGGATAACAGTCCTAGAAAAAACTCTGAATTTCTAAGATTAAAGTCATAAATTTACGGAAAAAGAACTCAGATATAATCTGACATTAAAGTGGTAAATTTGGAATTGCCATTTATTACTTCTCTACAATTTTCACACTTTGCAAAGTCATCCAGTGGGCCTGATTGGACCCTTTGGCGGGTCGGTTCTGGCCCATGGGCCATCTGTTTGAAACCACTACCCTAACCCAAACAGGTCCTGCATCAGCCTTTAAAATCTTAGCTCCTTTCTCCTTTCTCTATAAGCATGGCCCAAGTACAATGTAGAAAGCACAAGCAGGGTTCATCTCTACAGGCATAACAACCGGTGACGACCACCTCACACACGTGGAAAGTTAACCTCTTGCACACATGCCATACAACGTTAATAGGATCATATTTATTTTTTTAGCTACATGGGTTTTCCTCTATCTTTCCTCACTGTTGCACAGCAGTGAAATGTTTACTGTATTGCATACCAGAAAAATTAAATACAATTTGGAAAAAATGCCCTTGTTTTGCTCAAAATGTTTTGTATAGTCTTTTTTTTTCATCAGGTTTTAATTAGGCTGCTAAGCAGCTTTGCTGTAATCTCCCCTCCCCCTGACAAATTTCATAGGAGAACCCCGTTTAAATACCCAAGGAGGACGCCTGACATATGGCACCTTTAATTGGCTTTGTTGTTTTCTGCTATGCTCCTCCATACCATATGCACTCATCCCCCTCCAATCCTCTGTTCTGCTGTTGCCTCCACATTGCATGGCCATAATACTGTTAGCAAATTAAATTAGCCTCTCATTTTGTTGATGAAAACGTCTGGCAGAATTCCTCACTTTTGAGTACAGAGCAGTGCGTTTCATGGTCAGTTTTTGGTGCGGTTCATCCTGTTTTGAGTGATGCGGTGACAAATCTTCTTTAATGAGGAATTAATACCTTTGCTGGCCATGAGGAATGATAAGCAGGAGGAAGATTAACCCTTTATTGTTTGGCCAAGGAGATTCGGAGACCTGAAGGCATGAAGGTTATCTGTCAACACTGGCTTCTACTGCACGCTCTGTTCACTTCACTTAAGATCTTTCTTGTCCTCCACAGGGAAGTTATTTTTGCAGTGAGCCAAACCAGTGCAAAAACAATGATTACCATTACATAATAACTTGTTATTATCGTGAAAGAGAGTTGGCATGATAGATTAGAATTTTTTTATCAATTCTAATCTAGTCTGATAATACGGTGTGTAAATAAGATGTCTGTATGAGGAAGTTTCTAATATACTGGTATTTGAATTTAGAGTGTTTATTTTCCATGGAATTTAGAGCTGCAACTAACCATTATGTTCATTATTGATTTATCTGATGTATTGATTGATGATTTAGTCTTTACAATGTCTTCCAAACAAGGAATAAAATGCCCCTCCCCCAAAAAAACAAAAATTCAAAAGATTGTTGATGAAATTTCTGTTGATTGACTAATTATTTCAGCTCTAATGGAATTAACACTTTTAGAAAACATTTCAGAAACCTGTCTCTTACCAGAACAGCATGTTTTCATAAACCATTTGTTCAAAAAGCTACAAAGAGTTAAGCACTGTAATTCGTAAGCATACCACGTTTTTTTTGCTGTATTCACCACATTAATGGCCAATGTATGAGAACGCGGCTGGCCGCATAGGGAGGTGGTAGAGGTGGATGGGTGGGAATTAACATAGAGGACTTTCAAGCCAGGGAGAACGCTTCCTGTGGAAAACTAAAGACTTTCACCGAAACAAGCGGCAGCTCACGGCGCTCTGTACCCGTTTCAGAGTCATTTTTGGCTAAACAAATCTACCAACTGCCGCTGATATGACCGAGCTGTGACAGCGGTCCGTAGCCCGTGCAGCAAAGCAAAGATTTTGTAGGATATCAGAAGTTTTGGTGTGCATACATTTTCGTACGATATCATACGGACCCGTTCATGAGAATGCCTTGACCAGAAGAGAGGGTATAAGTGTATCTTAAAGAGGGCAGTCTGGGTCGCCAAAATGGATATTTTAACAAGTAGGATTGCAGCTTACTACTACTAATTTGCCCAGCCAGCTTTATACTTGTATTTGTTGCATAGACCTTTGTAACTGTCTTACCAGCAATTTATTTACATTTCTATCTATGAGAAGCTCTTTTCATTTGATTTGTGCGTTACATTAGGAAAGAATAGTACATCCACAGACCACAGCACACTCAAAAGTCCACCCCTTTTTAGTATGCTTACTGACTTTTTTGCATATGCTTTATTTTGTACCTTTTCCACTGTGAACCACAACAACAGACTTTAAACCTGCTTAGCATTAGTACGTAGTATGGTGTTGGGATAGTTTCTTACATATTGCCTCAGTATTCAAGTCAAAGCTCAGTTTCATCAATATACCAAGGTAATGTTTCAACTGTTTCACTTTTAACATAAGTCTAGTAAAGTGATGTTTGTCTTAACTCGACAGCTAAGGCTAGAGTTGTAGTAGTCTATATCCACGACGTTCCACTGCCGGTATTGCTCCGGTGCTGCTGCCGCCGGAACATGCTCTTTTCGCCCGGATGTCCGTTACCTTCCTCTTTCTTTGTGTTGGCATTCTAAACTCCGGTAGATTTATGAGGACTATGGTTAACGGCTCCTCAGATATCTGCAGGTTAAATCCAGACAGCTAGCTAGACTATCTGTCCAATCAGAGTTTTCTGTTGCACAACTAAAACAACTTTTGAACGTACACGTTCCACCAAAACAAATTCCTTCCAGAGGCTATTTTGCAGCGGCACCGTGGCTCTGTCCGACGCTTAGCGCCACCCATGACGATTGTGATTGGTTTAAAGAAATGCCAATAAACCAGAGCATGTTTTTCTCACATCCCGGAAGGCTGTGTGGACTAGCTAGACCCTCCTCTGCAGCGCTGTGGAAGAAGGTCTGGCAAAGTGAGACTAAAGTTGTAGTAATGTTCAGCCTCCGTAAATCTAGGTATGTGTCCAATGGCAGCGTCAGTTCCACGCTTCCCATTCATTGTCTATGTAAGCAGCTGGGCAATGCATTCTGGTAGCTTTGCGGTGACTTTCAAGAGACAGGGCGTTGAGTTGCCTGCTTCTCATTTGCATAAAGTTGAGGTCCAGGCTACTTTATGCAAATCTGGGAGGCTCCAGCTTGACCCCTCGAAAACTCACAAATATCTTTTAAACTGACCTTGGTCAATCTAAAATGAAGACAGATACAGGGGCATAGCTTATTTTACGCATACAATGTTTTCAGAAACACATTTCAATTAACTAATTTCATAAAAATAAGGTTTCCAAACAAGATTAGCCTTGTTGCTCTGTTTCGAAGCTCACGAGTAGAGTGTTCTTCCAATCGGGTGCAGCCATCGAGGGTGTAGCCTATTTTCTTTGCATGTCATTGGACATTGAAGAGAAATGGAGACCTAGCTAGTGGCAAGGAATCAGGAACTCCCCGTGGACACGTAGCGTTAGCATCACAGCTGTACAAGCTCATTAACCACAAGCACATGCAGCAACTGTCGTAGTAATTTTGGTAAGTGCCTGTCCTTCTGCAGTCAGTGAGAGTGAACAGTAAACAGGGACAGGACACAACTCTGCGGGGTGCCTCTGGAGGAAGAACAGCTCAGTTTGAATTGTTAGGAGATAAGAAAATAGCAGATAAGCATTTTTTTTCCTACCTGTGAAGCCATCTGGACACACACATTGATAAGAGTTAACCAGATCCTGACAGGTTCCTCCATGCTGACACGGAGCAGACTCACACTCGTCCACATTGACTGAGCAGTTGTCTCCTGCCAACAGAACATATTAATGACATTCATATCTCTGTCTTCACCACTTCATTGTGAGTTAATAAGGCAATATACCAAGAAACTGAAAGGTTTTTGTTGTGAACTGGCTTACCAGTGAATCCTGGCAAACAACGGCAGATGAAGCCAGCTGCCTCTTCATAGCTGAAATTGGCTTTGCTGAATTCAGGCAGCGTTCCGTAGTTCAGGATATCTGAGCGCTGGAAACACTCGCCACCATTCTCACAGGGATGCTGCTCACACTCATCTCTATCCAGCTGGCAGTTCTGTCCTTCGTAACCTGGACACACAGACACAATTACATGTTTAAAGGATAAGTCTGTCTTGATACAGTACAGTAGTACATTCAATTCACTGTAATCATTTCGTTTAAACAGGCCATGAGGTCATCCTGTCGCAATATACACGCATATACACCAATATAGTCCTATGTATTGAAAAATAATTGCCAGTGTTAAATTAGTAAGAGAGACAGTTTTTAAACGTCTTTTTTTTTAATGCGTTATTATGGAACCCATGCAACTTCTAGGCAAGACCTGCCCTTCAATAGCATTCACACACTACTATTGGCCAGGCGTCCATGCTTACGCAAGGTAACGTAACCCGATTTGTTCAGGTGCTATCCCTTGACCAATCGGCTATCCTAACCTTAACCACTCAAGGTCAATGCCTAACCCCAACCAATCGAGCTGCTTCATAGGCCTATATTGCCTAGAAGTTACGTGGGATCCATAATAACCACGTACCTGATTTGCAATTTAGCATGGGAAGTCATGTTGCTACTTTTCGAGCATGCTTGAGCTACATTCCATTGAAAATAGTTGGCAACACAAGGACTGTGGATTTCGTCCCCAGTCATACAAGGGCTTGATCACAATTGCAGTGTTTCCCATACATAGGTTCTCCTTGGGTGCACCGCCTAGGTAGGTTGAGACCCGCCCAGGTAGATAAAATCCGAATTACATTTTTTTCCCAATCAACAATGTATTTTTTACAGCACACACAGAGCAGCGGCCTCCAGCCCCTCCCCCTTGTGTAGTCGCGCTTAGCGTGCATGACAGCGCCAGCGCTTCACTTCAGGCTAGTAGCATGCTGCTGGTGGTCTTATCGTGGGATTAACTGTTAGCAAACCATAGAAATGCCGCGGCCACACTGCTGTGAAAGCTCCCTAAAAGTCATTTATCAGAGTCTCCTCCACTCCATATATTTATAATGGAGCTAACCGCTAACGGAGCTAATCGTTGCTAACTGAGCCCTCAATTGTCGTTCTCCGTGCCTGAATCCATGTATTTATGGACTTAAGCCCGAATAAAACCTGAAATTTTATTAAGTTGGCTGTACAAGTTTTAAACTACAACTCAGAGTTATTTGAATGACAGAAATCTTCAGATAAGATCTTAATGAATGCAACAAGGACATGTATCTATATTAGCCTATAAAACAGTGTGTTTACGATCCCCAAAACACGGAAAACGAACAAAGATCTAACATTTATTTATTTATCTTTTACTTTAGATAGCCTTAGTCTTATATGATTTAACAGGAATTAGGAGGAGACAGTGTTGAGATTGTATTAGTGTGGCTCATTGTATTAAGGTTAAGTTACATATAATAGCCTATTTGGACTCAAGGTAATCAGGTTTTTAATCTGCTGAACCAACCAGATTTAATTGACAAAGCACATCATGGCTACACTTCATCTTTATCTGTATCATCTTTTAGCCTGATATGTTTAATATGTAAATAGTTATTTATTTTTTCGAAAGTATCTGTTAATGTTGTGTAGCCTAGTCATTGTTTTAAATAAATAGTTCATAAACCTTCATTTGACTAGTTTTTACTGAACCCACCTATCACGCGCCGCTCCGTCACATCCTGCACCACCCACCACCACAAGTAAATTCTCAACCTGTGGGAAACACTGAATTGCTTATGACTAATACTTCTTTCTTTAAATATTTAAATCCAACTGTGAAATCTGCACAAGGTATTTTTAGGACATGCACACAACGTGCGCACACACACACACACACACACAGACACAGAAAAATACAATTATGAAAGCAAAAATCAGATGAAGACTGCTGGCGTCTGCACCTTTCTCTGTCAGTGTGCTCATGCATTCCTTTTCTTAATTCATCACAGTCCTGAAGGACTTAGATCTGCTGTTTTTTGTTGCTCTACCATACATGCTGCATATTGCAAAGCACAGCCCTGCTCTTGTCCTCTAAACTCAAGGGTCAGATCATCCAACTCTTTTGTTCAGTTCGATTTATGCATGGGAAACTTCCAGCCTTAAGGCGCTTTATATATGTGCAAGCATCTAGCTAGCTTTTTCTTTTAAAGTTCCTTAAATGCATTGTCTTTTATTCTTTCAGTTTAGTGTTCAAGCAGAGCCCTTTGTGACTGCTGCAATCTACTGAATATTAACAAATTGTTCACACTGTAATTATGTTATGTTGAATGTAATGGCTATATAACGTATGATAACCTATACTGAGCAGTGAGCTTATAGGTGACTGCTGCTGTGTGAGAGTTGGTTTATAACAGGTGTAGAGTTGGTCCGGAGTAATGGTGTACCTGGCCAGCAGAGGCACTTGTACTGGTTGGTCCCCTCCAAACAAGTGGCTCCATGCTGGCAGGGGTCAGAAGCACATTCAGGAATATCCTCTTCACAGTGGTCGCCTACAAAGCCTGTCCCCTCACAGTCACACTCATAGCTGGAAGGATAAAGACAAAATAAGTAGTCAATAAAAATGAATTGCACCACGAGTAGGGAACAACAAATATGTATCTTGGTGAGGTGCGGTTGGTTACCACTTGTTTTAACTCTAGTTATAAAACCATTCAAACATGTTGATGATACAACATAAACCAAGTATGGACCCAATCACAATGTTTGTTTGCAATAACTTACTGGTAGAAAAGTCCCTACATCCAATTAAGCGGCGCTGAGAAAACTGGGACAAGGAACAACTCTTTACTACTCTCATTCATCTAAAATGCATGTTTAATGCTTTCATATGTCAACACTAACACACCTAATTTGCCTGTTAGGGCCAAAACTACAGTAGCACCGGCGGTGAAATGTTGCTGTTCGTAACGTTAGATTTGGTTTATCAAAGGTGCTAGCAAAGCAACACAAAACAGAAAATAAGCAGAGACCACAGATAGGTCTGACCAAAATGTCACAGTTGAACATGACAACAGAAATAAACAAGTTTGCCGATTTCACACATCTCTGGAATTTAAATCAACGGCCAGTTGTCTACCCAGAAGTGATTTTTGTTAGTGAGACATCACGGTGATCGGTCTGTAAAAGAGTTATAATATTATTTCAGTAACTGTACCCAACAATATCTACCTAAACTTTGCTGACATTAGCAACCAAATGTCATTGGTCATACCAGACTAAGATGAGAGATAGAATAGAAAGATGATAGAATATTTGAAGACAAACATATTTGACACATTTTTAAATAGACAAACAGAATGTTGCAGTACTCGTTGCAAAGACTGTAATTAACAAGGTTAATAGAAATCTGAAAATCTTGTGCATAGGCCACAACTAATACATTATTTCAGCTGATTAAAAATTAAAATAAAAAAAACTGCACTTATTTCCTCATCATTGTATTGACCTTTTGAAGGTGCACTTAAAAACGATAACTCAGTTATATGAATGGGTGTGTAGTTGGCGCTCAGGGTGATTAGCTGAGTGGCGTCTAACAACTTCATCTTCTTGTTGAAACCTGCACCGATATACTGTTTTATGGACCAATTTAGATCAGTTGTCTTGTATCCTACCCATCCTCCTCACTGCTGTTCTACCAGGTATTCTCGGCACCTCCAGCCATCTAATGACTCATCACAATGGCTGACAGTAAGTGGATTAATTCTTATCCCTGCTGGTCAACTTTAATGTCTGCCATGCAGCCTCAGGCTGACACAACACACTGCTGGATGACACATCGGCTCAACATGAGAGGGAAATATAAACACAGATAGAGTATAGAAAGTCATAGAAATTTGCACTAATTATGATAAGACGGTGATCACTTACAGCCTCTCATCTAACTCAATATATGAGTATTACCTTGATATAATTGAGCATTCGATCAAATTCCACCAAAGCTCACATTATTCATATTCAGACATCTCATTAAAAACTACTTGGATAGGTTGAGTAAAAGATTGGGGTTTGAGTTGAAATACTAACATGTGTGGTGTTAGTTAAGAACTTTACATAAGGAACATGACGTAAGAGAGTTAAAAGTTAACTTACTATGTACTATGTAACTTCAAAAAAGTCACAAAGGGTTTTACACAGGACAATAACCAACTGAGCCAACTGGTTGGTAGAGTTGGGCCCTCATTTCTTGGTATTGTTAACTGGTAACGCAGATTCAATTGGCTGATAACATCTGAAGCGGGTGACTGGTCAACCAACATACTTTTTGGACTGCTAAACGTTACAAAGGGCAACCTGCAAACTGAAGAAGGGTCTGAAGTACTGTAAGGTCTGAACTCCCCTCTTTCTTTCCTTTAATACCTTTCTCTTGAGAATCTTGAGTCAAACCAACTATAGAATTTGCCTTATTAAGCCTTTTTCTGTTGTTGGCATGGATGTTGTTACATAAACATGGCACTGGAAACACAATTCTGATTTACAATCAAAAGATAGAAAACATGGTACAAACAGCATCAACATTTTCTGACAAGTTCAGTTACATATCAATATGAACCCTCAGGTATTTCTAAGAGGAAACAATTTAATTTCAGCCTGCAGATTTATGAGTTTCAGGAAATCAACATCAATCACACCAGCTGACTGTATATGTCTACATTTTGTTAGTTAAAAAACTCAAACATCAGTGGTCCGTTTGTCAGGCAATTGCATTCTGCCTCACATGATAGATAGATTTTTATTGATCCCAAAAAAATGGGAAATAACGGTGTTGCAGCAGCAAAATATCAGACACACAGCACACATACAGAATATACATTAAATAACAGGACACAATATACACGAAATAACAATAGAATAGACTACAAGAACAAATATTCAAAATATATACAAGTTGGGAACAAAAATGTACAACTGCTTCACCAGTACTGATAAAGCTGTAGATAAACCTATTGTGCAAGGTGCATTCAGTGCAGTTGTGATGTATATGAGTCTTATCTCACACTCAGTGATGAAGTGTTAAAAAGTTTAATTGCCTGTGGTAGGAATTATTTCCTGTAGCGGTTGTATTGCATTTCAAAGTATGCCTGTGTGTAATCCTACCTGTTGACCCCGTCTATGCACGTGCCCTCATTCAAACATGGGATGCTGGCACATTCATCTATGTTGACCTCGCAGTCTTGGCCCTGGAAGCCGGCCATGCACTCACACGTGTATGTGGCGATGTGGTCTCGGCAGGTGGCGCCGTTCTGGCAGGGATGCATCTCGCACTCATCGATCTCCACCTCGCAATTAATCCCTGCAGGAAACAGCAGGGATGGCAGAGGGCCAAGGAGTGGGATTGGCAACACACCTAATTGTCTTAGCACACGTACAGATACAACACAATAACACTGGAGCTGCCAAGAACTCAGCTGCAGACGGACAACTGCAACACAGACTAATGCTACTTAAACAGAGCCATGCAACCTCTTTTCATAATAATCAATGGTATAAAAACTCAACCCCCCTGACGCTCTATGCAAAGGTAAAAATAAAGCATACTATCTGTACTGAATGTACTAATCTCTCTTAACCCTTGTGCACTGTTCAAATTCACTACCCTTTCGTTATGTTCATGGCTGAAAACAGCCACTACTTTAAACTGCTGTAAAAATGTATCAGACAAATATTTTTTTCAATTTTTTTTTGCATACATCTATTAATCAACTTCAGTCCTGATCAAAACTACTATTTTTTTAAAAAGAAATCAGGATTTTAACTCTTTAATTGCCAAATTCATAAATGATGTCACAGATTTGGGGAAAAAAAAAACACAAAATTACTGATTTTCCATATAAAATGTGATTGTGGTCTGGATTTTTTTTTACCTTTTATCACAGTCTTGGACATGTCAAAGATGAGAAACAACATTGGTTTTGATGCATTGTTAGTTTTTGTGCAGGATCAGATTTTAACTTTTTCTCCCTAATTTACTGTTCGTGGCTGAAAACAGCCACTACTTTAAACTGCTGTAAAAATGTATCAGACAAATATTTTTTTCTATTTTTTTTTGCATAAATCTATTAATCAACCTCAGTCCTGATCAAAACTACTATTTTTTTTAAAAGAAATCAGGATTTTAACTCTTTAATTGCCAAATTCATAAATGATGTCACAGATTTCGGGAAAAAAAAACACAAAATTACTGATTTTCCATATAAAATGTGATTGTGGTCTGGATTTTTTTTTACCTTTTATCACAGTCTTGGACATGTCAAAAATTAGAAACAACATTGGTTTTGATGCATTGTTAGTTTTTGTGCAGGATCAGATTTTAACTTTTTCTCCCTAATTTACTGTTCGTGGCTGAAAACAGCCACTACTTTAAACTGCTGTAAAAATGTATCAGATAAATATTTCTTTCCATTTTTTTTGCATACATCTATTAATCAACCTCAGTCCTGATCAAAACTACTAAATTTTCTAAAAGAAATCTGGATTTTAACTCTTTAATTGCCAATTTCATAAATGATGTCACAGATTTGGGGAAAAAAACACACAAAATGACTTATTTTCCATATAAAATGTGATTGTGGTCTGGATTTTCTTTTACCTTTTATCACAGTCTTGGACATGTCAAAGATGAGAAACAACATTGGTTTTGATGCATTGTTAGTTTTTGTGCAGGATCAGATTTTAACTTTTTCTCCCTCATTTACTGTTCCTGGCTGTTTTTGCCCCATTGGCTTCCATTATAACCACATTTTTTGATTGCAAAGCCATGACACCATATAATCATGCATTTTTTATTGTTGGTGGTTTTCCCTGTTGGGAAGAGGTAAAATGTGTATTTTTTACTGTTGATAACCAGGTGGCACCATTAACCCTTTAGATAGGCCTATGCAAAAAAAAGCTTAGATTCTGGATTGTACATGGAGTTATATGGAGTATAATATCATATTAAAGTGTGTGTGAGTGTGTGTCTGTGTGTGTGAGAGAGAGAGTGAGAGTGTGGGAACTCACCTTGATGCGACCTGAGAAAATCAAAACATGCACCTCAGCTCTCAGTACTACATTGAGTAAAAAGTGTATTTACGCATCTGCTGCCTTTTGATGGTGAGAAATGCAGACTAAACAAAAACAAAGCAAGTGGATTCAAACACTTGCTTGCAAGCCTGCTGGTCATTTGATGGTGAAAAGAGCAGCAAGCAACATGAGAAAGGGCTTGACTCGAGTCGCAGTGAAGTTTTAGATGTGATTATGCAGCCCGATTCCCCCAGCGAGCTCTGGTTTATTTTTCCTGATCGTCCCGACCAAGGCTATTTTCTTCTGCAGAAGCTCCTGAGCAAGTGAGTAGTAGTAGTAGTAGTAGTAGTAGTAGTAGTAGGAGGAGGTAAAAAAGTTGTCACAGGTGACAGTGACGCCCTGGAGTCCTTCTGTCATCTCCTTGACAACACGCTTTGCCTGACCCACCTCTGCAGCATTACCTGTCTTACCCAGGTAAATGTCACACCTCCAGGATGTGCCACCATCAGCAGTCACCCAAATTTTTAGCCCGTATTTTGCTGGTTTTTTCAGCATGTATTGCCAAAAGCTGCATCTCCCTTTGAATGGCACAAGCTGCTCATCCACTGTGACATCTTTGCCAGGGTTGAATAGGAGGGGAAGGCGATGCGTCCACATTTCCCACAGGGATCTGATCGGGGCAAGCTTATCCTCTCTACGTCGAGCTGGTCTCTGCAGCTTGTCATCAAAACGCAGAGCTCTGCTGATTTCATGGAATCTGGAGAGAGACATGGTGGCTCTAAAAATCGCACGACCACTGCGATCATCCCACAGGCAATGTGTGGACTCCCCTCTGGACCTGTAGACGCCGGCCAAAATCAGTAGCCCCATGTAGGCACAGAGATCTGTGGAGTCCATCCCGGTCCAGTTTCTCATTGTGCAGCGCCCATGGAGGTTGGTCATGCTGACAATGAGGTTGTCATGGAGATGACAGAAGGACTCCAGGGCGTCACTGTCACCTGTGACAACTTTTTTACCTCCTACTCACTTGCTCAGGAGCTTCTGCAGAAGAAAATAGCCTTGGTCGGGACGATCAGGAAAAATAAACCAGAGCTCGCTGGAGGAATCGGGCTGCATAATCACATCTAAAACTTCACTGCGACTCGAGTCAAGCCCTTTCTCATGTTGCTTGCTGCTCTTTTCACCATCAAATGACCAGCAGGCTTGCAAGCAAGTGTTTGAATCCACTTGCTTTGTTTTTGTTTAGTCTGCATTTCTCACCATCAAAAGGCAGCAGGTGCATAAATACACTTTTTACTCAATGTAGTACTGAGAGCTGAGGTGCATGTTTTGATTTTCTCAGGTCGCATCAAGGTAAGTTCCCACACTCTCACTCTCTCTCTCACACACACACAGACACACACTCACACACACTTTAATATGATATTATACTCCATATAACTCCATGTACAATCCAGAATCTAAGCTTTTTTTTTGCATAGGCCTATCTAAAGGGTTAATGGTGCCACCTGGTTATCAACAGTAAAAAATACACATTTTACCTCTTCCCAACAGGGAAAACCACCAACAATAAAAAATGCATGATTATATGGTGTCATGGCTTTGCAATCAAAAAATGTGGTTATAATGGAAGCCAATGGGGCAAAAACAGCCACAAACAGTAAATGAGGGAGAAAAAGTTAAAATCTGATCCTGCACAAAAACTAACAATGCATCAAAACCAATGTTGTTTCTCATCTTTGACATGTCCAAGACTGTGATAAAAGGTAAAAAAAAATCCAGACCACAATCACATTTTATATGGAAAATCAGTCATTTTGTGTGTTTTTTTCCCCAAATCTGTGACATCATTTATGAAATTGGCAATTAAAGAGTTAAAATCCAGATTTATTTTAGAAATTTTAGTAGTTTTGATCAGGACTGAGGTTGATTAATAGATGTATGCAAAAAAAATGGAAATACATATTTATCTGATACATTTTTACAGCAGTTTAAAGTAGTGGCTGTTTTCAGCCACGAACATAACGAAAGGGTAGTGAATTTGCCCACAGTGTACTGTTGGGTTTTGGAAAATTTTCAAAGCATTTTCCTAAAATATGTGTTAAAATAAGATTTGTCAGTGAAAATCATTCCATTTGCTGTAACACAGAAAAAGTTATGGCCAAATTTAGACTCAAAATTACCCCTTAGTGGCTGAAAACATCCCGAACAGTGCACAAGGGTTAATCTACGCCCCAAATGCATTATGATTCATTCAAAGATCTAAAGATTTGTTTGAATAATACTCCTGAACATGTGCAAATTTAAAGTCACTGAATGCTGTCACCAAATACTGGATATCATAAGCATGGTCAGCATAAAAGTAATGCCATGACCACATTACTCAAATTTTACTCCATCTCACTAAAAAGAGCAATAAAACCTCTCTCTAGAGCAGAGGTTTTCTATGTCTGAAACTATGCTACTACTGTGCACTACTTTTGTATTGACACTAAACATTAATTTCCGTGCTAAATCATCCAATATGACAGATAATGGGATTTAAATGACAAATCCAACCAGAACCCTTCCTGATTAAGGAATACACACCAAATATAGGTTTTTAGTCAAATCAACAAAATTACCATAAATGTATTGCCACACATGGAATTGGCATTTTAACCCTAACCCACCAAGGGTCTGGAGGCCTAGAGCTTGCCCTCTAGGTAATCAATAAAAAAATGTCAGATCATTAGCGAAGAATCTTTGATCCAAAACATAATTGAATAAGAGATTGTGTATCTCAATGGGTACTTCCTGGCTAAATAAAGGATACATATAAATACATGCATTTGCAACCCTGGCTTACTATACACATTGGCTTACCTTTGAAGCCAGGAGTGCAGTCACACCTGTAGTGATCCACCTCATCCAGACATGTGCCATTGTTTTGACAGGGTCGAGATGCACACTCGTTGATGTCCAAGTCACAGTGGTAGCCTTGAAATCCAGGCACACAGAAACACTGGTAGGCATTAACCCCATCTTTACAGATGGCTCCATTCTGACAGGGCTCAGACAGGCATTCATCAATGTTTTCCTCACAGTTACTCCCCTGGTACCCAGCCGCACACTGGCACATGTGCCCAACGTCAGGGATGTCCATACAGGTGCCACCATTCTGGCATGTTTTCTCTGAACAAGTGGTCACATTCTCCTGGCAGTCCTGCCCTCCCATTCCCAGGGGACAGTGGCAGGAATAGCCATTGACTCCGTTGACACAATAGGACTGGTTTCCTTTGCAGGGTTTGCTCTGACATTCATCTACATCTTGGGTGCAGTTTAGCCCTGTAAAGCCATCCGGGCAATGGCAGGTGAACTCGTCAGTCCCAGGCTTGCTGGTACAGTTGTTGCAGGGTGCCATAATACATGCGTCATACAGCTCATCACAGTTTTTCCCCATGTACCACACCGGTCCTTTGGAGCACAGGCACACATAGTCACCCAGGTGGTCAAGACATGTGGCATTATTGTTGCAGGGAGATGACAAACACGTGTCTGCTGCTACTGTGCACAGTAGGCCTGGAATATAAGAAAAAATTGGAATTTAAGATGTAATAGACATTTTTCTTGATGATGATGAATGATGAACACATGATAAATGATCTTTCTTAACAGACAAAATCCCAAACAGGGATGGAGAGAGGTGGTATCCAAACTGACCGGTAGATCGAGAGCTTTGCCTTCTGGCTCAGCTCTCTTTTCGTCACAACGGTGCGATAAATTAAATGTAATACCGCCCCCGCTGCGCCAATTCTCCGACCAATCTCCCACTCCATTCTTCCCCTCACTCACGAACAAGACCCCAAGGTATTTAAACTCCTTCACTTGGGGTAAGGACTCATTCTCTACCTGGAGAAGGCACTCCAACGGTTTCCTGCTGAGAACCATGGCCTCAGATTTAGAGGTGCTGATCCTCATCCCAGCCACTTCACACTCGGCTGCAAACCGATCCACTGAGTGCTGAAGGTCACTGGCCGATGATGCCATCAGGACCACATCATCTGCAAAGAGCAGCAATGAGATCCCCAGCCCACCGAACTGCAACCCCTCCCCACCCCGACTACGCCTCAATATCCTGTCCATAAATACTACAAACAGGATTGGTGATAAAGTGCCGTCCTGGCAGAGGCCAACATTCACCTGAAACAAGTGAGGGTTGTTATTTTGATATAACAATGGATACATTGACTATGTGTAATGTGACAGAAAACTACGACCAGGTCTGCAGTTCGCCGAGCTCTATGAAGATTTTTAACTTTTTTCAGCTGTTTTTCGTTTTACAGCACACAACTTTATTGCGTGCTGTGTGTCTGATATTTTGTGGCTGGAACACTGAAATTTCCTAATTTGGTATTAATGGTCCAATATATAATATTTGTACTGTAATAAATTAAAAAAAATGACACAAATGCCTCATCAGATATTAAGGAAACATGTTAAGCTGAAATACTATCTTTTCTGACAACAATGCTAATGTCAGTATTTTTTCTTTTTGAAATTTACGATCTGTGACGGAATTTATGTTTATGTTTTGGTCTGTGTGTTGTTATCAACTGCCCAGTTTGACAGCCAGGCCGGGTTGCCAGATATACCTGTAAAAACGTAAAACCAGCGCACTACAGCTGTAACGTTAGTACAGCCATGAATGCACCAAACAAATGAATGGGATCAACGGAGATAGATTCTACCCGACATAAAAAAACGGCATATTTCTAACAGTTGCTTGACCAGAGATGTAACAAACCCCAGGTTAATATTGGAGATGTATTTGAAAGATGGAGACAGCTTACAACCCAAAAGGACGCTGAATTGGCTAATTTCCTCCTGAACAGGTAAGCATTAGCTTATTTATCATCACAGCTACTAGGGACGAGCACTTTATGTCATTTCAACATTTGTGTAGCTACTCCCATTGAATTATATAGCTAGAGTACCCAAGTTGGTTACTCGCAAAAACAATTGAAACACAGCCAGTAAAGTGATCCCGACTGGTTCTGGCTAACGCCGCCATGCTATCCCTGCTAACTGCTAACGTTACCGGAGGACCAGGCAGACGGTTTACACCGTCTAGGCTGTTCAGCTGCCGTAGCCAACAACGGTGAGTTGAGTGGGGAAGGAACTTGAGTTTGCAGTGTGTTTAGCGATTGTTACAATTTAATTGCTGTTGTAATTCTAAGGCCAATAAAGTGTGTATTTCAGTCGGGTGGAGTGCAAGGAGTGGTATTTTTTAGCGGTTCCTATCATAATTCTAAGTCAAGGAAGTGTGTATGTTTGCCGTGTGGAGAGGACGGCGAGATTGTGGTATTTTTAGCGGTTCTTACTGTAATTTTAAGCCGAAAAAGTGTGTCTGTCAGTTGGGTACAGAGTTCCACGTGAGCACGGGCTTTTATGACTGTCAATATAGCCAGCATCTAACGTTAGCTACTCGGCTGTGCTGTGGAGTAAAGTCTGGCTATGTGAGACAAGCGTCTACTAGCAACATTGTTAGATGCTTAAAAAGTGACCTCAGTAAGCTACACCAAAAAATGTCCAAAAATACAGATAAACTCACAGATTACCCCTTTACATTCTGTGATCCAACATGTTCCTGTACAAGTCTCTGAGATTTTTTGAGAATTAAATAATATGAGAGTAGTTTATTGTCTTGTCTTGCAGTTACAATTTGGAATTGGTAAGCCTACAGCCTACTTTTTTACTTTACTTTAAACTAGTTGTCACATAACGTAAAAAGTATTGGTATTGGTATTGGTACCGCAATACCAGCCTGGGTATTACTTGGTATCAGATCGAATAGGAATTAAGTGGTATCGCACATCACTAGACAAGCCCGTTGCGACAAGGCAAGCAAACCAAGCAATTGCTTGGGGCCCTGAGCTGGCCTGGGGCCCCAAGATAACGACTGGTTAAGAATAAAATGCAACGACAAACTGTGTGAGTGCCCCTTTGATAGTCAATGCAGTAAAGTGCAATGAAAGTGTTTAGGGATCCCCCTCAAGGGGCCCCTCTTGTGATCTCTGCTGCCGGCAAAATACAAAACCTCCTCGGTCTGCAGTCATCATGAAGCGGAATTATGCTTCAGGAAGCCAGAAAAGGAAGAAGAGAAAGGAAGAGGAGGATATGAAAAAACAAGATAGTGGTAAGTGATAAATTACACTGGATAAAATAGTTCTACTTGTCTTGGTGTAATTTTGCAGCAGGTAGGCTAGCAAAAATATGTTTATGTTAGCTAACGTTACCTGTAACCTGACTGACGGCAAATGCTGCTTATAACGAACAGTTAGTGGAACTTTTTTTTCAAACGGACGGAATGGTTACATACTACTGTAATATGTTTTTTAACGGGATAAGGAAGACGCAGATCTGTTCCAGAATCACTGTTTATCGTATTTAATGACATGACATTGCTATAGCTTTGTAATAGGTTTTGATGTAAGTGGCATAACGTTAGCATGCTATACTAACTATTCCACCGTGATAATCTATTTACCAAATGGGGGTTAGGAAAACCACACAATAAATTCTGTGCATCAAACATTAGCTTGGGATGTTTTTAAGCATTAGTAACCCTTAACAAAGTGTTAGGAATATCTGGTCCGTCTATCTATGTAATGTTTAGAGATGTTTTAAAAATGGTTTCTTAAAGATGCCATATTATGCTCATTTTCAGGTTCATAGGTGTATTTTAAGGTTGTACCAGAATAGGTTTACATAGTTTTATTTTCAAAAAACACCATATTTTTGTTGTACAGCGCAGCTCTCTCTCACTGCTGCAGCTCCTCTTTTCACCTTGTGTTCAGGTCTCTGTTTTAGCTGACAGAGTGAATCATCTTTTCTTCTGTACTCTTTGATTCCACTCGCACATGTGCAGTAGCTCAGATCGTAGATCATGTCAGTTAGCTCCATAGATAGTAGACGAAAGGTTGTTTCTCCAACTTTGGTCAGTTACAAGGCAGGATTAGCCGAGAGACTTCTTCTAAAGGAGGGCGCGTAGTTCTTTTGTAGATTATGGTGAACTTGTGTGTGTGTTGTAGCAGTACTTTGCCATTGACCGTTAGCATGCTAACGCTAGCGCTAGCATGCTAACGGTTGTGTTTAGCCCATCGTTTCGGCTAGTTACGTAACAAGCCCTGCAGATTTTGAACAGCTCACCCAGAGACTGAAGGCAGGACACATTCAGAAACCCGTATCTCACTCAAAACAGCATGGATAGATTTTTTTCCAAGTTTGAATGCCTGTGGAAGCACCAAAGACACAAAATAACACCCCAAATCCCAGAAAAAAGTGATTTTTTCATAATATGGGCACTTTAAAGGTTTAAAAAAAATGTTTAATCATTACCCGATACCTAATATATTATATGATAGATATAATGTGTGTTACAATAAACTGTTAATGTACAGCACTAATAATAATTAGTAAACATTTAATTATAATTTCATTTTGTTTGCTAACAGTTAAATAACAATTAACTAAAGATTAATTAACTATCAATTTACCATCTATTAATGATTGTTATTATAAAGTGTTACCATCTTTTCTTTCTCCCTCAAGGTACTTTGCTTAAATGTCTCAGCCCTCAGGCTCTTCCTAAGGATACCTCCACTGATGAAGGTAGAGTGAATTTATCTCACTAAGCTGAGCTGGTAATAGTGACCTATTTCAATATGCTAACAGTGAAATGGTAAAACGTACTTCACAGGTAATTTCAGATTTTTTTTCAATAATTTTCCCAGCTACACCATCAACTTCTATAATTATAGCTGATATCCTGCACAGCCCAGAGTTTAAACTGATAAGTGTGTGCTGTCATATTGTTAGAAAAAAAAGAGTGCAAATCACTAGTGAATTCCTGTGTAAATACCAGTCACTTTTGCCCATGGGCATTTCAGAATTTTTAATATATGGTGGTGCCTGTCAAATTTCTAGGTGCACAGTTTATGCAACAGCAGTTTATGCACTGTAAACCTTTCTTTATTTATATAAAGTGTGGGTGAACTTAAACTTTATGGCTATGCTGTGGTTCCTGTAGGCTTTGCGTGCGTGCGTGCGTGCGGGGCGGGCCGGGTGGTTGGGGGGGGCCTCCATGTCCATTTTGCTTGGGGCCCCCAAACGGCCCTGTTCTCATTTGCTACATTCAAGTCTTCTTCAATACAGCATGATGTTTATTTTGTAAATTATGGTCCCCCCAGGAACAGCACTTAACCTTTCTGCCATTTTTTTCTAGTGGCCACTAGCAATATTGATAAAGAAATCCTCCTGTGGCCCACAAAGGATTTTCCCCATAGCCCACCATTGTAAAAAAAAAAGAAAACTACTGCAAGGACACCTCCAACTTCAAACATGGTTGGTTATATGTTTCTATTCAGAATTTTTAATTCATGGACAAGCGATATAAAAACATGTGCATATTCGGTGGGCCGCATATCACGGAGGTAAACCAGGAATCTTAGAAACCTTTTTGGCATATGCACCAGTCAATATAATACATCCATGATTAAACTTTTTTTTGGGTGTTGTCCATGTTTCCGTCTTAAACTTTGATACTTTTTATCAAAGTTAATTGGAATATTTGGTCACCTAAACATGTCTTGTTCAGTGTATTGCCAACCAAGCTGTGAATAATGTTACATTCCACATTCCATTCTGTGAGAACTCTGAAGAAATTTGTTCTCCGTTTTATTTGTATCCTAAATTGCAACACTGTTTTCCTATCTGTGTGACCAAACCTTGAGACATTCCTTTTCCCATCCTGACTCTTTAGTATCTTACTACACATCATCTAAATTAATGTAGCGATTATTAGAAAATATGTATATCCTTGTGTGTTTCATTAAACCTTTAGAACATTGTGAACTGATCCCTGCTTGTCGCTTTGTTCTCTGAGATCTCGCCACTTCTTTCAGAATCAACTCACAGGGTTCAAGCCAGTAGATGATCGGATTCAAACCACAAAACAATGTTGATCGGATTCTTTTACAACACAAGCTAGCGCTAGCGCTATCGTTAGCTGGTAACTTAAGGGAAAGTTTGCCGATGTACAAAAATAAGTCGTACATGGAGATGAATGGTGGCAGTAGCTGGAGGTCCGTCTTTACCTGCTGGTAAATCTCCACTGGATGACTCGCTTCAGAAGGGTTGAACATTTTGTAAATTACCCTCCTTAGAGTTTAGCTTAACGCAGCACCATTGCAATCATAAACAACACTTGGCTGCGTCATCCTCTCCAGCTCACATTCTTGTCAAAACCCGACACATCTGGTTGCAAAAAAAAAAAAGATGGCGATGCCTGTATTGGCAAACTCGAGGCTTCAAAATGGCTTTCCACAAACCACTGGGCAACGGCAAGGATGCTATCTCTACTATTTTTACAGTCTATTTTGCCCCCCCAAAAATATGATGTGTAAGTTTAGTTGTGTAACTATGGTAAATAGGCTGGCAAAGCTGTTTTAATTCAATCGGATGAAGTGATTCTTTTTTCTAATACAAATAATGCTGAACTGAGAACTGAGCCTTCTAGCAAGCAGGCTAACTGACTAGCCAGCCAGCAGGCCAGCCACTTAATTAGTAAAGTTTAAGAACTTAATGTTTTATTTACATAGTCTTGTCACAGCGTAGAAAAGCACAACACTTTCGCTAGATGAGTGCGCTCAGCTCATTGTCTATAACCGGTGTGTAGCATGAAAGCACAATTAGCAAGCTAGCTACCTAACTATCCAACAAGCTACCAAACAAGCTAGCAAGTAACTTTATAACTGCTAACATAGCGGACTCGTGGGAAAATACATATTTTTGTTGTCATGACTAATTTAATGAGACATTCGAAACCAAGAAACCAAGCATTGGATCAAACCACTGTGAGGCAACGGAGGGGGGACTCAAAATGTTTCTAAACTTAAGATACTTTTTTTTTGCCACTTTTGCGTTTGTATTGTTTTACTACTTATACAATTATTTGAAGTATATTTTATTTACAATACACAGCAAGGTTTTAATGATGTGTCTAGGGGGGAAGGGGACAACCCTCAGATGGGGTGGGTCCTGACCCCGCTTACTCCCCCGCGATTTCCGCCTATGTGATGCTCCCCAAGGTCCCCAACAATCTTGCCATTTTTTATCATGACTATCCACTCAGGTAGAGGAACCACACCAATTCTGACACCTTTTTTTTCCCGCTGTGTCTTCTAACAAGGTGCTGGATTTCCACCACAAGTACCCATACTCAGAAATGCATGGTATCCTGTTGGCTGCTTTGGATAAATCATCAACAATGTGTTCCTCTGCTAGCAAGTCATCAACAAAAACATCCCAGTAACAATGTGTTTATATCTTCCTTGCGACACCTACTATTCTCATTTCCCACTGCATCCACTTAAACACCCCCAGTTCCTCTCACATGCATCTGCTAGAACTTCCTTCATGTGCTCTAACACCAATTCTTCCTCCTCACATCAGTCTCTCACTTCTCCACCCACCATCTTGACGCTTTCCATACCTGATCCAAATCCAGAGAAGTGCTGTGTTGTTTCTGCTTCCTTTTAAATTGAAGTCCCCAGCATAGTGTTTATAACCTAAGCTGATGTTTACACTGTTAGAATGAGGTGCAGTGAAGTGCAATCAGACCCTAGTCAGTGAATTTATAATGACTGGAAATGTTTTCTGCTCTTTTGATGGCTTTGTTGTGTAAAGTAGTACTTAGTAGAAAGTCTAGCTCCAAACAGTATACTCCTATAGAGTATAAAGTGGGCTGCTGGAATAATTATAGACTTTTTCAATTCAATCAAAATCAAATAAAAAAATTATACATTTAACAAAAGTTAGCAAAGGAATTAATCAATCGATACCATTTGCATTGGAAGTTGGATTCAAAGCATCATGATTCCTTATTCTTTTTTAAGATAATTTTTGGGGCATTTTAGGCTTTTATTTATATAGGACAGCTGAAGACATGAAAGGGGAGAGAGAGGGGGAATGATATGCAGCAAAGGAGTAGCCTAAACCACTATATATGGCCATGCGCTCTCCCAGGTAATCTACTCAGGTGCCCATGATTCCTTTTTTTGTCTTTAAATGCTGAATTAATAGGGAAAATCTCAAAATGCTTTTAAGGGTTACTTTTTGTTATTGTTATTATGTTACTATTTTGCATGTATTTGGTCATGAGCAAAGTATTGGACATTTTCAAAATGTATTTGCTATTGTAATTTATCATGTGCGAGGCATTAAGTGTACAAAACTTGTAGTGCAATAAGTCCAATAGTTACTGAGATATTTCAGTCAGGCTCAAAGTGGAGGACCGACTGACTGACAGACTGATACCAATATAACAAAGGGTAACTACTGTTTTTGTCAACCTGGACCCTATTTTCCTAAGTTTTGTGTCTAACTGACTGATGGGAACAACAATCTTTGAAATTAGTCCAGTATTAAACAAGTAACATGTAAGTTAATAGGGCAATTGTCCAGCTTGTATTTACCTTCACAAAAGTGCTCGTTTTGCCACTGACAGACTCAGATTAATATTCTAAATGTCTGACAACATTATTGAACGGATTTCTAAGGAGGTCGACCTTTCTGTTTGTACGATTATTTTTTTAAACATAAAAACATCCACAAAATTGTGTTCGCTAAACCCACCAGTAATAAAGTCGACAGAAACAAAATAAAATTTGGGACGTCTTTCCACTTTTCCAACTATCACAACTCTAGTTTTGGTTGAAATAAAAAAAATTGTTTAGCGCTAGCTACTTCAGAGCTGTTTCTGGTTAAACAGAAAGGTCTCAAAGAGGTTTTAAAGATCTATCTCTGAAAGGATCCTTTCCATAATGTTGTCAGACACTTATATTAATATGATAATATTAATCTGAGCCTGTCAGTGGCAAAACGATCACTTTTGTGAAGGTAAATACAAGCTGGACAATTGCCCTATTAACTTACATTGTAGCTTGTTTCGCCGTTGCCGACTGCAGCGATCTTGCTTAATACTGGACCAATGTCAAAGATTGTTGTTCCCATCAGTCACTTAGACACAAAAACATAGGAAAGTAGGTTGAAAAAAAACAGTAGTTACCATTTAAAAGCAAAATAAGGTGCAGTAACAGGAGCAGTGACTGGTCTGCTGTATGCCTTTTGCTGTGCAGGAGCAGCTAGCACCAATTAAAAATAAATAAATAAAATAAAATACAAACTGTAAAGCATGTGACACTGCAGCATCATAGAGAACGGTCATGAAATCTCAACATGAATGTCTAAGGAAGTGTGAACATGCATTTGACAATAGCATGGTATACTGTGGTTCTTCTAAGAACCATGAAAGTTTACACAGCAATAGGAAGATTTTTTCTTCTGTAAAGGATGATAATGCTGTACATCCCTCAATCTGCCATTTGTCACAAGTTGAGCCAAATGCTACAGAATATGCTGATCTCAGTCAGACCCATGCACTTTAACCTGTGCCACCTGTAATCTCATGAAACCTGTAGGAGAAGGGCTGATAGTCTCTTCACTCTTCACCCCTCCATCCAAACCCAATCAACCCTTCACACATTCCAGGGAGCTGATAACAGCTCCTCCCAGCCCCTCCCCCATTACGGAGCGCTTCATAGATCATGGTTATGGCCAGACAGGGTTGATCCCTGGCACTGACTGGTACCAGCATCTCAGTTCAACAATAACACTTAGCAGAGACACTGTCTGTTAGCAGGTAGAATGATGTCAGGATTAAACTGCTCTTCCAGAGTCTGTTCAGAGGGGCTTTGGTTTAACACAGATCACTACTCCCTCTGATGCAAAGCTGGGAGTAGATTCACATGTAAGGCTATGTTCACACTTGACGTCTTTTATTACGCTGCCAGCATCTTTTTTACATTATAATCCTATGAAGTAAACCGTGTTGTCAAAAAAGTCGTGAGCGCTTTTTTAAACGTCACCGACGACTTCTTTTCTGCAGCTCAGGGCATCTTTTCGAAGTTGAAAACAGTTTTCTGAAAAAAATGCCCTACGTTAAGCACTTTTTTGACAGCCGACCAATTACAAGTGGAGTAGCCGGACCTGTTGTTTTCATAACAACAAGAAAAATGGAGTTGGAGCACAGCGAGTCATACAGTATAACCGGGTGCTCTGTGTACAGGGAACTCGCTTTATTCTATGTAATGTTAGCAACACCACTCTCTCTCTCGCTGTTCTTTCTCTACCTCGCACCACCACTTTGTTTTATCTAACGTTAGCATTAGCACTACTCCAAATAACACTGTAGGATACTGTAGCAATAGTTGTTATAGCTGCTTTTTGGAACCAAAACGCTGCCAGCTTCTTTTTTTTTTTTTACTACAAAAGTGCCCTAGTGCCCTTTTATGCTCCACATATCTGGAACAAACTCCCAGAAAACTGCAGGTCCGCTGCAACTCTCAGTTCTTTTAAATCAAGGCTGAAGACCTTTCTTTTTTATGTTGCCTTTCGTTAAATAATTGTTCATTTCTTATACTGAAGTTGAAACTGTATGAAAATCTATATAAGCATATAACGATAATTTAAAAAGTAAGACCGGTGGGACCGGCCTGTTCTGGGAACGGCAAGGATTGTAGGTGGATTACGTGTATAGAGCAACGGCTTATACATTGTCCTAGGCCTGAGCGAAAAATCGGCTAGCAACAACAACAACATCATAGCACAACAACAACATCATAGCACACACGAAAGAGCAACGAAAGAGCAACAGCAAGTGACAACATGGCTACCGGTGAGAGTGGGAAGTTTGTTCCCAAGAAAGGAATAAAATCATCTGTTGTTTGGAACTGGTATGGGTTTGCTGCGACAGACGTGGAGCAGCAAATCCCGCGCTGCAACATTTGCCTAAAGCCCATCGCAGGCAAAGGAAGCAGCACCACAAACAGAGACATCCAGCCGAATATGAAAAATGCCAGTCTCTCTCCGAGACGAAAAAACCCCGCAGTGACCAACAAACCTTAGCTAAAAAACAGCTAACTGTAGCAGAATCCTTTGCACAAGGCACCGCATATGACAGGAAAGGGACACGGTGAAGAACAATCACCGAAGCGGTCGCTTTGCACATAGCCAAAGACATAGTACCCATATACACCGTGGAAAAGACGGTAAGTTGTCTGCCGTTTGTACTTATTGCTTTCCTTAATAAGTAGGGGGGAAAATCGGAAAGAAATCGTAAATCGAATTAAAAAAAATTAAATCGGAGATTTTATTTTTAGGCCATATCGCCCAGCCCTACATTGTCCCATATACTAGCACCATAAAATCTTGTATTTTATCTGCTTTTATATTTTTAACTGTTTTTAACTGCTCTTTAATGTTTCATTTCTTATACTGCACTGTAATTTGTATTCTTGTATTTTAATTGTTTTTATGTAAAGCACTTTGAATTGCCCTGTTGCTGAAATGTGCTATACAAATAAAGCTGCCTTGCCTTGCCTAGTCAACTTCTTCTTGTCAAAGAAGATGCCAAGTGTGAATATAGCCTAATGCTGTTGCTTCTTCTCTCTTTGATGAAGTCTATTTGTTATATTAAATGTGTCCGCAGGTTTTTAAAAACCAAACCCCTAAAATAAATCTTAAAAACAATTGAAAAGCAGGAAACTTGATTTCAAATGACAGCTGTTCATCCAAGTATGCAGGCTGTTCTCATGAACCATTCACACATATAGCTACATAAAGTAAATTCATATGTATTCCACATATTTTTTGCTGTATGCAACACATTGACTGCTGCTGTATGAATCTTTTGTTTTTAGTTCTCTCTCCTGTCTCTCCCTCTCCCCCAACCGGTCGGGTCAGATGGTCGCCCACCTAGAACCAAGTTCTGCTTGAGGTTTTCCTCTCTGCTGTTGCACCAAATGCATGCTCTTTGGCGAATTGTTGGTTCTCTGTAAATTATAGAGCGTGGTCCAAACCAACTCTATCTGTAAAGTGTCCGGAGACAACTTCTGTTATAATTTGACACTGTAAATAAAATTGAATTGAAATTGAATGAAAAACTGTGGCCACTGTGGAGAGTTTTTTGTATTTATTTTTTTTACATTCGACAGCAGATAGGTATGATACCATACAGGAGTAACTCTACCTCCGGTACAGTAGGTGGCGCTCTGTCAACGCTCCATGCTTTTTCTTCCAGTTGACCGATCACTAAATTAGTAAAATTTAACAACTTAATGTTTAATATACACATTATTATGTCAGCGTAGGACAGCACAATGTTCCCGCCAGACAACTGACCACTTCTTTCGGCTGATTATAACGTTATCTGTAACCAGTGTTGGGTAGAATTAGCAAGCTAATTTTGTTAGCTATATAACGTAAAATGTATACCCTTTATTGATCCCCAATGGGGAAATTACAATTTACACTCTGTTGTTGTTACACACTACACACAGGCCTGAAACACACACACTCAGGTCCTTTCACATGCACTGATGGAGAGATGTCAGTGAACAGGCTGCGACTGCAGAACAGGAGTCCTGAGCAGTTGGGGGGGGGGGTTGGTACCTTGCTTAAGAGCACCTTGGCAGTGCCCAGGAGGTGAACTGGTATCTCTCCAGCTACCAGTCCACCTCCGTATTTCGGTCCGTACGGGGACTTGAACCAGCGACCCTCCGGTTCCCAACCCAACTCCCTACGGACTGAGCAACTGCCACGAACCAACTTTTTAAAACTAGGAACACCCACGGCAAAACCTTAATCCAAAATGACCTCCCAAAGCCCATGTACAGAGATTTGTGTGTTTTGCAAGAATCTATGTGTAGGAAAGAAAAGTTAAGGGCAGTGAGAATATGTTATGCTGAAAGAATATATGTTGCTAAAACAATTTATACTTTTTATTGTTTTAAGGGCCTCTGTTTGTCTCAAAATACCAAGTCTAATGAGATAAAGACACCCTTAAATGAGATAGGACTTGGGGAAAGTGATAGAAAGTGTTTGCCCTGAGTCACAAAAAAACAGCAACACAAAGTCAACAGAGACTCTCGCTGCAGGGCAGAGGAAGCAGGAACGCTATGAATCAGAGAAAAGGGAAGCCCCTGCCTAACGCACAAGTTGGGCTCAGAGGAATTTTATTGAATCACAACAAGTGACTAGCAGCTCTGCCGGAGTTCATCTTTGTGCTCCAAAGGCTTCCCAGCAGGTGGCTGCTTTGCTTTGTACAAAGAAATGCACAAATCCTCTCTGAATCAGTCACAGTTACACACTGAGTCAGAGACGCACATTGTCTCCTGTGTGAGCTGCTGCAAAGACTGCTTCATTTCTGATTCAATGTTTTTGTCTAGTTTGGGGGGCAAAATGTGTGCTTTTAACTTTAATTTGACAAATTAGAGTCATCGGACGAGTCATTACAATCACAATAAATTAAAAATCAATGTGCGTTTTTTCTAGTTTTCTAGAGGAATGAGGAATTACTAAGGAGTTATTAAGTTATAAGCTGGCTTGTCCTTTAAAATACATTTATTGTAGATGCTTGTACACCCATATTTTCCATTTGTTTTGAGTCAGCAGTTCCTCTCTATCAGAACAAATCATCCTCGACTTAGTCACAGTTTTAAATGAAAAACCAAGAATGCAGTTGCCTCCTCTGTGTATCATCCAGAGATGGCTAGAGGACGGTTCTTTTGGTGTTTTTTTGTCTTTCATAAAACTGCTGTTCAGGCTGTTTAAGCTAACAGTCCTGCATATTTTCGGACCTTTTTCCAATCAAATCTTTTGAAGCTGTTTCCATAGTAGATTAGTTGGTAAACACTATGAATGATCTTTTGTGGACTTTAAAAGAAAGTCTTGAATATGGCAGTCTTACTAGGCAAACCCTGTATCTTACAATCCCTGTTACCCTCATCTTTAACATGTATGTTCTCTGCTTTTTTGTGTTTTCAGCAGCTGTCTTTTTTTCTTTAAATCCTAAAGAGCTCAGAGTGCCAGGTCTCTTGCCATGGTCCTTAAGAGCCATAACTCCTTCCATTCAAAGCTAAGACAAAAAAGCTGCGTAGCAGTGCAGCCGGACGCTCAGCTCGTTACCATGGTGACCTCCAACAATGCCACCCTCAGCCAATCCCTGCTGCTGGTGCGCCACCGTTTAAACGAGCTTCAGACGCTTCACACAAATGAAGGTTGCGGGAAAAATAGGTCAACAGGGCTTCATTAGGTGGTAGGGTCGACCAAGAAAGCCCCCTCCCTCCCCACACAGACACACACACACACACACATACACTCAGACACACCCCAGGACCAGCTGCAGCTTCATCCAATACTAGGGAGTCATGAGGAAACTACTTAGATCTTGTTAAATGAGTTGATAATCTGTTATGAATCAGGGAGTTGTAATGTAGAGGACTGTCTCGAGAACTAACCCACACATACACACACAGATACCTTTAGAAATCACTACATAAATAAATGTTTCATTTAGTATACAAAACTGTTAAACAGATGGATTTCTCTCTTTGCAATTACCAATAACATTTTACGCTGGTATTTAATAAATAACAAAACTTTATCTCATAGCTACATCATTTCCTAATAATTTCCAAGGATTTTCCTGGAAATACCGGCACTAATTACAGGTACAATATGTATTTTTTTGTTCATTTATGATTGGGCACTTATTTTCATGTATTCCTCACCACATGTGCACTAACTGTATGGTTGTCAGATTTCCCTGTGCGTATGTTCAGCTGACCTGCTATGCACTGACTAAAAGATCCACCAGCTAATGCTGGCAAATATTTAGAAAATAATATTTGAAAGTGTACTCATTGATTGAACATTATCTTGATGTTGAAATGATAAAACATAAACATAAACATACCCATAAATAAAGGGTTACCATACTTCTACAGGACGGTCCTGTAGTGGCTCTAAACACACATATCAATACATGGCCATGCATGTGCACGTACTGAAAACAAGCAGGGTTGTACACATACTGTACACTTCACACACAAGCAACGGATACAGCTATAATTCTGGATGGAATTGTTTGATTTCCCCCCCTAAAAACTTAAAAACTGCCTAAAGTGTTCTACTCTGATGTATGGAATAAATGCATATATTAAGGTGATGTTTTTACATTTCTGCGGTTGTGGTAAACTGCACATATTGAAAACCTTACCCAGTTTGAACATCATCATGGTAATCAGCACCGTCCTCTGATATCTGGACCAAACTCTTCCAAACTCCATGGTAAAACAGGCTACTGAGGTTTCCAGTCAGTGCAGAACGATGCTTTCAGTCCACAGGTTCTCCATCCAGCACACGGCAGTGCTCCATCCAGGCTGCTCCAAGTTAGCTGCTGAGAGTGAGCTCCAACACATGCATGCCCGACCACTGGGACTCTGGGTCTGAGTGTGTGTGTGTGTGTGTGTGTGTGTGAATGTGGATTTTGAAGTGTGTGTGAGTCTCTCTGGAGACCAAGCTGGGCTGGAGTAAAGCAGAGTAATCACCCCAGCAGAGAGTGAGGGGAGGAAAACATGAGCTGGAGTACTGGATTGGTCTCTCACCATCTCTCTCTAAACCAGTTAAGAACTGGACTCGCTGCTCACTGTCATTATTTCCATGCTTACGGTTATGTTTTTTACATTTACATGTTTTTTTAAGGAATTTCTTCATTACACATCGAACATGCACTCCAATCAATCACAGTGATGCTGGGATTCAACATCCCACACATTATGGCTGCAGTTAACTCCAATTAACAACTTTTCATGATCGCTTAAGCGGCTGACTATTTTCCCGATCAATAGGTGAATTGCTTGGTCTGTAAAATGTCAGAAAATTTTAAAACGTCCGTATATTACTATGGTTTGCCTGTAATAATTCATGAGGATATGTAATTATGTTCACTGGCAATGTTGTTGATGTTTTTTTCAGTTGAGGAAGTGTTACTTTCTTGATTCTGAGAATGTAAACACATAATTTCAACCGTTGACTTTTTCAGTGTTTAACCAAGACAACTTTCTAATAAAGCATTTGCACAAGTGTAGGTTGTGGATCAATGGATTGTTGCTCCCCAGTCCCCTCAACTTCCACCCCACCTTTGGGAGCAGGGGTAGAGAGGGAGCTTATATCTATCTGGTTGGCGGAGCCCTCACTCACACTCCCACATACATACACTCCAACCCCCACCCCCAACCCCATCCCCAGGCGCTGATCCCAGCGTCAGGCTTAAACCTGCTGCGTTCACAACAACCAAAAAAGTTTAATTAAACACTCGCACTGCGAGGGGGTGGGGGAGGGGGAGGGGGTGCGGGTGGCCTTCAACAAGCGACATGCAAATGTGTAAAGTAGTGAGTCACAGCAGCTCCAAAGCTTCACATTCCTCAGTGACTGGCTGCCGCTTTCATTAAAGCAGAAACACAATAGAGAAATAGACAGCAGGCTGACATGGAGTCTCAGCCAGGCTGAGGATGCTGACAGTCTCTCTGTCTGTCTGTAGGTCTGTCTTTCTGTCGAGGAAAAGTGAGGTACACATTTCTTAAATTTTTACTGTGATGTGATATTTTCCCTGAATTTTAAAGTCTAATTACTTCATTTGATGATCCCACTATCATACTTACATGATAGAACATATAGAGAACTTTTCCATTGTAAACAGTGCACTAGTGGCAAGGTCTTTTGGTAAATTGACTGGATGCTCTTGCTGTTAAACTTGCTGCCCGGATGTCCGAACGGCCTGCGGCTCGCATGAAAATAGACCTGGCGCATATCTTTAGCAGAGCGGAGCTGAGATTCCACAGCGGAGCTGAGATTCCAGAACGCAGCGTAGACGCGCCCAGTAGAAAATAGGGGTAACACTGCTGCAAGCAAGCTAATCTACTAGCATGTTAACTACTGGCTGTGAGTTTGACATTGTTGTTTACTGCAATTCTTTATGTGACAATAGATATGTTACAGCACAAATTGATATTTGACAATGAAGTTTTTGTTTTTCTACTGCCATTGATCTTTATCCTGTTCATGAGCTTATATTTCTCAAGGCATAGAGTTTTTGGAAGTGTTTTTCTAGGCGTCAGATCAAAAAGGTACTACACCCTCAAATTGTGCAAGAACCTTCCCTCCAAGTATGTTTAAAAAATGCAACAGTGGAGAGAGGGAGCAACAACTGTGGCTACGTAGTGTGTGATGCAGGCGGTCAGGGGACCACCGTTCAGTGTAGCGTGGACATCAACACACTGCTTGGTAATCAGAGTTTACCAGCTATGAGAAGCTAATGTCAGACTCTCTTTCTCCGCTGAATGGACAGGGAGTCTGGTGGAGCTATGACCGTCACTAGAAACACATTTATGTCCTTTTGAGAGAGTTTCTGCATGGGTACCTGTCTTGTAGCTGGGCTCGCAGCTTGAGATCTCTAGATTTGAATTCCGCACAGTTTATTATTATTGTTGTGCCTATAAAGAGCAATATATCTTGATTATGTACAACTAGGGGTTAAAGTGGGCCAGAACACAACTCAAACTCAAACTCAGGCTACATTTACATCGCTACGAGTTTTGAGCCAAAAGCGAATTGCGTGCACACAAGTGTTTTTAGCTCCAGTAGAAGAACACGCCCATACCGCATATCTCATCAACATTCTCGTATACTGGGCATAAACAGGAAGCAGCATGTATACTCTGCCAATTTCTCGTAGTTGCCATGGTAATGTTAGTAGCTTAGTCTCAGAGAACAAAACATCATGACCAATGAGACTCAATCAGGTGGAAAAACATTGGCGTCAGTGTCGGTGTTGCCAAAGGTCTCCGTTTGCAACACAACCCGCAGATTCCAAACGGGGTCAGAAGTGTTTCCAAATGTCTCTGGTTTAGGGAATGTAAACGTAGCAAAAGATGTTCCTTTTTAAACTAAAACGTAGCAATGTAAATGTAGCCTCAAACTTTTTTGGAAGAAGGAAATAACAATAGTAACAGGTGAACTAGCTGTAAAAATGTATTTTCTTTAAATGCTGTGTACTGTGGTGTTAGCGCTTTCCCCGAGATATTAGGATTCCCACACCTGCCAGATCCCACTTTCACCCGTGTACAACGTCATAGTTTATCGGTCTTGCTAATGCTAGGACAACCAGCAACTGTGTGAGAGGCACTGTGTGAGAACTGAGGCTACAGTTAGCCAGTGTTCTGAGAATTAGGCTTAACCAAACCTTCGCCTTTTATTTACATTGTTTGCCAACAAGAGTCTATGTAATTATGTGTACAGATTAGTGGCTATGAAGTGTTTCATCTTTAAAGAATTTGAGGGAAAGTTATGTGCTACGACTGTTTTTTCTAAAAGTGCAAGTAGACAATCTAGCAAGGCAACTAAAAATCGAGGGGCCTTCCCAATTTGTTCAGCAACTGAAATAAGTCTGGTGTCATGGCCCCAATTGGAAAAACAATTGAACAATCACAAGGTAATGAAGCTAATGGTCTTGAATATGGAGGTCATATTCATAGCTAGCAGCTACATCCAGAAATAATGGCATGCTCGACACAGCTGTACAGGTTGTTGTTAGTCAACATATAGAAAAATCAACCCTTTAAGTGGAAAATGTCTAGTATTAACATGAACAATATTGAGTTAACTGCTCCTATAGCTACTGATTGGTTATGTCCTAACAAAGCAAAATAACCCATACAACCTAAATATTAAACTGAACGAGTAACGAAATGGCAATTTGGTCTCAAGAAGACTGGGTTTTTTGTGTTCCTCTATATAAACTCATTTATACCCTCCTTGCCAGGGCTGTAGTACTTGAGTCTGGACTCTGACTCAAGATGCTTTTCTGTTGTCTCGGACTTGTCTTGGATTCGTTGGTATTTGGACTCTGACTTGTCTCAGACTCGCCAAATATTCTAGTTGGTCTCGACTGAGTACAGCACTATATACTTTTGTTCTAAAGTAACTTCCTCCTTCAAAACAAAACCATTGATAAAGCGCACTCGTTCAGAAAACAGGTATTAGTTTAATTCAAAATCTATCTAGAACAGGCATTGAGAGGCATGGTCGCCTGGGATATGCCTGGCTGCATCATATACCTCAACCATCCAAAATTATCATCTTATAGTAGACAATATCATGTCCCTCTCATCACACAAATCATGAACAGGTAAGTGAGTGGTCTTGAAGAGGATTATTTTTTTCTGTCTTGGTATTGACTGTCTCTCATTTGGACTTGGTCTTGACTTGGACTTGAATTTGTCTGGACTCGGACCTGACTTGGACTTGAACCTCTTTGGACTCGGTCTTGACATGGTCTCGACTAGTCTTGGTCTTGGACTTGTGTTGGATTCGACAAAGGTGGACTTGATTACAGCCCTGGGGTCTCATTTATAAAACTGTGCGTAGGATCCTTAATACAAGTGTACGTACGCCCAAAATCCCCAAATGGCGAAAAATAGCCCGTGCGTAGGCACACCTGCAATGTTCCTTTTGTAAATCAGAGATGAGCTACAAGTGTGCGCACCTGGATCAGCCTCTTATTCCGCCCTGTACACGCCCATTTTTAATCATAAATAGTAAATGCAAAGCACCTCGTGAATGCTGATCAGTATATGAATGACACTGGCAGTTGTTACACCGAATCATGATGACTGGCGGAGAAAAGACGTTCAGGAATTGCTGCAAATTTAATTAGAATTTTGGCCTGTTCTTGCACAGTGTAGGGAAAGCTGATCTATAACTACATGTATTAATAATACGTCCAAAACGGCATTACGGCACTCTGGGACAGCTTCGATATCCCAGACGTATATAATAAGATTTAACAGAACTATATATTATAGCCAAACAAGCCTCAGTGATAAAGTTGAAGATTATATATAATATTTTTTTTTTTTTTAAAAACACTGTCTACCATTTCCCTCTGGAAACAGCCGGTTGCCCCCAGAGTTGTGAGGACCTGTATTTGGACCGGGATGGCACGGTTCCGGCGCGTTGCCCTCTACTGGACCCAATTCAGTACATAGATCCAAGAGCTCAGCTTTAGGGAATTTAAATTGGCATATTAGCCAGTCATGGTCCCTGAAGTCTCTTTTTCTCCTGATTCTTCCATTAGCGTAGTCCTCCTGCAGTGCCAGCAGGGCCATCATGCAGCATTACGCATGGGGGTCACTGCAGTTTGTTTATAACAATTTGTGACTGTAGACACCTTGCCAAAATCACAGCATCAACTAATAGTATCCCCCACCCTGAGATACAATTTGAAGACGAAAGAAAGTGTAATAGGCAAACACAATTTTCTTCATGCAGGTTTAGTCATGAACAGTATTAAAGTTTGAACATTAAGTGTAACGATTGCGCGAGAGCTTAACGGCTGTATTTTCAGACTTTGACATTTGATGATATATGCACAGTATTAAAGACAGATATTTAGTTATTTACACTGTGTTCTGCAGTTATCTAATGGTAAGGTGTTTGATGATATCCTGTATTCCATGCAGTCGGGCCATCTCCTACTGCGCTCTGTAGTGGACAATGTGACGTTGAGACAGCATCGATTAGATTTAAGAACATATTTTTATTTAAGATTTGAGTTGGAGGTGTTTATCATTCAGTACAATCCCCAAATAACACTGCTGGATTTAATCTTCATGATAACGTGGATGATATGGAGTGAAAAAATGTGCGTGATGGCATAATACTTGAAAATATTACAGTTGCAGTTATTACAGTTATTCCCATTTACTTTCTGCAGTCTGATTTCAGTTCACCACCTCACCATGTGCATCGCCAATTCCTATTTTGTCTCTGTACGCATGGTTCAGAGTTTGCGTGGAGGACTGCACATTCTCCCGTCAAGTTTGTTTTTTATAAATCACAACCTTTGAGTGGGAAGTGGTGTACGCACATTTTCAGCCCCGTTTTGTGCGTACGCCACATTTATAAATGAGACCCCTGCTCCTTGCCATGGTCCTGGCCCAACAGACCAACATTATTGCACAGTTAATGGAGGTGAAAACTAGCCAAGCTTTCTGTGTGGGCAGAGGTGATTTATTGTGGGGAACCACACACACAACACAGCACTGTACAGAAACACTGGCATTTACCTAGAAAATAAAGAAAGAAAATAGCTCGTAAATGAATAGGCTAGTCCCTGCCACATATTTCAGCATTTTTAGCCTAGCACTTAAATATCTCTCACAAGAGGACAACACTTTAAGTTTCCATGTAACACTATTGATGCTACTGAAACTGTTAAAGCAAAATTAACAGCTATTTCAGTCAGGAAAATTATATGGTAAATTAGGGTTCCCTAAGTGGAGCACAGGAGACATTTCATTGAATCATTGATTAAAATGGTTTCCAATGATTTAAAAATGCTTTACTAACCTCTTTATTAACAAAACATATGCACCACTGACATAACAGATTAAACAAAAAGTCGGGAAATTAAATACAATTGAACATACATATCACAATAGAACTATGACCAAAATGCCATCAAAATCACAATAAAATGAAAGAGTTACAGACTCTATGTAAAATTTAGCAATACAATTTCCAGTGTTGCTAGACACTCTGACCTTATATACTGGTCTCCCTGTTTAAGGACTTTTTATAATTGAAATATTGACAATTATTTGAAAATGGACATCTGCAGACTTTAATTAGAATCATATTTGTGATATGTCAAAGACTAGTCGACGGACGTTTCACTTCCAGGATTGTTCAGATGCCGCCGGATGGCCCTCATTTCGGCCGGATGTCCATCACCTTCCTCTTTCTTTGTGTTGGCGTGAGGACTATGGTTAACTGCTCCTCAGATCTCTGCAGGGTAAATCAAGACAGCTAGCTAGACTATCTGTCCAATCTGAGTTTTCTGTTGCACGACTAAAACAACCTTTGAACGTACACATGTTCCACCAAAACCCACAAAAACAAGTTCCTTCCTGAGGCTATTTTGCAGACGCACTGTTTCTGCGTACAGTAATTGGTTTAATGAAATGCCAATAAACCAGAGCACGTTTTTCTCCCATCCCGGAATGCTGTGTGGACTAGCCAGATGTGGAGGAGGGTCTGTCAATGGCAATTCAGGATGCAGTTTTTTTGTATGGGAATGTAATCATTTTTAGTAGACAGGGCTGCATACAATGCTATCTCATAATTATGAGCAAAATATGTCATCATTATGACCTTGTACTTAATTATAAGTATCATAATGCTATATTATACTCATGTGACAGAATGGCATGATAGTGCTTGATAGTTATGAGACACTATGATAAACACTTAATAATTATTATGTTTATAGTTATATATAATTCATTCATAATGATGAGACACTGATTAATCATATTAACATTGTATGTCATAATTACAATTGTTATTATAATTGTAAGATATGAATGCCAATTATAAGATACATCATACTGATAATGTTCTATGAGAACATCCTTTTGAGACTCTCTCATAGTTATGAGAATTGAGTATTCTGTATTTAACTTAAAATTCCTCGAAATCTTTGCAAAACTTCATAGTCATATTAGTGTCATATTAGTTGTTTTTGTGTGTGATAAAAAATAATATCTTCCAGGGTGACTTCACTTCTTATTGAAATTCATTTCATTTTCAATACTAACCAAATGTACCAGCACACTGATAGAGCGAGAGAGAGCGAGAGAGAGGGAGAGATGCCTTGTGTCGTATGATCGTTAACGAATTTAACACTTCAGCAGAGGTGTTAATTTCCATACAGGTTTAGTGGCTTAACGGTGAAGTATTTTGGCGACGGTAATGTTATTAGTGTTGTAAATTGCAGTTGATTTATTTAACCCGACCAAGGGTGAGTCTGATGAAAAGTGCTGAGTCTGCCCGGTTCAGCTCTGAGATTTTCTCGATTGCACAGCGCTGTGAAGGAATAACCACTGCTCCGTATGGTGTCATACGGAGCAATGGTCTGTGGATAAACAAACATGCTTACAATACACAATACAGTCACAGCAATTATAGACTTCACACCAGGAAAATTACAGCTAGTAACAGGATGCCAACACTCCCTCCTCTTTTACACCTGCACTGTATGGTAATACAGAGAGACACCGAGAGTTTAGTTCACAGATTAACGACATCACAAACATCTAAAACTGTGTTCAAGAATGGGAATATGAACTGTTGCCTTGACAAAAAAACAAATAATAATAGTTTGTTCTTATTTACTGCTCTCCTTTGTTCAAAGGTAACCAATCACAATCTTTGATGTCATTTGCTTGATATTAAACTTTCAACTGTCACCACATGGCGGCAGTGGTGGAGGAAGCATTCAGATCCTTTACGTCAAGGAGACATAGGCTCTTTTTCAGGTTAATTTGGTTACTAAAACATTTACATGGTTTAATGTTCAAAATACACAATATCTTTCTCATACTGTCTGTCTGTATCTACCTGTATTCACCCTCTGTCTGAAACCATTTAAGCACCTGTCTCTTTAAGCCCCACCTCACAAAAAGCTCAGTCTGCTCTGTTTGGCTTTTGAGAAAAATAAGGGACACCTATGCAGGTAGTTCCATAGCCTGTAAAAGATAATGGACAAAGCTTCCGGGCCTGAAAAGTGAAGCCAATGCTTTAAACCTTAAACCTGCATTCTATATAATTTCCAGCAGGGGTTGACTCCAATAGTTACAAAAACAAGTCCTACGTTTCACTTGATTTATTACCTCAACAAACATTTTCATAAAGAGTTAATCAATCAATCGCTAGTTTTAAGTCATCTTCAACAAAGCATTATGTTCATTTTTGTAATTTATGGTCCCATTTTAAAAAACAAAACGGCGATAAAGCAGGGGATTGCTTTAGGGGTGTGGCTACACTCCAACCTGTCAATCAGGACAGAGGATTAGCAATCACAACCATGACACTGTGTACATTAAAATAGTGTAATCTTGTTTTGTTTTGTTTCTTATCCATGATTTCATCTTAAACTTCACTAAAACTAAAGGAAAGTTTCCCGATTTTCTTTTCTACCGTAAATATACAAGTAGATAAATAGTGAAATATTTACCTGATGACTGGCTTCAGAAGATTGGCATGTTTCCCTCTTTAGCGTCTAGCTTAGCGCAGCACTATTGCAACCATAAACAACACTGGCTTGGTCGCAACATCTTCCCAGCTCCAACCTGTCATCAAAAATCGTCACATCCAGTTGCAAAAACACAAGAATGGTGAGTTTTGCCAAACTTGAGGCTTCAAAACGACACTCCACAAACCAATGGGTGACATCATGGATGCTACATCCATTATTTTTACATTCTATGTTAGTTCTCAAGCCATGGGTGGAGATACTCAGATTAGGGCGGCAGTATGTCCAAATAAGCCTGCATGTGGAGCCAGATCTGAATGTCTTGTTAAATCCCATGTTTTCTGATCTAGGCAGACCACAAAAAAGGGGTTGGACTGGATTGTGTTATTTCACAGTTTGTGGGTTAGTAGGCACACCAGATACCCAAATTTATGTGCACAAGCACACACCATCACAAAACACCCGAGGGAGGAGGTGTTTGAGTGAGTGGTACTGTAGCTTGGGTCAACAAAGTGGGGGGACTGACACAGTAAACCACTTTCTTGACTCAATCCCACATACACCTTCCTTAAATGTGGATGAATCTGCTTGTTTAAACTTGTCATCAACACTGTTTCCTTCTGTTTGTAAAGTGTTTGATGAAAAAAACAAAGTGACCAGCTGTTTTAGGAAATTACTGAGCCTTTTTCAAGATGTATTATACATTTTCAGTAAAAAACAACAACAGTGCTACAGACAGGGTAGCGAAGTCAAAAAGTAGTGAGAGATTGACTGTTAAAATAAGAAAAAATATACCAGCCTCATCTTTTATTGTTATTATTGTTTAATCTATAACCTCAAATAAGGCATAGTGCTTGAATGTGTTTTTTGTAAGAAATAATAATTCAACACAATTAATAAAGAACGGACCATGTTTGTGTTTTGAATTACAATGAACATTTTCACAATCTGTTAAATTGCGTATAATCTCTGGGATACACAACGCACATGCTCTTGTGTCTTTATCTCTGTGTGTTCAAGTTTCCACTGGTACAAAGCAGATAAAGAGGAAACACTGTTGGTGGTATTTTACAAGCAGTGGGAAGAGCAGCAGCTGTCTGCTAATGGGCAGCCAATGCTAATTCTTCTATTGAGTGGTTATAGAGGTTTATAACAGTCAATCATTGCCCACTGCTCATTAAATTCAGTAACCACAATGGTATGCTTAAGTCCAAATAACAATCTAATAAACTTTTTAAAGGGCAATTTAGTTTTTTTTTTTTTCAACCTGGCCCTATTTTCCTATTTGTTGTGTGTAAGTGACTGATAGGACCAACAATCTTTGAAAATGGTCCAGTAGTAAGCGTGAACGCTGTAACGGCTGCCACAAACCGGGTTGCAATGTAACCCTATAGGGCAAATGTGCATCGTAAATTTGGTCCACTAAAAGTGCTGTTTTTGCTGCTGACAGGCTCAAATTAATATTCTAAGTGTCTGATAACACCGCTTTACGATCCTTTCTGTTTAACTAGAAACAGCTCTGAGGTCACTAGCACTAAACCAGACTCCATTTAAAAAAACAATACTTTTAGCGTGTATAGAGCCAACATACTTTCACATGTACATCGGTAAACTATGTGTTTATTTCAACCAAAACTAGAGTTGTGATAGTTGGAAATGTGGGAAACAACCCAAATATTTTCATAGTTTTATTTTGTTTCTGTCAACTTTGAAGTGTATTTTACAATGCTATCAAAGAATTTCTAATATAGGAAGAAGTTCCACTCCCTCGTTACTTCCGGGTTCTGAGTTCCATGTAGGGGGCGCTCACAGGCCAGTGCAGAATGAATGGGAGTCTATGGAGCTATACCCCTAGAATCCACTTTTCTCAAGCTATAATTTTTTGTCTAGTAATTTGAATGTTGCATTCGAAAGGGGATGTTTTTATGTTTAAAAAAAGGATCTTTAACAGAAAGGTCGACCTCCTTAGAAATCCTTTCCATAATGTTGTCACACACTTAGAATATTAATCTGAGCCTGTCAGTGGCAAAATGAGCACTTTTGTGAAGGTAAATACAAGCTGGACAATTGCCCTATTGTAGCCAGTTTCGCTGACTGCCGACAGCAGCGGTATTGCTTCATGCTGGACCAATGTCAAAGATTGTTGTTCCCAACCAGTCACTTAGACACAAAAACATAGGAAAATAGGGTCCAGGTTGAAAAAAAATGGAAGTTGCCCTTTAAGCAATGTCAGACATACCACAATAGGATTAAATCACCTGGATGAAAGTTTAATAGTTCAAACGGTAGTTTTTTCTAAAGAGTGTGTGTAATAGTGATGGTTATCATTCTGTGTTGTCTTTAGGAAAAATCCTAGCTAACATTTCCCAACTTCCCTTGAGAGTGGAGGGACAAGGCTGTTTATAATTCATGGGGTTCCTTATAAAGTTCCAGACAAAAATTTGCTGTGGGTACTCTATCTCATCCTCCCTCTCTCTCACTCTATCTCTCTCTCTCGCCCTCTCTTTCCCCTGCACACACACACACACACACACACACACACACACACACACACACACACACACACACACACACACATTTCCCTCCCCTGCACATCTTAAAATCCATTCGTGTCTGACCCCTCAACAACAATGGCATCTCAAAAGAGCTCCAATTGCCTTGTGACCCTTAACTTCACCCCCTCACTCCCCCTCTTCTAAACTCTGCCAACAAAGAATGCTGCTAGAGCTCAGATGGGGAGACATTCAAATTCCATTTAACAACCAATCCAGCATTACTCACATCCATGTTCACATGTCCACAACAACTCAGCTCTGTATTAAACTAAATGTGATTTTATTTTGATGTTTTTAAAAAAGATGGCTGGTAGAATGTCCAAGCCCAAAAATGAATTGAAGTGGGAAAAGCAAAACACCAGAGATGTTCTAGTAAATACAATCATGGTAAATCCCAGTGCCCTCCTTTCATGAATGTGTTTTTATTTTTTCAATGAAAAGGTTTTTCTGACCCCAGAAGATTATATTCTATTATAGAAAGAAAGTAGTCTGTTTTAACATTTTTATTATTTGTTGTTTTATTTGAAATAATGTTATCACTATGAATGCTGAAGAAATACTTAGCATGTATAATGATACCTGCTGTGGCTAAACAGACAATGAAAGAAGCGCCACCTACTCAACAAAAACAGCAACCTGCATATTGCATTTACCAGTAACTTCCACCAGGTGCGATCCCGCCGGAGCAAATGCAGAAACAACACTTGTGATTCCACCAGCCGAGACGCAGTGCATCCCATGAGGGGCTCTCCACTGTGCTTCACTAAAAGTACGCGCCAGGTCTATTTTTGATGTAGCTGCAGGGTGTTCAACAGGCCAGACAGGAAGTGGAACGGCTAAAGGCTAATTTTCAAAACAAACAACCTGAACCTGCCCTGTAATTTCCAAGGGGGTAAGCCTGCCTCCACAGAGCGAAGCCACTATGGCGCAATTTTGATGCTAACAAGCCATCACCCCCCGTTAGCATTCCATTGACTGCCATTCATTTTGGCGTCACTTTGGCTCCGTAGCAGACATTTTTCTAAAAATAGGCTAACGATTTTGTCATAACCATGCGATCTACTATCACATAGTAGAGGAATTACTGTATAGTACAGGAGAAGCTTGCAGGCAGTTTCGACTTACATTAGCTGTTTAAGTTGAATTACTAATGTTAACTAGCATTTTACTTAGCAATAATTAGCCTGTGCCTATGTTATCTCCTTACATATACCTACGCTCTCCGTCTCGGAAAGATTCAGAATGATTGAGATTTCTCTTGGCACAGCTACCAGAAGACTTACAACTTTCAGACACATTTACGTCGGCAAGCTCAGTTTTCAGCTGCGCAGTAACGCTCAGCTATCATCGGAAAAGTGCTTCTAATAGACTTCACTGGTCTCCGTCCAGAGCAACGGGATCTGTTAGCCAATTTTTTTAACTGTCTATGGTAATTTCGCAGGTTTGGACAACGCTAACCTTGAGTTGCTGGCTGGCTGTTTGAATTGGTTTCAAAGACAGCAGAGAGGAGAAGAAGGGGGAGAGGGAATGGGGGACTGGAAGCTTGAGTAGGCACTGTTTCCACATGTTGCTAGTGCTTCCAGTTTTATGGGGTTATATATGTGTCTCATTCCTGAGCGAGTAATTGTATGTTGTGAGCACAGAGAACTATATTTTGCAAGCACATTACATTGCATTTTGAACAGAAATGAACACTCGCAAAAGTACTTTTGTTTGAGCAAACAAAAACCTATTCCGTGCTCAATAAATGTATTTGCATGTCTTTCTCTGCTCACAGGTAGACACTGCTGCGCTCCGGTCATGTCTCCCTCGCTCTCAACCTCTTCACACTGCACAATCAACTCTAGACACACTTGCTCAAATTTTCACAGCGTTATAAGTGTGCCACAAAACCAACCAATCGGAGAATCAAAGGTCAATTCTGATTGGCTGTTTGTCTCCAATCAGATCGCAAGCAGCAGGAAACACATATCTACAGGGAAACAGTCTTTGACACAACACCTGCAGTGATTCCCCAGCAAGGGGTATTTCTGCTGTTGCCAGGGGGTATTTGGAAAGATTGTGGAGCAGATTAACTAATCAAAACAACAATAATTGGATTAAAACAATATATCAACTAAAACGTCATCCTTCACAAGCAATCTAACATTAGCCCAGCATGGATGAAGTCTATGCATCCAACATGTCATCCGAACACAACTAAAATGTCACAATACAGCCACTTGTAAGAAGTTTGTAATACTGGTTACATAGTTATTGTGTTTTATTAACCTTAATTCTGTTTGCCAAGGCTATATTTTATTGGCTTGCAAATAGCTATCTGTTGCTAATGCTAACGTTAGCTAATTTATGTCAAAAAGCAGTAGCTAACTACAACCCCAAATCAGAAAAAGTTGGGACAGTATGAAAAACACAAATAAAAAAAGAAAGTAGTGATTTCTAAATGTACTTTGACTTGTACTTCATTGCAGACAATGTGAACACAAAATATTTCATGTTTTGTCTGGTCAACTTAATTTCATTTGTAAATATACATCCTTTCCTGTCATTCACTCCTGCAACACATTCCAAAAAAGGTTGGGACAGGTAAATTAGTTAAATAATGATGTGATTTGAAAACAGGTGATGCCAACAGGTGATAGTAATTATGATTTGGTACAAAAGCAGCATCCAAAAAGGTCTAGTCCTTTAGGAGCAAAGATGGGCCAAGGATCGCCAGTTTGCCAACAAATACTTGAGAAAATTAATGAAATGTTTAAAAACAATGTTCCTCAAAGAAAGATAGGAAGACATTTGCTTATTTCACCTTCAACAGTGCATAACATAATTAAAAGATTCAAGGAATGTGGAAGAATTTCAGTGCGTAAAGGACAAGGGCGCAAGCCTAAGCTGAACAACCGTGATCTCCGATCCCTCAGGCGGCACTGCATCAAGAATCGTCATTCATCTATAAGCGATATCACCACATGGGCTCAAGACTACTTTGGTAAACCTTTGTCAAGTACCACAATACGTAGTTACAGCCACAAATGCCAGTTAAAACTGTACTGTGCCAAAAGGAAGCCCTATGTTAACAGTGTCCAGAAGCGCCGTTGACGTCTCTGGGCTCGGAGGCATCTGGGATGGACCATCACACAGTGGAAACATGTACTGTGGTCAGATGAATCAGTATTTCAGGTATTTTTTGGGAGAAATGGATGCTGTGTGCTCCGGACCAAAGAAGAAAAGGATCATCCAGACTGTTACCAGCAACAAGTCCAAAAGCCAGGGTCTGTCATTGTATGGTGTTGTGTCAGTGCCCTTGGCAAAGGTAACTTGCACTTCTGTGATGGCACCATTAATGCTGAAAAGTACATAGAGATTTTGGAGCACAATATGCTGCCTTCAAGAAGACATCTTTTCCAGGGACGTCCATGCATATTTCAACAAGATAATGCAAAACCACATTCTGCACACATTACAAAGTCCTGGCTGCGGAGGAAGAGGATACGGGTACTTGACTGGCCTGCCTGCAGTCTCCAATAGAGAATGTGTGGCGCATTTTGAAGCGCAAAATGCGAAACGAAGACCCCGTACTGTTGCCCACCTTAAGACTTGTTTGCAGCAAGAATGGGACAAAATTACACCTGAAACACTTCATCACTTGGTGTCTTCAGTCCCTAAATGTCTTTTAAGTGTTGTGAAAAGGAATGGCAACATTACAAAGTGGTAAATGCTTTACTGTTCCAACTTTTTTTGAAATGTGTTGCCAAAACCAAAATAGGAATTTAGTTTTTTTTTTTTTTTAAACAATAAAAATCATGAGGAACACATTAAATTATGTGCTGTTGTATTGTCTGCAATGAAATACAAGTCAAAGTACAGTTAGAAATCACTACTTTCTTTTTTATTTGTGTTTTCCATACTGTCCCAACTTTTTCTGATTTGGGGTTGTAGCTAACGTTACTGCCAAGATATGGTTTCATTTTAAATACATTTAAAAGATAAATAAGGATATACTATGCACAGTGCAAACACATGACAACACTTGACGAGTCTAACAACACCTCTCTGGTCTCCAGTGAAATCATATCTTGGCAGTAGTTAGCTAACGTTTCTGCTTATTGAGATCATTCCCCGGCTGCAATAACGGCGAAGAGACTAGGAGAGCACTGATGTGGAAGACCCCGAAACGCTTACCAATCAGAGCAGATTGGGCTTTTTTGGGAGAGGGGCTTAAAGGTCTAGGTGCTAAAATGGAGCGTTTTAGACAGAGGGTGTAAACATGTTCTAGTGGAAACCCAAAATACAAGTTCACTATGAACCTGAAAATGAGCATAATATGGGACCTTTAAGTATATTAAAGTTTCCTAATTCTTTTCTTCAAATACAGAGGTGAGTGAACTGAATAAATGGGGTTTATTTTTTTACCTTTTTCCTTCTAAATGTATTGGGTAGTCCACAGCTGTGACTGCAAGTAGCCGTGACATCACCAAAGGCCTCCTTTTGCAAGTACAGGTTAAAAATGAAAATGAGTTTCACTAAAGCAGTGTGACAGCTGAAGCCATGATAAGAGACTGTGATAACTCCAGCACAGCAGTCAACCTCCTCCACTAGGAATTAGCGTGGATAGTGGAAGTCCCATTAAGAGGATTCTGGCCTGTTCAAGCATCTTAAAGAGCAACGGAACAGATACATGACCAAATCCCTGAGGTTTCTCGTTGAGGGAGAAATGTTGTTGCTCGCCAAAACAAATCTCTGTTGTGACTTCACTAATTGTTCTGGCTGTCTCTAATACCTGATTAGCACAATAACGTGATGTACACGCCAACTGGGGCCGTTCTCACTGCCTGTCTCTGTGAGGGTCTATGTTTTCTTCTGGGCCTTAATAAGATGTCATCCATGCTGAACTGGAGACTGTAAAATACAGTAGTCTACTATCTACTTTGTTTTCAAAAAACTAGGTGGATGTATAGCTAAATCTCCAAGTTCAACATGAGAATGATTGCAGCTCAGAAAAAACAGCTAACCTCTTCTCTAATGATATTTTCTCTGCGTGGTATAAAGAGATTGTCAGGCCTCAATCTGTTGTCCTGTCCCCTGGCCTCCTGTCTGCAGTAATCTTGATGAGGGGCTAATAAGCCAGAAAGACAGCAGATCCCAGCTATGCCCCCCCCCCCCCCCAGTGGGTCCCTCGACCTTGGAAAACAACCCTTCATCACCCAAACCTGGTCTGAAGTATGCACGCTCAAATGCTCAAGTAATGAAAGGGATCTGAACAGAGCTAGGTAGGATCAAAGCAAACATCCTCCAGTAATATTTGGAAGGCAAATATAATAGTAAAACATTGCATTCCATTTGGCTTTTAAGTTGTGTCTGCCTGTCAGCTTAACTCTGACATTACTACACAGCAGGGGACTGAGGACAGACCAGACAGACATGTTTTTGTTGTTCAGGTGCAGTAGTTTTACTGTATTATAGGCTTGTGGCAGTTGTTGTAGGCTATTCCTGTCATAAGAAAATGCTATGTTTAACATGCAACAGAACATAAATGATAAATAAGGTTTCTAAAACTTAACTTAAAGCGTAACTCTCGTCAAAATGCATCCTAGGGTATTTTTGTGAATGTACGTGAGTCAAACTTTAGTTTAAAAGCATATTTAGGACCGAATCGCCACTTTTAAGATTCACCGTATTGTCGTTTTTCGGTCAAATGGCCTTTTGAATGGGAAAGCTAGGGGCACTCTCTTGCTAGCTTTAAAATAGCTGTTTTTGAAATACTAAGACGGTTCAACACAACATGAAACTTCACCAGGGGCTCTACACATTAACGCAAGCATTGACAACATTCTTTGTGTACACAGATTCACTAAAAAGAAAGTTTTTGAACAACTCACCATAGCTGTTGTTTTCCTGCTGCTGCCATATTATCAGTCCAAACTAGTCGATTTCCGAATGCGGATGAATGGACTCCATAGGAGGAAATATCATTCTTATATAAGGCTCTACAAGGTCAATATTGTTTTTTACAAACGACAAAACAAAAAATCATTCATGCATTTATATGGAAATAAGCTGTAGGAGCTTTCCATCTTTACTTTCCTCCCTGTTACGTCGCATTCGGAAATCGACTAGTTTTGATTGATAAAAGCCGGAAAACAACAACAGCTACGTGAGTTGTTCAAAAGTTTCTTTTTAGTGAATCTGTGTACACAAAGAATGTTCTCAATGCTTGTGTTAAGGTGTAGAGCCCCTGGTGACACTTGAAGCAAAGTTTCATGTTGTGTTGAGCCTTCTTAGTATTTCGAAAATAGCTATTTTGAGGCTAGCAAGAGAGTGCCCCTAGCTTTCCCATTCAAAAGGCCATTTGACCCAAAAACGACAATACGGTGAATCTTAAAAGTGGCGATTTGGCCCTAAATATGCTTTTAAGCTAAAGTTTGACTCACGTACATTCACAAAAATACACTAGGATGCATTTTGGCGAGAGTTAAACTTTAAAGGACCACTCAGATGATTTTACAGATAGAGTAAAGATCAGTTTACTTATAAAAAAATTTGAATGTCTTACAAAATGTGGACCTTGACTTCCGGTTATGGCGGTGTGATGAGCAGACGTTGCTCCCTGTGCACTGCACTGTTGCTAACCCTGGAATAGTCTCGCAGGTCTGGCTAGTCCACACAACATTTTGGGATGGAAGAAAAACACTCTGGTCTGCTCTGGTTTACTACTTCATATATTGTATAAAGATAAGATGCATAATAAACTGGGCCTACATTAACATATCGGGGGGCCTAAAGCCTTTATACATACCTTTTAATAGTGCGCTACAATACTAAGCTATTAAAATATCATATTCTTTACCTATTCATATATCATCATGTTTTATTGTCAAACACAGTGAATCCCTAAGCTTAACTGTATGTGTGGATGGGTATCATAGTGGCTACCTTACCTAAAGGCCAGTCAGCCTATCATCAATGTTGTTGTTTTTTACAAATAGGCCGATTTATCTTTTGCTAATAACATGTTGGATTCATGTTAACGCATATTATTTGGACCTATTTTAATTTTTGAGGTGAATTCTTTTTTTCAAAAAAGTATAAAACATCAGTTTGGCGGCCCTCCTGCAGTGACTCTGAGGACCCCTTAGGTTGAAGTTCTCTGTTTTAGATGTTTCAGCACTCCTCCAACCAGGTACATGGTACCAGTCACCCACACAGGCTGACAGAGGCGTGCCAAGTCTCTATCACAGAGCTCAGGGGATGGAGGAGGGATCCTGGTGGAGCTGAAGGATCCAGCAGAGGCCGACTCCTGCTCCTTTCTCTGGCTGATCCACTGGAGGGCACTAATGATGCAGGAGAACACCAGGCTGTGACTCTCAGAGCTGCTCACCAGATGGCGATGGTGGTGAATTATTGTTTCTGTTACATTCAGGCTCTGCCGGCTGCTCTGTTTTTCTCTGCAACGAGCCAACATGCACATGCAAACTGATGCTGCGGTGAGCTGCAGAGTACTGCAGAAAGGCTTTCATTTTAGTGAGACTGTATACAATTTCAAATTAGGTTAAGAGAACAAAATCATAAACTTGTAAACATATGGACACATGTCCTCATAGACAATATATATGGACACATTTCCATGTGCTTTTAGTCAAGTGTTTTCTAAATTCCTGCAGTGATCTGCTTTAAATGTGATTTAACATAAGTGGGACATGTTAAGGTATAGTACAACATTTCAGATCATAAGTTTTCCCTAATTGCAGCAGGGGCAAGTCTATAAAGGACTAAAAAGGACACAGTGAATAGGTTGGTCAACAGAACTTCAAACCATACTGGACATTTAGTTTTGTGTGGTCTAACTAGCAGAACTCCTACCTAATGTCATCACTGGTCTCATCTCTACTTGATGCCATCACCGACCTCATGTCTGTCTCATTTACTCCTTGCCTGTGTTCTGCTCCACTAAGACATATTGTCAAACAAACATTATGTAATAGATTTTCCATATTAGTTTGTCCATATTAATAATATCAAGAAATGAATCTATGGTATCAAGTGGCTCCACCTACACTTCCACCTAATGTTAGACCTACCTGTTGCTTTTCCCTGTCTTTGCTGATCCATCATCCTCACACCTGAATGAAATGAACTTACTGTTACATATAGCAGCCTAAATTCAATTCTTAAATCAGCCTAGTGATGGCATCAGATAAGACAACTATTATGCAGTAAGGTTGTGCTGCACATTCATATTTTGGATTTTAAAAACTACAAATATGGAGAGCCACTTAGGACAGACGTTTAAAGAGAGAGAGATGTGACCCTGTAATTACAGCTTCCATGTCACCCAACAGATGTAACTATAGCCTGTATGTCTGACAGTACAGCTAACATATACAGCTAATGGTAAAACAAAATCTATTAATGATTTCATGGTAAACCAGACTTATTGCATACGTTATGTTTTCCAGCTTCTTGTCATGTATTGTGCATGCTACCTTATATTTACCAGTTGTTATTTTACCTTAAAAAAATGGGATATGTCAAGCATGGGATTAGTACCATAGGGTTTAACCAAAATCTGAATGTAGCTATCAGCAACATTGGTTTGCATTGCTAGCCGTAAACCCCACTTTAGCTGCTAGTGTTAGCAAACACTAGCAAGTCTGAGAACAGCCTGTTAACATGAATATTTGCAAGCCTCCAAGTTTGGTAGAAAATCTATGCATGATTCCATGGTAAACCAGAGTTATTGCATTAGTTATTTATGTTTTGTCATTTATTGTACATGCTACATATTTTCCAGTTTTCAGCTCAGCTTGCATATTCTGCTAGCCGTGAACCCCCATTTGGCTGCTACATTCCCAGTGTTAGCAAACGCTAGCTAATCTGTTAACATGAATATTTGCAAGCCTCCAAGCACAGACATCACACTGTTAATATTAAACAGTCTATTTAATATTAAAGGAACACGCCGACTTATTGGGACTAAACAGTCTATTTAATATTAAAGGAACACGCCGACTTATTGGGACATAAGCTTATTCACCGTAACCCCGACAGTTAGACAAGTCGATACATACCCTTCTTATCTCCGTGCGTGTCGTAACTCTGTCTGACGGCTCCACCATTAGCTTAGCCTAGCACAGATCCTGGAGGTAACCGGCTCCAACTAGCCTACTGTTCCGAGTAAGTGACAAAATACCACCAACGTGTGCCTATTTACATGTTGCGATTTGTATAGTCACAGTGTGTACAAATAACGTCACTTGAGACACAGACATCTTCTAACTGTATACAAACTTTGAATTATATTCTCAGAAAGGGAAGCAGGCGGAGTGATACGCTGCAGCTCTGAGCAGAGCTGCAAGCATATCACTCCGTCCAAGTAGCACTCAGCAGAGCTGCAAGCGTATCACTCCGCCCAAGTAGCGCTCAGCAGAGCTGCAAGCGTATTACTCCGCCCAAGTACAGGGCCGGATTGGGACTCATTTTCAGCCCTGGAGTTTCATGCCTTAGACCGGCCCACTTTAGTTCACGACTAAAGGCTTAATTCATATTACTTTATCCTATTCTCTTTCAATCATGGGCTTTGTATATTCACTATTGTTTGATTAAAAACGTAATGGGTCACTAGTAACACTTGGGCATAGAAAGTTGTTATATTGTAACTAATGTGATCACTGCAAAAAAAAAAAAAATGCTTTTCTTACTTAGTATTTTTGTCTCGTTTCCAGTTCAAATATCTAAAAGAAAATCTTACATCAAGATGCATTTACTAAACAAGTATGAAAAAATACCTCAAAATTAAGTGATTTCTGCTTAAAACAAGGCACATTATCTGCCAAAAATAATTGTTTTAGATTTAGCTTGTTTTAAGAAACAACAAAAAAACTAAATCACTTCATTTTTAGTTTTTTTTTTTCAGAAAACAAGACATCATTTCTTATGATATTTCACTTGAATTAAGAATATTTAGATATTTGAACTGGAAACAGGTAGGATACTAAGTAAGAAAAGCATTTTTTTCAGTGATAACGTTTTCTTATTCACACATTATGGTACATCAGCAGCTTACCTGTGTCTCACAGTGAGAGCATTAGTCTCTTCACACCTGGCTCTGTGTCTGACACTAAATGACATGGTTTACATTTATTTCTCACCAGAAATATCCCGTTTTTACAAAGCTTTCAAATCAAGTCAAGTCAGTTTCATTAATGATTCATTGTTATTAATGTATAATAATCTCAGGACATGTTTCATTGAGCAGGGTTCTGGTGTGTTGGGCTCCTGACTGGAGCTCGGTAACGTTACCAGGCCTCGCTGCTCGTCACTGTTAGCAGCAAACCGGACTAGAGGCGGCTGCTGCTGAACAGCTACAAGAAAAACGTTTGATACATGAACGGTGGTTTGCAGACAACGTTGTTTTGCATCTTGCACTGCTCCTATAACTACCTTAACGTCAGCTACTTACCGGCCTCGTCGTCTTCATTTGTTGTTTTGAGGAAAAATGTGCTCAGCTTAGAAGATTTGGCCGCGTCACTTTCCAAAGCTTTCTTCTGTTTTATTCTGGCCTTTTCAGCGCCGCCTTTGCGCTTCCTGTTGTCTATTTTTATCTGACTTTTTTATTTTGAGCAACTTGCAAGGTGCCGTGTCGGGGGGGGGGGGGGGGGCGGGGGAGTCAAAAGATAATCACGTCATCATTAACCTGCAGGCTGCACTCTGTGAGAAAATATTAAATAAAAAGAGTGGGACTGTGATAAAATAATGACTACAAAGAGTGGGGCTGCTGTGAGTGCAGGCAGCCATAGGGACAGCATCCATATTTCAACCCAGTGCCATGACAACAACGGCCCTCGCGGCCAAAAAAACAGACCGGCCCACCGGGAATTTTCCCGGTGCTCCCGATTAGCCAATCCGGGCCTGCCCAAGTAGCACTGCTTCGCTATCTGAGAATATAGTTCCCAGTTTATATACAGTTAGAATATGGCTGTGTCTCAAGTGACGTTGTTATTTGTACACGCTGTGACTATACAAATCACAACATGTAAATAGGAACATGTTGCCGTTATTTTGTCACTTACTCGGAGCAGTAGGCTAGTTGGAGCCGGTTACCTCCAGGATCTGTGCTAGGCTAAGCTAACGGTGGAGCCGTCAGACAGAGTTACAACACGCACGGAGATGAGAAGGGTATGTATCGACTTGTCTAACTGTCGGGGTTACGGTGAATAAGCTAATGTCCCAATAAGTCACCGTGTTCCTTTAAGCTTTTGTCTTATAGATTAAGGAAGCAACAGGCGGAGAGAACAACACGGAGATGCACGGAGATGAGAAGGGTATGTATTGACTTGTCTAACTGTCGGGGTTACGGTGAATAAGCTAATGTCCCAATAAGTCGGCGTGTTCCTTTAAACACACGTTTAACATAATAAGTTTAATATTTAATAAGTTAAATTTGTAATGAATGTAGCTACGTAGGCTAAAGTATGCTAAAGACGATTCAGCATCAGCAAAAACAGCGAGTCCATTAGGTCTGTGTTAGCCAAAATCACGAGGGATTTGTAAGAGCACTCTGCCCTTTGATTAGTTTTGAGTTTAGACAAGAACAGCTTAATATTAAATATAAAATCTTGTTTGTGTCCATAACGTTTGCTGATGGTCGCCGTTTCGCCGCCGTTTCGTTACAACGTTGCTTTCGTTGCTTTTATACTTTTACTTTTTAAAAAATGCAGTTTTTTGTTTGAACACTGTTGTGAATTAAAAACGCTTGTAGTGTGTAAACAATAACTACCATAGTTTACAGGTGTTTGTTTTGTTAAAGCCATTCACAGGGTTTCCCACGTACTGTCTCCCCTGCCACGACCTCTTGCCACCCCTTTTCTTTTCTATCTAGATCACACACACACACACGCCAGGGCCATCAACTACATGTTTCCAAGGGCCAGAATTTTTTTCTAAGCAGACACTTAGAAAAAAGTCATTCTTATTAGGTGTTTGTATACAAAAAAGGCTTTCTGAGTTTTCTCTGTATAAATACAGAATATGTTATAAAATAATAAGATAAATAAGTATAAAATAAAAAAGTATATAAATCAATATATACAAATTTAGACAATTATACAACACATACATTCATTTATGCATGTACTTATTTAGTTACCGCCATAAATCCCTGCTTAGTTTCAAGGTACAGTTTATGTAATGAAGATTTACATCTTCAATATCAGATGAGACCATAAGATGGCAGCATTAAGCAACTTTAACATCAGTCTGCACCTGAAGTTACATGCTGATTATTTTCATTGATTAATTATTACATCTAGACAAAATTTCTTTGTGAAAAAAAATGCAAAGGGAGAGGCCTACCTTTATTGCATTTCTCAAACAGAAACGGCCGCGTCGACGTACTATTACAATGAATGGCCTAGGGGGCAAGCCTGCATCCTCAGACCGAAACCGTGATGGCGTCATTTTATGCTACCCAAACCATCACCCCCCGTTAGCATCCCATTGACTGCCATTCATTTTGGCGTCACTTTGACAGCCAATGCGTTTAAAGACTTAATTTGTCCATTGTTTATTTCTAAAGAAACACGACAATGTATAAAAGGCTCCGTTATCTTGTACCTCACGTTATGGCTCCGTAGCAGACGTTTTTATAAAAATAGGCTAACGATTGCGTCATAACCACGCGACTTATGGTGCGTTCTTTTTGCCTCGAAAACTCGTATTTTACGAGGTCAAAGCTGTAAACACGCCCCCTGACCTCGTATTTACGAGTTCGGAACTCGTACATCCACCGAGGTACCCAAGCTGAAAATCCAACATGGCTGCCCCCTGTATTGACAGTTGTGAAAGCTGTAGTAACATTATAAGCACTTCTGTGTTATTTGTGTCACACAAAATCAGTCGTACACGCAGCGCTGTCTTCTATCTGTGTTGTCACGCGGTTTGTATGCACAAAAAACAGCGTATACATTGTTTAAACTGCCGTTGTTGACATGGCTAACCTGGCTATAGCTAATGAAAACAATGAAAATCCCACTTGCAAAAAGAACGCATTCAACTCGTGTGTGACGTCATTCCCAGTTGCGACCTCCGACTTCTGAGGCAAAAAGAATGCGGACAAAATTGGCACTATTAAAGGTTTGGATCCCTATGAACTCCCCAACAAAGATTGGAGCATCGACAACCATTCACACATGTAATACTTTTAACTATGTGTTTCAAAAGTGTAGTTACTAGCTGTCAACCCTCCCGTTTTTTTCCGGGTTTCTCGCGTATTTGAGGTCTTTTCCCGCTGTCTTCCCGTTTTAGCATTTTCCTGTAAAATATCCCGTATTTGAATACTCTCATAACATTAACGTTAGCCCTTCCATCTGACCTGTCAGTCTCTGTACTGTTGTCCTGTTGCTGTCAGATATAACTGTCTAAATAGCACTAATCAAATGGTGAAGTTAATGGTGGTTATGTGTTTAATGTGTTACACTAGTCGTCCGTGCAGAGGCTTAGTGCCGGCTAACGCTTGCTAACTGCTAAGCTAAAGCAGCTAACACAGCTAACGGCGTGTAAACCGCTGCGATATTACCAAGAAAGCAACGACAGGAAGGATAAACTCAGAGCGTTTGAGCCGCACGGCTGAAAAGTTTAAAATGTTACTGGACAATAAGCTACGGAAGAGTAATTTTTTTTCTATGGTGAATGCAATACGCTTCCGTAATAAGCCGCTAAAATGAGAGTAGAACTGAATGAACTGAGAGCAGCAGCAACAACACGCTAAGACCCAGAAATGAGAAAATACCTTACCAGAAGCAATATCAGCCATTGGCCCCTGGCTTGTCCCAACCTACATTTATAGAGAGTTACTCGGTTCTGATTGGTTAATTACAGCATGACGGTATACAAATAGCCCGCCCCCGCTGCACATCGCTACTTGGGGGATACGAATCCTGGGTAAGTACCTTGGCACTACACCGGCACGGCTCGGCTCACTTTAGCAGGACTGTAAGTACGTGTCCTTCATTTGTTAATTATGTTTTATTAAGTTGTGATAGAAATAAGCAGCAGACGAGCCGTTTTCAACTTTCATCTGTGTTGTTTTCTTATTACTTTAGTCATGTCTGTTCAAAACGTTGGCAGTTGGCACTATGCTAACTGGTAACGTTAGCAGTTAGCTATCACTGTGCTAACTGGTAGCTAACGTTAGCAGTTAGCTAGAACTGTGCTAACTGGTAACGTTAGCAGTTAGCTAGCACTTGTGCTAACTGGTAGCTAACACTTGTAACTTATATAAACACAAACATATAGAACCTTCTGTACAGTACATACTGTATACTACCTCATGAATACATGGTGCATCATGTCAAGTTAAATATTAAACGTTTAATACCAGATTGCAGCTTAAATTACTAAAATGTGGCCGTAGGTTTACAAAATGGCAAAATGTTTTCAGTTTGACATTTTTACTTTCCCTGCCTTATCTCTGCTTTATGTTATTGTTAAATTGTTATTTTGCTTGACAAATCAAAATGTGGATTTTCACGAGTGGTGAAATATAATATAAGTATATAATATACTTTTTTATAGTGGAGATTGTTTTAGAGGCGTCACCACTCTGAAAGCCTTACTGCACATACATTTTTTCATGTATATTTTAAGATAAGTGTTGCTGCCAGAAATTAGTTTGAATTGCAGAAGAAAAAAAATGTAAAAACATAATTTTTTATTGTTGAAATAATGCCATTATTCTAATAACCCTAACCCTAATAACCCTAAGTGAACATTGCAAGTGTAGACACATTGTTAACACAGCTGTCTCGACCCTGTGGCTAAAGAAATAGCATGTGAGTGAGCGGTTAATTTATATGTATTTGAATCATATTTTTTTTCTGTGAGAAGTAATGTATGTATGACATGATTTTGTTTTCATTGCCCTCTCTTTCATGTGTGTGTGTGTGTGTGTGTGTGTGTGTGTGTGTGTGTGTGTGTGTGTGTGTGTGTGTGTGTGTGTGTGCGTGTGTGTTGGTCCTGCTTGACGACCAGCAGAAGCTCTTGGCTCAGATGGCCAAAAGCACCCTGTCTGCCCAGCACTTGGTCATCCTGGAGCGCTACCTCATCTCTCTCAGCCACAGCATGATGGAGGAGAAGTACAAGATCCGCTGGAAGGGGCCTCCCAGCCCACCACTGCCTGCTGCTGCCAGAATGGCTGTAAATGTGGTTAATCCTGTGATGACAGTGTGACCTGTCCAGCCTGTACCCAGCCTCTCACCCTCTGTGTACTGAAAAAGAATATGTGCTGGTTCATGCAAGGTAGTACATCTTAACTTCAATAGCTCCTGATGCAGCAGTACTTTGCCAATCAACTCAGACCTATAGGGTTAGCCAGGTACACCAGAGCAAGTATTTACAGACTGGTGTTCAGAACAGAATAATAGCCAGGCTAAACAGGAAACATCATAAGTCAAGGGATGTAACTGTATGAAAATTTGACCAAAAGTATCATGGTTTTTGGTATTATCGCGGTATTTTTAAAAGTGTCTTCAATATGTTCAGAAAGCACTGATAGGCCTACACAAACTGAAATAGTTTCAAAAAGTGTAACAGTGCAACTTTTTTCCTGCACGTTCTGCAGACAGGATAACTATCTTCAATCAACTGTCCTTCGGCATTCTTATTAACCAAAATATGCCCGTGCTTCAGACTTAGTCCTCTTAAAGTGTTTTCCCACCGCAGGGACTTTTGCAGTTCCTAGAACTAAAATGTTCCTAGAACACTTTTTTTGTTGTGTTCCCACCAGACAAATTTGGGGATTTTTTAGTTCCTCTGGCCATATTACGGGACTTTTTTAGCTCCTACTTCAGTGCAGGGTCTTTTCCCTTTTCCTAGGTCTACTTGATTGGTCGAACTTATAAGTCACGCCCACTGCCAACCCAGATCTTGCAGTGCGCCGTCTGTAGGCTACTTGCAGACAAAGCAATTTTCACCATCGTATTCATCATTAAATTCACTTCTGACAACGTTTTAGGCGAGAAATGAACTGTTTAGATTTCGAATATAGGCAGTCTTCCGAAAATCCTTGCCGAATTGACAATTTGCTTCAAAGTTTTTGGAGTTGAGAAGCTCCATAAAGTGAAGGGACTGCCAGGTGGTGGCGGCCCGGGATCGCTTGTTCACTGGTCGGCCTGTCATCCTGGGACGCCACGCTGTAAACTAGCGGACTCTCAGACCGCGGTCTCGTTAATAAGAGGCTTTTATTTCGCCATTGAGGGATTGTTTGTTTAAATACCATAAACACATGTCCATCATAAGATTAACGGAACGTGTGGTTAACTGCCTTTTTACCGTTAAACTCCACAAGCACCTGGTCCGCCATCACACGCACGCATGCACGCGCGCACACACACACACACACACACACACACGGCCACAGGGAGGGAGGGAGAGAGATGTTTCTCTTCGGGAGACTTGTTTAAATTATGACATATATAGCCTACATTACATTTAGTATATAGTTCATACTTTTTTTGGCGTATTTTTGTTTCAAAGTTTTCGGAGTTGAGAAGCGGCCTGTCATCCTGGGACGCCCCGCTGTAAACTAGCAGACTCTCAGACCTGTCTCGTAAATAAAAGGCTTTTAATTAGCCGTTGTTTGTTTAAATATCACAACACATGTCCATCATAAGATTAACGGGAACGTGTGGTTAACTGCCTTTTTTGCCGTTAAACTCCACAAGCGCCTGGTCCGCCGTCACACACACGCACGCACGGACACACAAACACACACACACAGACACACACAGAGAAAGAGAGAGAGAGATACCTGTTTCTCTTTGGGAGACTTGTTTAAATTATGGCATAGATTAGACATTAGATTTATATAGTTTGGCGTAGTTCTCTTCTGATTTTAATTAAGACCGTTGCTGTGCTTGCATCACTCCCTTACCACTCCTACCAGTCCCTGTGGTCACTTGGCCAGTGAATGCAGATGGAAAAAAATGATTTATTTTTGTTTATTGTCTGTGTTTCTCTGTTATGTACTCCAGTCTTTAAACGCAGCCGTTCAAACTCCTTATGAGGATCCCAGCAAGGCACAACAGGAACATTCTGATGGTCTCCTCCATCATGCTGCTTTGTTGTTGTATGTGGTGCTAAGGTCTAGTGACGATGCTATGAAGACCGTTGCGGTGCTTGCGTCTCTCCCTTACCCCTCCTACCAGTCCCTGTCACTACCGGTCACTTGGCCAGTGGGAATGCAAATGGAAAAAAAGATTTTGGGGGAGAGTAGTTCTTAGAACTGCTTAGAAGTGTACTTTCTTAACCTAGCACAGATCCTGGAGGTAACCGGCTCCAACTAGCCTACTGCTCTGAGTAAGTGACAAAATAACGGCAACATGTTCCTATTTACATGTTGTGATTTGTATAGTCACCGCGTGTACAACTCACAACGTCACTTGAGACACAGCCATCTTCTAACTGTATACAAACTGGGAACTATATTCTCAGAAAGGGACGGAGTGATGGGCGGAGTGATACGCTGCAGCTCTGAGCAGAGCTGCAAGCATATCACTCCGCCCAAGTAGCACTCAGCAGAGCTGCAAGCATATCACTGCGCCCAAGTAGCGCTCAGCAGAGCTGCAAGCGTATTACTCTGCCCTGCTTCCCTTTCTGAGAATATAGTTCCCAGTTTGTATACAGTTAGAAGATGGCTGTGTCTCAAGTGACGTTGTTATTTGTACACGCTGTGACTATACAAATCACAACATGTAAATAGGAACATGTTGCCGTTATTTTGTCACTTACTCGGAGCAGTAGGCTAGTGCTAGGCTAAGCTAACGGTGGAGCCGTCAGACAGAGTTACGATACGCACGGAGATGAGAAGGGTATGTATCAACTTGTCTAACTGTCGGGGTTACGGTGAATAAGCTAATGTCCCAATAAGTCGGCGTATTCCTTTAAATGTGAGAGTGTTAAATTTAACACTAGGAACGTATCTACATGCGTACACTCTTTTCAGTGTTAAATTAACACTTTTGAAAGTATCAATGTTTTTACACTCACCTGGAGTTGATTCAACCCTGTAACAAGTTGAAAGTCAACACTGGCCAACACTGAGTGTCAGTGTTACCAATTCTATTCTACCAGACTACACTGGACTCCAATTTGTTAACACTCATAGGTGTAAGGCAGGTACACCACAAAAGTAATACAAAACAGTTCAAAGTCACAAAATTACAGTATGGAATAATATACATTTGGTTGTCAGTGTCCTTTGAAAGTAGCACAGTCACACGGTCTGTAGTATATTGTGTCACAGATCAGTGTGAAGACATTGTTCAGATCAATGTGAAGACATTGGTTTTCTCCTCAATACTGAATGCATTTAAGTGATCATCAAAATACATTGTTGAGACTACAAGTTAGAAGATAACCATCATCTTTAACAATTACACTGACAATCCTGTTGAAAAAAGGCATCTCATTTTCAACACCAGAACATGTATACATCCCAGCCTGATACTCTGTGCCATAGCTTTTGATCCACAAAGTTGTGGGAACAACAGAAGACAAATCAAAAGTTTAATTTAGCGCCTCACTGCCCTCCAAACTGCTGACCAAGACTTCAGTAATAGGGCCAAATTTAAATCTTTTAAAATAAAAGTTCTCAAAATGAAAAGCCAACTGATTCTGCTGTCTCTTTGCTAGTGTTTTTGTGATGTTTTTAAAGTTTTTTACGGAGTTTTTGAAAACGTTGTGCTTGCCTTTAAACCTCATGCATCACATGTGTATTAGTGGCCCAATCTTCCTAATACACCATGGGCAATGTATCATTAGATGGTGCTTTGGAATCGAATTTCGGTCTGGAAAGAGAAATTTAACAAGCTTGTGATGATCAAAAATGAGATGTTTCAAATAGCAAGTCATTGGTTATGATAGGTGAAAACACAATGTTCACAATTTGTATTAAGAGGAGCAGCAAGATCCAACAGCTGTCATTCCTGCTTAATAAATCTCCAAACATCAATGGTGTGTTGCACAAAAGGCACCATACAGCCAAGTTTGTGCACTCCTTTTTTTGAGCCTAATGAATTAGCAATCTGAAAATCATCATAGCAGAGCTGTATCTGCAGAGCATTTTCTTGTTGCAAGAATAAACTGTGGTTCCTAAGGAAGGAGACATCATTTACATCTCTGTAAAAACCTTCCAGGTGTGGTTTAGCTTTTTGGAAATTGTTACAAAGTTCCCGGTTCCTAAACATAGATGAAAGAGACCCCATGATGAGTACATACATGAACTTATCATTGACAGTAACTTGCCTGTATGTTCCTGTTGTTTTATCTCTGTGTGTATCAAGACACACACCAAGAATATGCTCTACAGGTTCCACTATTTTCCATTTTTCCCCAAAATGCCTCATTCATTTAGATTATTTGTTAAGAAATGAACATGGATTTCCAAGCTGATCAAAACAATCCTCAACTTTTTCCAAGGTTTCTCTAAATGCATCAGATGACACACATTCAAGAACAGCTTCTTTTGCTTGAGATCGTATGTCATTAACCAGTTTCTCCATTGAACCAGCTAAACGTTGCACAGTACTTACAGGAACTCCTGAGGCCTGCACTTGAGCAATAACAGAGCTGCTAGTATTTTCCTTTTTTTCCATTGGAATGTGTGTAGTGACAATCACGGGAGAATCCACATTAACTGGTTGTGAAACAAAAGCTCCAGCATTAGCTGCAGGCTCAAACTCAACATTGCTGAGGAAATCTGAATCAACACAGTCGTGTGCTCGAGATAAGTGCCGCTTGTAACCAGAATATCTGCAGAAAAACAAATGAATATCCATAGTGCAAACACAAAGACCTTCCTGGGTACAATCCATGCTAAAATATCAAATGTCTAAACAACAGTGAGCAATTTCTGTGGTGTACCTTGCAATTGTACCATGTAAACATTTGAAATTAGAAATGAGTTCCTCTTCAAACTGAACTGTGAAGAAGTCTTGCTCTAATTTCCTTCACACTGCCAACATCAATGCCATACACGATTGTCTGAATGAATGTGTAGAAGTTGAACAGCGCCTCATCATAGGACACAGCAAAAGCAAAATGTGCCTTGAAGAGCTTGTCAAAGGCAGCAACTCCAGTCTGCGTCTTACATAGAATGGCCTTTTGGTCCAGGATGATGTCAAAGTTCTGGATGCCGTTTTTCTTTCTCCAACACACAGGAGGAAGGGCTGAGCAGGGCCAGTTTCCTTGAGGAAGGTGTCCGTGCTTCTCCCCACCTAAAAGTGTGAGAGTGTGAGAGAGAGAGTAAATTACATGGAATAACATTTGGTGTTGAGTGCCAGCAGTGTTTCCTAGAATTAGGATAAAATCTTAAAATGACTTAAAATTATAGCTAAAATGAGCACAATTATTTTTCCTTTCATTAATTTCAAAGTAGACAAAACTGCTACTGTGTTGTAACACCAACCCTGTAAGAAAAAGTGACAAACATCTGCAACACGTAGGGCCCCTATGCCACTTCAGAATTACTATCAGTGAAATATGCTTAAAATACAATTCTAAGAACATACCTTGAGGAACGTCATCAGGCGGTCAGCAGCATCCTTTACGCTAATCTTTGCAGACTTCTTGCCCTTGAATGTTGGAGGCAACAGGTAAAGCAGCAAAAAGATGGCAGCCACTTCACAATCCCATACTACAGAAAAATTTACATAATTGCAATTCTTGAATAACCTTATCAATGTTCTCTCAATGTTCACTGCCAGAGACTCTGAATTAGCTTGAGATAGACTTGTTTTATGCAGGTTTCAAGTCTCTTGATGTTGATTTCCATACCATTTTAAAATGAATAGAAAGCAAAGGCTGCCTAAAAATTGCCAATACATTTTAAATCAGCAATCTTAAAGAACCACAGCTTGAATTTGAAAATTATACTCCGGGTGAATAAAAAAATAAATAACTAATAGATATTACCATGAAACTTCCCCAGTTGGTTACTGACATTAAGACAATCTACATAGACGTATTAATCTGAATGTTAATTTGTATGATCTGACCGGCCCGATTCGTGACGTGAGATTGTTTACATGCCACAGGTAAAAAGATTTCCGCAGAGGATACATCGGTGTATCCTCGATTATAACTCCTCCGAGAAACCTCCTCGATTCTCGATCCTGACGCCTCGATGTGCATTTTAGGAAGTGGAACGTCCTTCAACATGGCGTGCTGACAATGATTTCCGGGTCACAAGCCGGAGGATCGAGGATCAAGGAGGTACATATTTGTGAAATGAGAAAGGGAATGGGACTGCTTGCTCTTGTTTTGTCTAGGTTTTACAACAGAGCTTGCTTGTGACCGCACATCACTAGGAGCTAACTGCTAGTCCGCCTGGAATGAAGGGTAAAGGGTTTGAGGCCTGGTTGAGCCTGTGTCTTCGCTCACTTGCCACTCGCTTGACAGTTTATTTGTTAAACAGTTAAAGATGCGGACGTAACAATTACATAACTCAATACAGAGAAACGTCTAGCTTAGGAAATGCTAATCCTCGCATTGCAGACTCACCCCTGTCCCTCTGTTGTTTCAGCTATGTAGTGTTGCGATGTTTTTGTTTTCATACTGCGTCTGGTCTCTCTGCACCACACCTGTCTGAACCATCAGGCCAGGTAATATATGACAGAACCACGCCTCAGCGTCTGGTTTTGTCCTAATCACAGTGTCTCCTGTAGACCTGAAAGTATAAGAAGGGAGAAGAAGAATGTCACCCAGCTTGCCTCAAAACAGCTCTTGCACATTCACTTCAGGGCAAGCAATGCATTTAAGAGCTGGTGTTCTCCAGCCAGTCCCAGACTCACAAGACTAGCCACAGCTTCTCACTGATCCAGCTCAGGACAGACACACAGAGGACAGAGCTTAATGAGTCACGGACAAGTGCAGAGATCTTTATTACACAGAAAATGTGTTTTTTAATCCTACAGACCAAGCTGCCTTTACTAATGACTGCTATGAATGTTAGAATTAAAGTATTACAGCTTTGAAAATGAGAACCGTGTCAGCCTACAACTACACAACCACAACCAAAAGGTCATTAAGTGTTTAGTGGTAATAACTGTTCTGAAGTAGTCATGCAATGTGGGATTTTATTATATTATTTGCTTTCTTTTTTGACTTGAACACATTCTTTCCTAGCCTACAGCATCAACTGTAGCTTGTCTTCTATTTATTTTGTCGAACATTTCTTACATTTACTATCAGAACAGCATGAAAACCTAGGTCCTCTTGTTGAAGAAAAAGTTTTTAAAAAAGTCTTTATTGATGCGGCTAATGCATAGTATAAGGTAAAAAAATATGCACCAATGCGTTACCAACGCGGTACTCAGAGTGACTAACAACGTTTTCTTCAACAAGAGTGCCTTGGTTTTCATGCTGTTCTGATACTGTTGGATTACCCCTGCACCAAAGAGCACATTGTTAGACACCACCAAAAAGAAGCACTCCTTTTCTCTGTTTTCTGTTGAATTGCATTTGGTTCTTTGTACTAGAACATGTTTACATGCTTTAATGTTCAAAAAACACTTTAGTTGCCCATGGCTGTTGCACCTCTATTCACCTATTCACCCTCTGATATGAGACGCTCTGTTGGAGCGCCTGTCTCGTCTTGGGCAGCATTAAGCACCCGACAGAGCCACAGTGGCGCTGCAAAATAGCCTCGGTAAGGAACTTGTTTTGGTGGAACACTAATTTTAGCATCATAAAATACACTTCATTCAAACTCGACAGAAACAAAATAAAACTATGAAAAGCCGTTTTGGGTTGTCTTTCCACTTTTCCAACCACCACAACTCTAGTTTTGGTTGAAATAAACACATAGTTTACCGATTTACATGAGAAAATACGTTACAGCTCTATACACGCTAAAAATATTGCTTTTTTTAAATGGAGTCTGGTGGGTATAGCACTAGCGACTTCGGAGCTGTTTAAACAAAAAAAGTCTCAGTGACGAAGGCTCTGTCACTTTTGGATGACACATGGTTAACCCACTCAGGTCACAAAGCACCCAGACAATTTATTTGCAGTCACACTTTTATATATATATATATATCATTCAGTAAAATACTGTTGAAAAAACACATTACATTAGTTTAGTCAGTTCAGTTTATTAATTTAAGTAATTTCTGTTTTACAACAAACTATGTTACTTAACCATTAACTCTCTCTCCTCTCCAGTCCCTGGGTCTGAACCAGAGCTGATGCAAAGTGCTGCTTCATATAAGGTCTACAGCAGTCACACTCACGTGTGCTAATGGTGGGAAATACCATATATCTGGGTTATAGGTGAAGGTAGATTTCCTAGTTGTGGAAAATGGTTTGTTCAAGAGTCTGGTATTTGTTTAGTGTAGAAACTAGCTGTGAAATTATAAATGTCTAAATGGTGACATACTGTAATTGAGAGATAATTGAAGCAATTCAGAGTTGTTTGGTCTAGTGGGATGGGCTTAACATATATAAGCCTCTGGCCACCTAAGCATGGGGTTAAATATTTTTTATCTGTATACTCTATTGAGATGACTGGGATAATAACAGCTGTTAGGTGGATTGAAGAGGTTAGAACCATTGAGAGCTGTAATCTGTACAGATTCCGTGGCAGTTATTCATAGCCTAGATACATGTCACTCAAGGAAATATTTGATTATTGCAATTAAACATTTACTATTACATCTCAGGAACCTTGGAATCATTATTCAGTTTTGTTGGGTTCCAGCTCATATAGACATTAAAGGAAATGAAGAGGCTGATAAAATTGCAAAACAGATGCTGGAAAACAAAAATATCGGAATTAAAAGTCCAATATGTAATATATGTACTGTACTAAATCCAAAAATGACACCAATGCCTCATCAGATATTAAGGAAACATGTTAAGCTGAAATACTATCTTTTCTGACAACAATGCTAAGGTCAGTATTTTTTCTTTTTGAAATTTACGTTTATTGGAATTTATGTTTATGTTTTGGTCTGTGTGTTGTTATCAACTGCCCAGTTTGACAGCCAGGCCGGGTTGCCAGATACACCTGTAAACACGTAAACCCAGCGTGCTACAGCTGTAACGTTAGTACTGCAGTCAGGTGCAATTGATGAATGCAGCAAACAAACAGGATCAATGGAGATATACTACCAACCTAAAAAACACCGCCTTGTTTCTAACAGTTGTTTGACCAGAGATGTAACAAACCCCGGGTTAATATTGGAGATGTATTTGAAAGATGAAGACAGCTTAGCTTCACACGTTTCTGAACAGCACTTTATTTATTTTAGGAAAACACCAGAGTGGCTTGTGTTGATGTCAGGAACCTGAGACAGTGCAACATGTTTTGATTTCTTGTAGAAATTATGATCGCCAAAGAGAAGATTTACTCATAGAATTGCGAGAAATTGGCTTGGAAGAAGTATCGCTGAAAAGTATTTTAGAAGAACCCATCCATCCATCCATCCATCCATCGTCGTCCGCTTTTCCGGTATTGGGTCGACGGGGTCGCAGCTCCAGCAGGGGACCCCAAACTTCCCTTTCCCGAGCCACATTAACCAGCTCTGACTGGGGGATCCCGTGGTGTTCCCAGGCCAGGTTGGAGATGTAATCCCTCCACCTACTCCTGGGTCTTCCCCGAGGTCTCCTCCCAGCTGGACGTGCCTGGAACACCTCCCTAGGGAGGCGCCCAGGGCGCATCCTTACCAGATGCCCGAACCACCTCAACTGGCTCCTTTCGACGTGAAGGAGCAGCGGCTGAACTCCGAGCTCCTCACGGATGACTGAGCTTCTCACCCTATCTCTAAGGGAGACGCCAGCCACCCTCCTGAGGAAACCCATTTCGGCCGCTTGTACCCTGGATCTCGTTCTTTCGGTCATGACCCAGCCTTCATGACCATAGGTGAGGGTAGGAACGAAAACTGACCGGTAGATCGAGAGCTTTGCCTTCTGGCTTAGCTCTCTTTTCGTCACAACGGTGCGATAAACTGAATGTAATACCGCCCTCGCTGCGCCGATTCTCCGACCAATCTCCCGCTCCATTGTCCCCTCACTCGCAAACAAGACCCCAAGGTACTTAAACTCCTTCACTTGGGGTAAGGAGTCATTCCCTACCTGGAGAAGGCACTCCATCGGTTTCCTGCTGAGAACCATGGCCTCAGATTTAGAGGTGCTGATCCTCATCCCAGCCGCTTCACACTCGGCTGCAAACCGATCCAGCCTCTGAAGGTCACAGGCCGATGATGCCATCAGGACCACATCATCTGCAAAGAGCAGCGATGAGATCCCCAGCCCACCGAACTGCAATCCCTTTCCACCACGATTACGCCTCGATATCCTGTCCATAAATACTACGAACAGGATTGGTGACAAAGCGCAGCCCTGGCGGAGGCCAACCCTCACCTGGAACGTGTCCGACTTACTGCCGAGAACCCGGACACAGCTCTAACTTTGGTCATACAGAGATTGGATGGCCCTGAGAAGGAACCCCCTCACCCCATACTCCCGCAGCACCTCCCACAGTATCTCCCGGGGGACCCGGTCATATGCCTTCTCCAGATCCACAAAACACATGTAGACCGGATGGGCATACTCCCAGGATCCCTCCAGGATACTTGCGAGAGCAAAGATCTGATCCATTGTTCCATGACCAGGAAGGAATCGCATTGTCCCTCTTCAACCTGAGGTTCGACTATCGGCCGAACCCTCCTTTCCAGCAACTTGGAGTAGACTTTACCAGGGAGGCTGAGAAGTGTGATACCCCTGTAATTGGTACACACCCTCTGGTCCCCCTTTTTGAACAGGGGAACCACCACCCCGGTCTGCCACTCCTTTGGCACTGTCCCAGACTTCCACGCAATGTTGAGTAGGCATGTCAACCAAGACAGCCCCTCCACACCCAGAGCTTTCAGCATTTTCAGACGGATCTCATCAATCCCTGGGGCTTTGCCACTGTGGAGTTGTTTGACTACCTCAGTGACCTCCACCAGGGAAATGGACGACAATCCCCCGTCATCCTCCAGCTCTGCCTCTAACAAAGAGGGCGCATCAGCTGGATTTAGGAGTTCCTCAAAGTGCTCCTTCCACCGTCCTATTACCTCCTCAGTTGAGGTCAACAACTTCCCATCCTTACTGTACACAGCTTGGATGGTTCCCCGCTTCCCCCTCCTGAGGTGGCAAACGGTTTTCCAGAAGCGCCTTGGTGCCGACCGAAAGTCCTTCTCCATGTCTTCTTCGAACTTCTCCCACACCCACTGCTTTGCCTCTTTCACGGCTGAGGCTGCAGCTCTTCGGGTCCCTCGGTACATTGCAACTGCCTCCAAGACCACAGCTCCCCGCTGCAGCCTCAGCAATGGAAACCCTGAACATTGTCCACTCAAAACTATGGAGTCCCCCACCGGAGCCCCATACAGGACTCCATTCAAGGTCTCCAAGAAGGCCGAATACTCTTGTTTGGTGCATATGCACAAACAACAGTCAGAGTTTTACCCCCAACAACCCGCAGGCGTAGGGAGGCGACCCTCTCGTCCACCGGGGTAAACTCCAACGTAGTGGCACTCAGCCGGGGGTTTGTAAGTATCCCCACACCCACCTGGCGCCTCACACCCTGGGCAACTCCGGAGAAGAAAAGAGTCGAACCCCTCTCCAGGAGTACGGTTCCAGAACCGAGACTGTGCGTAGAGGTAAGCCCCACCAGATCCAACTGGTAGCGCTCCACCTCCCGCACAAGTTCCGGCTCCTTCCCCCACAGCGAGGTGACATTCCACGTCCCCAAAGCCAGCCTCTGCCGCCCGGGTCTGGTCCGTCAAAGCCCCTGACCTTCACCGCCACCCGTGTGGCAGCGCACCCGACCCCAGCGGTTCCTCCCACAGGTGGTGGGCCCATGGGCTGGAGAGATAGGTGCCACCTGGCTTTTTTGGGCTGTGTCCAGCCGGGCTCCGTGGCAAACCCGGCCACCAGACGCTCGCTGACGAGCCCTCCCTCTGGGCCTGGCTCCAGACGGGGGCCCCGGGCTTCCTCCGGGCAGGGTCTCTCTATCCCTTCCTTGTTTTTTCATAGGGTTTTTGAACCATTCTTCGTCTGGCCCCTCACCTGAGACCACTTTGCCATGGGAGACCCTACCAGGAGCACAAAGCTCCAGACAACACAGCCCTCAGGTTCATAGGGACACCCAAACCTCTCCACCACGATAAGGTGATGGTTCCCGGAGAGGTTTTAGAAGAACCCCTACTTCTAAAATATAACGGGAGGGAGGGGAAAATGTTTTTTTCAAATTTTTTAAAGACACTGGACTGTATAACATGATATAGTGCACTAAGGTGCTAGTTCCATAGATGGCAGCAATGGAACCTTTTGGATGCCGCCTGCCGTAAAACCCCAAAGAAGAAGAACAAGACGAAGAAGAAGAAGAAGAAGAAGAAGAAGAAGCATGGGGTTTAGTCTGAGGGTGGCTACAATCCAGACAGGTGTTTTTTCTTTCTTCATTTTTGTAAATAAAATCACCTTCACGCTTCAAGTTCTTTATCAACTTTTTTGTTCAGATTCCCAACGTTTTCTTTAACAGTCTCATAGAGGTTTTTAAAGTGCCCATATGATGAAAAAAACACTTTATTTTGTGTCTCTGGTGCTTCCACACGCATACAAACTTCGAGAAAAAAAAACATCCATTCTGTTTGAGTGAGATACGGGTTTCTCTATGCTGCCTTGAGTCTCCAAAATCTGCAGGGCTTTCTACATTATTAGCGGTTAGCCCCATCATTCTCAATGGCAAAACACTGCTACAACACACACAAGTTCACCATAATCTACAAAAGAACTACTTACATGTCCCTGTTCTGCAGGTATTCCACGCAAAGTTGGAAGTGCGCCCTCGTTTAGAAGAAGTCTCCCAGCTAATCCTGCCTTGTACTGACCGAAGTTGGAGAAACAGCTAGGTAGCTGATGTGATCCTTACCTAGCTACTGCACATGTGGGACTCCCAACAAAGATGGTACAGAAGTGAGCTGCCTCACTCTGTAGCTAAAACAGAGACCTGAACACACAGGGTGAAAAGAGAAGCTGCAGCAATGTGCAGTACAACAAAAATATGGTGTTTTTTGAAAATTAACCATGTAAACCTATTCTGGTACAACCTCAAAATACAATTATGAACCTGAAAATGAGCATAATATGGGCACTTTAAAGGTCTATATATGAAGGGATCCTTTCCATAATGTTGTCAGATACTTAGAATATTAACGTGAGCCTGTCAGTGGCAAAACAAGCACTTTTGTGAAGGTAAATACAAGCTGGACAATTTCTGTTTCAGTTACTCACTTTCAGTAACTTCAGTTCTGTTTGCTAAGAACTACCTTGACTACTAAGCCTTTTTTTTTCATTGACTTGGGTTTGAGGCTGAGAGCCAAAGCCAGGATATGAAAGTGGTAAGTTAAAAGATGGACTAGCAGTGTTTTCATGAGATTTGTTGACAAAAAGAACAATAGACGAATGCCACTTTTATCTTTTGAATACGAGTAAATTGAGAAAAGAAACTGCTGGATAGAAAACTTTTCTTTTTATCCGTTTACATTTTTTAAATAGTTTTGATTAACTAATCTATTTAATGATATCCCTTAATGATACCGTCCCTGTTTAATCTTGCTTTGAGGCCCTGGTTGGCAAAAAAGAATCATAATGAGTATAATTGCTGAGTGTTCTTTTGTACTTTTGCAATAAAAACATTCATGAGCCACTCATCAGCTGTTAGGGTACTTAAATAATTATGTTTTATTATTATTATTATTATTATTATTTTGAAGTACATAACAGTAACCCAGACAGTCTAATGGTTGAAGGCCTTGAAGCCATAAGAACAATTTAGGGTGGTGATAGACTAAAACTATTATGACAGAGAGAAACCTTTAATATATATATATATATATATATATATATATATATATATATATATATATATATATATATATATATATATATATTTCACCTCCATTTTTCTCCTTGTATATTTTGTAGAACCATCTGATGGTTATACTTTGCATTTGTCACCTTTGAGATCCCTGGCTGTGTGCTCAGGTCTTTACAATTATCATGTGTTTGCAATCATGATGTCTACTAAAAGGGGAAACTGTGTCTTGAGGCCTTCACCCTAAAGAAGGCTGCTTTGTGCCAATACGCGTGGGTTGCTGCTCAGTTCTACTTTTTTTATGTAAGATTTTGATATGTAATAGCCATCTAAATAAAAGCTTTTTATTTTTTTCACAAGAAGAGTGCCTTGGACCTTTTTTACTCTTTGAAGTTGTTGTTCCCTCTCCAAAAAACACCTTTATCATTTGTTTTGAACTTCTGAGCTCTCCAGACTTTTTGTCTTCCTAAGTTATGTTTTATATGTTTAATGTGCTCTCTTTGGTTAAAAAAGGGGCAATTCATGAAATACAAATAACATGGAACTTGACATCTATCTCATGCAGTGTGAATTTAACATATTAAACAGAGGTCTTAGAAAAAGCCTTGTGGGTATTTAAGATGGAAAGTACAGCCACACACAACAAAATGCACAACAAAATCCCTCAGTAGGGATGCCATGCCACGAGTCTTTGATGTGGCTGTCACCTCAGGCTTAACTGTCTTCATTTAAACATCTCCAACTCCTCAACAGTTTACCAACTCTTTTCCCTTTGTCCTGCTGCTGTGTGGAAAACTACTCGCTCCATGTGCAGCATGGAGTCAGATTGGGCTTGCTTATTGCATGATGAAAAAAGCTAATTATTGACTGACTTCTTTATCAAGCCGCTGCTTACCACGGGAAACCACAGATGTTGAAAAATCAACCAGGACGGTTTTATGAGACAAGGTGTTCAACAATAGGTAGAAAATGCAGGATGTATGGTAGCCTAAGGTGAAAAGTATGGCAAAGGTAATAATACTGAACAAATGCTCAGTCTATTGTGTGCTTTTGTGCATATTACAAAAAAATGGAAATTAACTGAATCACCACAAAGTAGGCTACTTGCGCAGCTGCACAGGGTCCCTTAAAACAACATTGTGTAATTATTTTACCTTTTGAAAAAACTGCTTCAAAATCATGTTGACACTACACTGACACTACACTGACTACGGCACTACCACTAACTTTGTTGAAACTGGATCATATTTCGTGAAGAAATTGTTTTTCTGGTTCTCCCTTTTGATGTCTTCTGCTCTGCCTCACCTCTTGATACAGCGTTTCCTGATGTACTGGAAGCTTTTCTTGTTGCAAAAGAAAGTACATGCTAAATGTTGCTGCCGGCAGTTTAGGCTACATAGCTTAGTTGGCCCTGCTGCCAGAACAGGGAGCTCAAAGCACCAAGGGGGTTGTGGGTGCTGGATGGGGAGTGCAGGTGTCATGCCAGAACTGGAGCCGGGCAACGAAACCAGATTCAGTAGCCTCTATGGACATCATGGCATTGGCAAAGAGACCGAAAAGGACACGTAGAAAGCTAAGAAGAGAAAAGGAGAGAGTGACCAAGCAAGAGTGAATCTTGGACAAATATTAGAATATCAGTATATATGTAGTATATAGTCGGTATCGAAAGCTTCGCTATATAAAAGGCTGCAAGACAGATGGCGAGCTGGTCAACTTGCTGTTGGGCTAGTAAGTAAATTAGCTGGCTTATTATGTCTTGTGTCATTGCTTAATGTTTGGCTGTTAGAAAAGTTGTGGAATCGCTAGTTTTTGATCATATAAGTAATGTGATCATAGCAAATGCATGTAGGTACAGCTGTCCATATTTACGACAGCGGGGTAGAAGTGAATTGCACTCTGAAACTGTAGTGGTGCCAAATTGCAAAAACGCTATTTAAAAAGTTATTTAATATTTAATTGCGATTAATTGCATGATTGTCCATAGGTAACTCGCCATTTATCGCTTATAGAAAAGCAGAACGGTGAGACCGACAGCACGCATAAGTCACTCACTCTCCTAGCAGACTTCAAGGCTATGAGCCCGGAGCACTGGGATTAAATCCCATTAAGGTGCTAGAGAACGCACAACAGGTTTCTGTCATCTGATCCCCTTCAACAAATGCTTCACTCCACAGTCCTTCCCCACTAACACAAAACGTTTAGGGAACGTTAGAAAACGTTAGTTTTTGGTTATCTAAAGGTTAGTTCGAACCAAACCAAAAACTAACGTTGAGGGAATGTTTCCTCAGGGTTATAATGTTCCCTCAACTTTAGGGGAACCAACCATTGTGTCACAGCGAAAAAAGACATACGCTTTAAAAACTTATCATTATCCAGCAGTGTCTGAGGGTAAGTTAACACGAGAGGAAGAGGACATGACGTGGTGTCCGAGTCTTTCTCCACACACCAGCGCTGGAAAGCGGACCGCCGTCAAGCGTACCATGCTGAACGAATGCCGCTAGTCATTCTGTGACTTAAGATCCGTGTATTCACATACAGCATATTGGCTCACACAGTGGGCTTTGCTGTTATAGACATACAGTCAACATATCCAATTTAACCACACCTAACCTCTCCAAGCACTCCCAGCGGCCAGGGCAACAGCCATTGGCTTATCACTGCGGGGTGGGAGATCGCACAGTCCAGCTGCGACAGTGCGTTTTTGTGGCAGCTGTCATTATGTTCCCCCCCCCCCCCCCCCCCCCCCCCCCCCCCGAGTCGGGAATCATGGTGCGCTTGTGTGTTCTAGTACCACTAGAATGGCCGCCAGGCTCTCTTCCTGAATGCGAGCCAGAAGACGAGGAGTCAGGGGGACGGGGAAAAGTGAGACCAGTCTTGCACCTTCATAGAGAACCACAGTGCGCACTGTGCATTCTCTTGTGAGGCGAACAGATCCACTTTGGCCCTCCCAACCTGTTCCACAGCATCTGAAAGAGAGTGGGATTTCATTTCTGCTTGTTGTGAGAGGGACCCCCGCAACATCAGGTCTGCCGCGCTGTTTAGTAACCGCGGATTGTACGCTGCTCTGTTTAAGAGCAGGTGTCTGTGTGACCACAGCAGCAGGCTCCTGGCTATTTCTAATAGCCGGGCTGAGTGTACCCGACGCTGTCATGTTGTCTCTTCTTATCGACACGTCTACCTGAAGGACTCAGAGCAAAGTGTTTCAGCACTTTAGTAATGGGGAAAGCTCCAGGCAATGTGGAGAGATGGAGGATTTCCCCATCTCCCTCCCACAACCTGGGACTCGGACTTGCCCTGCCATCCAACGAGAGATGCGTCTGTGTCTCCCAAGGGGAACCTCCGATGATAGAGCACGGGGGGTTTCCACTAGGCCAGGTTTGACTGTAGAGAGGAAGATATGGTCAGCATGCGCCTCTTGTGCTGTGTTGGATCGAGGCGCAGGCGGCCGAACCATCTCTGATTTTTTTGTGTTTGGGGATGGCCGGAATGTGAATGTGCCCTCAGGTCGATGGAAGTGAACCAATCGCCGGTACAGCAGTCAACATGTGGAATGCTCGCTCCAGGATGCACCTGTTAGACAAAGACAGGTCCAGCATCAGTCTCATCACTCCCATTTGCTAATAAATAAATAAATAAATAAATAAATAAATAAATAATGGGAGTAAAACCGTCGTTCTCCTCCTCTGGAGGGACATGGGAGATTAGGCTATAGCATATTTTTCCAGCAGCTCCGCCAGCTCTGACGTCAGAGCCGTTATCTGAACTTGAGATAGGATGATAGTTTTTACCACTTGGGTAATTGGGTGAATTGAAGTGTATAGCTGTTTGTGATTAGCTTCAACATCCATGTATTCATCATGGGTAACATGCTTTTCCACACAGCACAGCGTTTCGAGAGAGGCCACGCGCATGTTACATAGCAGTAAGTATCGTGCCCTCCCCGCTGCAATTTTTTCGTTTCTCGCAAGCCGTGGTAGGCAGAGTTGAAAGTGTGGCTGCTGTCCGATATATGCTGGAGATGCATGGCGAGGTCAGCAACCGAAATGTGTATTTGGATCAGAGTACTGAAAAAAAGGCTCACTAAGGGGGGAACTCAGGACTGCCACCAATCCACGTAATCAGCTGGGAGGTGGAGAATAACCGAGTAGGCTATCAATACGAAACTTTGTTGCCCTTAAAAGCGTTGATATGTTTTCAACTCTCAGCTGGAGTAAGACAGGCGCCCCGTCACTGCCACTGACACCACTGTTTGCGAGTCGGCTCAGGGGTGGATTGGACCAGGTGGATGCTGCCCGCAGGGCCTTATGGCCGCGTCAGTTTGGCAGGGTATACCACCGCAGGGGAGGAGGGTGGTGCGGTGGAGCTGGAGTTGGGGCTTAGGGAGGCGCAGCCGCAGCCTGCGGGGCACCATCCCCTCGAGCTGGCATCTTGGTGCCGCATATACTGGAACGGGCATTGCCTGGCCACTGCAGTCATGTTGCCTCCACTATCAGTGGTCCGTGTGCTGACTTTATGTTCAATGTCCCACTGTTTGGCTACTTGCAGAAAGTGCTCGGCACATGTGTCAGCAAAATGCATCTCCTCTATCTTCATAACAGTCAAAGCATGCGACTGAAGTTTCCACTGTGGATCAATATAATGCGCTGTGACCCCGAGGTAACTGATTAGTCTTTTTTGAGTGCAGCACGATTGCAACGCTGCATCACTTCCTCATTTCCAAGACTGAGAAGCGGGCAAGGGCCCAAATCACAGAATGTGTGTGCGTTAAAGGTATAGTAAGTGATGTTAATCTAATACACTTTTTGTCACATTCAGTAAATATCTCCTCATGGTCACCTAGCTCTGTATTTTCTGTGTGCGCTGAAAATAAACCTGTTAATACACAGCCCTGGCTGTGTAAATGGAAAACGAACAGAAAGTTTAATATCAGTTCAGTAAGTTTTCTATTAGTTTGGCAGTTGAGTTCAAACATCAACAATCTTTGCACAGAATCGCTTACTGCACCTTTAATTGCATGTCAAAACAAGTATTGGCATTAAAAGGAATTTGTGTTAACTTGTCATTATCGCCTTCATTTTGACTGCCCTAAAAAAATACAGTATTACGCAATGTTGCTTTGAACATGTCTCAAATTACGCAGCTATGTACTAACACTTGTTATTTGGAGTACATAGTGCGTTTAGATAGACGAAGTGTGGCTAAATGTGGTGCACTACGAGTACCTGAATGCTGCAGTCAAAATGGTCAAAACCATCTGGTCACCATCTTTGCTAGGTAGTGGAAGCTATGGGACCACCACCGTCTTTTCAAATGTGAATAGATTGTGTTGCTTTTGGCCAAATACCAATGTAAATATGCTAACATGTAAATGTTTTGCATGTATAATGTTGAACCATGTTAACCATCTTAGTTACATTTGCTGATTAGCACAAAACACAAAGTGTTTCCCTTTCAATCAACTATTTTTTTGGCTTGGTATGCTTACTGATATATGGCTGCCTATTAATTCCAGGACTGCTTTGGTTTTGGAGCCTCTGCCTCCTAGATACTCTGTAAAAATTGATTATCATCAAGTTGTTTGTATGACTTACTGCATGGTGGCCATGGCATCGAGATGACTCAAACGGTTATTAAAGCTCTCTACTTTACTACTACTTATATTTGGCATTTAAGTAGCCACATATTAGTCATTGTGGGTTTACATGCCACATTATCCATCAATCCACACATTTTAATCTGCAGTGGTTTATGGTTTGCATGTCTGTTAGACATGCAAAAATGGGACACAGCTTGGCGGATTAACAGAATATGTACTGTAGCCTATGTGTGTGTATGTTTCTATTTGTATCTTTGTGAGAATCTCAAAATTGAATTTGATTGATATCTTGATTATATATACATATACATTTTTTAATTTATATAGCGCTTTTCATAGACTCAAAGTCGCTTTACAGGGGAGGTAGATTACACAAACAAAACTAAACAAACTGGGTTTGGGTTAAGGGCTGGGATAAGCATGTGGCAGTAAAGGCGAAGGTTGAGGTCAGATTATAAATGGGAATGTTTAAAGGCAGTTAAAGGAGAGAGAGCTACAAATATGTTCAGTCAAATTACAGACTGTGAGATCAGTATTGTGCAATGCCACTCACACAGCTATCATCACATCAGACATAAAGAGACAAGTCACAGCTCCCTCGAGGCATATGGGTTTAAAGCTGCCTTTAAGACTTTTTGACAAATATTTGCATCCCTTAACACTTGTTTACAATGAATGTTTCCAGCTGTGTACAGCACAGAGGAATTTGTACATTATATAGTCATAGGGGACATTACAAGTACTCTAGACATGTCAAAACAGATTCCTGGCAGTCATCACCTACATGCAAATCAGATCTTCCAACTTTCTAACCAGCCAATCAACTCAGAGACGACTAAGATTTTTGACTACAAGTTGTGGAGTATCCTTGTTGTGTGTTTGCACATTACATTTAGAAACATTGATAACCCTTATCCCAGTTTAATATGAACAGCCATGGGAAGAGTAGCCATAAAGAAATTGTTTTCCGGTACTTAGAACTATAACACTCATACAAAGTCTGACCTTATGGGCTTGACATACTAGACCACTTTGTCCAGATTTTGTAAAACACGTCTCTTTGAGACCTGAGAGTAAATGAAAGTTTTTCCATAATGTAGATTTCCTGGATTATGTTGATCACTCTTCGATGGTCGGAAGGTCCGGCTGTAGCCATTTCCTTGTTATGGTTTTCTTACTCGCTGCCAGTAGTGTCCAAAGCAATCTCTTGTCCTTATTTTCCCAGTTATTAACATCCACGTTGCCCAAATACACACTTTCAAAATTGCGAGGTATTGTACTACCAAATGTATGATTAATATGTTCACATATTTGTGACCAATAAGGGCTTAACAATGGGCAGTCCCAGAAAATGTGGAAATGATTGGCTCCTGAGAACCCACAGAGCCTCCAGCATGAGTCTCCACTACCCCGGTGTCTCTTTTGAATAGGTGTGACAAAAAAACCTGATTACATTCTTCCAACAAAACTCTCGCCAGGTGTTCGAGCCAGTAGTACTCCATTGCACTCTACATATATTCACCCAATTTTCATTTGAAATTTGTAAATTGCCTTCCATTTCCCATCTCCTCTTAACATATTCTGTTAGGTTTTTTGCCTTGCTGAATGGCTTTGTATAACTTAGAAACTAATGTATTTAGAGAAAATGATGTAATTAATGCTAAGAACGTCTGTAGGAACCCCAAGTTGCACCCTTCCAATGTTATTTTTATATTTCGATCGAAATAGTGCCTAACCTGTAAGTATCTATAGAAGTCGTCTTGACCTAAACCATATTTGTTCTGCAAGAATTGGAAACTCATAAATGTTCCCTTTGCATAAAAGAGTAGTAGGTTGTAATTCCTTTTGAGACCCAACCTTTAAATCTTCCATCAAGGGTATTTGGTCTGAAGTCAGAGTTGTACGTGCACCACCTTAAGATTCTAGACAATTTTTTTAAGTTGCATATTTGTATTATTCTATTCCAGGAGTTCAAAAGAGACTCATACATAACATCTTCAATTATATTGGTATTCATTTGTAGTTTTTTGTCGTTTAAAATGGGTATATCTTTCGTAGTGATTCCCTCAACATCTTTCCATCCAGCCAAGTAAATGGGTGAACATAAACAGATTAAAGGTCTAACTTGGACAGTATAATAATAGTCCCTGAGACAGGGAAGGCCAAGCCCCCCTTTCTCCTTCATCAATTCCATTGTTTGATATTTTATCCTGCCCCTTTTATTTTGCCAAACATATTTTGCCAATGTTATCCCACTCATCAAAATGTTTTTGAGTTATCCAAATAGGAAGACATTGGAAGAGGTACAAGAACCGAGGGAGGATATTCATTCTAATTGAATCAACCCTAGCGTGTAGACGCAAAAATGGGACATTGTTCCACCTTTGTAAATCTGATTTTATTTTTGAGATTAGAGGCCCATAATTAGCATCGAACATTCTAGACGGGTCATCTGTCAGAACAGTTCCCAAAGATTTTATGCTATCTGATTCCCATTTCCATTTATATGCGTTTCTGATCTTTATAGGCGGATTGTAATTCAGCCTTAGAACCTGAGTTTTAGTAATAGTGATTTTATAGCCCGAAAGAGAACCATATTCCTCCAGCATTTTCATTAATTTAGGAAGTGACTGAGTGGGATCCATCAAAAATATTAATATGTCATCAGCAAAAAGAGCTAATCTTTGTTCCCTTGATTTTAAAGTAACCCCTTGAATTTATGTGCTCTGCCTAATCCTCTGCGCTAAGGGCTCAATAAATAAAGAGAAAAGTAGTGCCGATGCTCCACAGCCCTGGTGGGTTCCTCTTTCTTAATTTAGTTAATAGGCTTGGATAAATCCCCATTTACTTTAACTCTGGCAGTAGGTTTGTTGTACAGTGCAGACAATATCTCAACCAAGTCAGAATGAAAGCCAAATGCGTCCAATACTTTATATAAAAATGTCCATTGAACTGAATCAAACGCTTTTTCTGCATCCAAACTTATTATAAGAGTTTCTAATTTGCATTGCCTGACATGTTTCATTATCAGAAGCGCTTTCCTAATATTGTCTTGCGTCTGCCTCTGTCTAATAAAGCCTGTCTGGTCTTTGTGTATGAGTTCAGATAGCATTAACTCGAGACGTTTACATAATATGGAAGTAAATAATTTGTAATTGATATTGAGTACATTCACAGGGCGATATTTTCCACAGTCAAGTTTGTCTTTATTTTCTTTGGGGATAATAGAAATAATAGCCTCTCTCCATGATGGAGGAATAGTCTTCGTTTCAAGTACCCCATTGAATGCTTTCATTAATGTCGGTGCCAAGTGATCTTGCATGAGTTTATACCACTCGGAATTGAAGCCATCTGCACCGGGGGTTTTTCTGTTTTTTAATCTCTTAACTGCAGATATAATTTCTTCTTTCGTAATTTTGGAGATTAGTTTCTTGTTCTGATCATTTGTAACTTGAGGTAAATTTAGTGAAGATAAAAATGTGTCAATTTCAGTAGTACTTCTTAGTTGAGGTTGAGAATATAGTTTCCGATAATACTCCTCAAAACACTGTTGAATTTGATCTAGGTTAGTTTCGATTTGGTTTGTTTCAGGATGTTTAATTTTGAAAGTTGTTCTCTCCGCCCGTTAATCTATATGACAAAAGCTTAAAGGAACACGGCGACTTATTGGGACATTAGCTTATTCACCGTAACCCCGACAGTTAGACAAGTTGATACATACCCTTCTCATCTCCGTGCATGTTGTAACTCTGTCTGACGGCTCCATCGTTAGCTTAGCCTAGCACAGATCCTGGAGGTAACCGGCTCCAACTAGCCTACTGCTCCAAGGAAGTGACAAAATAACGGCAACATGTTCCTAATTACATGTTGTGATTTGTATAGTCACAGCATGTACAAATAACGTCACTTGAGACAGCCATCTTCTAACCGTATATAAACTGGGAACTATATTCTCAGAGCGTATCACTCGCCCAAGTAGCACTCAGCAGAGTTGCAAGCCGTTATTTTGTCACTTACATCGAACATTTTTACTTTCACTGAGTCCTGTAGAGAAGATGTATGTTCTTTTTTTTGTTCCTTAAGCTTAATCTCGAGATCTAGTAATTTTTGGTTTTTCAATTTCTTTATCTTAGAAGAAATTGCAATAATTTTCCCACGGAGCACTGCTTTTAAAGCATCCCATAATACAACTGGAGAGACTGTATCATTGTCATTGTATTCCAGATAGGATTAAATTTCAATTTATTTATGTTTTCCTCATCATTCAGAATATTCGTATTTAATCTCCATAGAGTAGACTTTATTTTACCTCCAAGGTTGAGGGACAGGTATGTTGGATTGTGGTCTGAGAGTGAACTTGCTCCTATGTCACAATTTATCACTCGAGGCGTATCGTTTTTAAACATCAAAAATAAGTCTATTCTTGAGTAAACATTGTGCGCCACAGACAGTGGCGGATCTAGAAAAGTTTACATGGGGTGGCAAAGGGGTAGCGAGAGATCTTGGCAGGGTGGCAGGGTGGCAGGGTGGCACACATCTCTTCCGATTACACCTCGGATAATAAAACAAAAAAAATTTTGAACCTACACTTTCATGTCTCTTTGTAGCTTTACTTATTTAAAGGTATGTACTTGCACTTTCATGTCTCTTTATAGCTTACTTATTTAAAGCTAATGTACTTGCGCTTACTACTTGTTGTCTGGAGTTTGTACCTTCACAGTTGAAAGCACTTAATTGTAAGTCGCTTTGGATAAAAGTAAGGGTGCTCCGATCGATCGGTCACCGATCGGTATCGGCCGATAATGGCTTTAAATAGTTTGATCGGTGGTCTCCATAAATGCCGATCAGATAGGCCGATCAGATGACGCACTACCATGGATATTAAGAGCGCACTACTCCTGAGAACATTTTCAACATGGAGCTAAAATGGCGGCCTCCCTACATTCAGCGGTCTGGCAAGTTCTACAAGCAGTTGGCCCGCGGCTGGCCGCGGAACGAAGGCAGTAGGAAGGCGGTTACCGCTTTTAAAAAGCGGCTGCCACCGGTGGTTCTCCGGCAAACGTGTTTGCGATTACGCCATTCTGACGCTTCTACTGCCTCTGGAGCACCGCCGGTGGTCCGCCGACTCATTGCTATCTGGGAAAAAGACAATACACTAGCGATTTGCAACATGTGTGCCAAGGAAATACCACGAGGCGGAAAGCTCCAAAGACATTTCAACACCACCAACCTCATCAGACATTTGAAGGTTAGTCACAGAAAGGAGTATGAGGAGTTTTCAAAGTTAGCTAACGCTAAGGCAGAGCGGAGTAGTGTAGCTAGCAGCTCCGGCGCCGCTCAAACAGCTGTTTCCCCGTGTGTGTGTTGTGTGTGTGTGTGCTGAAGAAATGTCTGCAGTGATTGAAAGGACATTTTTTAGATTTTGAGCTAGGACAGAAAGCCAAACAGTTACTGATACATTCTCTAAACATGTGTGACTGTTACGTAATGGCGTAATTTTCAGTTCATAAAAGTGATCGGGGATCGGTGATTGGTATCGGCAGATACGTCTTCCAGCAATCGGTGATCGGCCCCAAAAATCCTGATCGGAGCACCCTTAGATAAAAGCGTCAGCTAAATGACATGTAATGTAATGTAATGTAATGTAACCCTATGGAGCAAATGTGCTAAAAGTGTTGTTGTTTTTTATTTGCCTGGTTTGCATTTAAACTACACCAATTATACTCAAGCACTATAGTCCTCTTCTCTTACAGCGATTTCCTATTTCCTAGCTTAGCCATTAGCAATGGCTAATTCCTCTCCCTCTCCTGCTCTCTCTTGCTCTGTGTGTCAGATGTTTAACTATTCCTTTGCCTCCGTTAGTGATAAAGCCTCCATGTAATAAATGTAGTTTATTCGCTGCTTTGGAGGCGAGGCTTAGTGAGTTTGAGGCACAGCACCATGGAATCAAAATTGTGGGACAACATACTGTAGCTTCTGTTAGCAGTCCCCCGGCAGACCCCGAGCAGCCGGGCGAGTGGGTGACTGTTCGAAAGAGACGTAGCGCTAACTCTAAACCAGGGAATGCACATGGCGGCGGTCGCTTTAAACCGGAGCATCTGCGCTTTTTTAAAAGGTTTGTCAGGGTGGTGCCCAGCTAATGATGTGGGCTACATAGATAACTGGAGGGCGAGTTGGGGAAGGCCTGGTCTGATTAGGAGAAACGGCATTCATCCCACTTTGGACGGAGCCGCTCCGAGTCTATTTTCGGTCATAAACCATGACAATCCAAGTTTGATATTAGTAATCAGAGGTGCAGTGCTTCTCGCTCCTTTGCAGTGCCCTGATATGACATGAACTACTACGACTACTTTTTCTATTTACTGATCCATCCATTTGTAAGGTGTCTCGAGATAACTCTTGTTATGATTTGATACTTTAAATAAAATTGAATTGAATCTCCACTGTTGGCAATTTGGCCAGCAGTTGTATTAGTTGATTTTGAACAAAAGTGACGGCCTGGACAACAGACAGTGACATCCCCATCCATAGCAGGCGTTTAGACTGAAATTACATGGTATGGGCGTGTTATTTCAGGTACCAGTGAAGTGATGAAATAAGATCCAGGAAGGGCAGTTTGAATAACACATCCATGAGTTGATTATAAATAACAACCAAGATAACATGGCATGTGTTTATTTGTATGTGATATCCATCGGTAATGTAGCATGTGAATTTGTTAAGATGCACGAGAAATAAAGGTTTCTAGGATCGGTTGACAACTCAAACTTGCCGAGAACCGTTAGACAACCGTTTGATTACATAGACTCATGCATTAGGCACGGTCACGGTCTCGGTCAGTACCCTGGTGCGCGCCGTGGTCTCTCCTCGAGACAGCCTGCCCACCATGATACATTTAACTTAACATAACTACCGAGATAACATGACGTGTATTTGTATGTGATGTCCATCGGTAATGTAGCCTATGAATTTCTATGTACACAATAATCTAAGATGCACGAGAAATAAAAGTATCTAGGATTGGTTAATAACTCAAACTTGCCAAGAACCGTTAGACAACCGTTTGATTACATAGACTCAAGCTGCTGCACGGTTACATTCGGTCTTGGTCAGTAGCCTGGTGCGCGGTCTGCTCGTGACAGCCTGCAACATTCACTTCTCTAACATTTAACTTAACATAACTGAGATAACATGATGTGTATTTGTATGTGATGTACTTCCCAATCAATAATGTGTGAATTGCCGAACACAATCACCTAAGATGCACCAGAAACAAGGCTTGGTTAATAACTAAAACTTGCAGCGAACCAAGACACCCGTTTGTTTATAGACTCGAGTGGTTGTTAACGGTTATGTTCGGTCTCGGTCAGTAGCCTGGTGCGCGGTCTCTACAACTCTCATAACAACTCTTTCAGTCCAATGAATCATGCTGCTCGAGTAGCCAATTTCCTGATTGATTCTACCACCACTCCAGTGTAGGCGCTAATGAGGTAAAAAAAAACAGGAATGAGTCGGTTCATTGATGTATGGCACTCGATTCTCCCGGGTTAGTGACACAAATCGAGTTAATAACCGGCTCTTCGGTCAGTTCGTCATCACTATTCTACAATCCACTCTACGTTTTATATTGGATTATGAAGATAAAAAGTAAGAATAGAAACAATCTGCGCCACAATATGCAACTAAGGACTGAAACGCTCATGTTGAGTTCTAATGTAAAGTGCCTGTAGCTATCTTAAATCATGGGATATATGCATGTCAAGGGCTTATTTTAGTGCCCTTTGTCTACCAGACAGGACAACTTAGCTTTTAGTTAGCTAATGTTAGCTATGTAATAGCAAGCTAAGGCACTTGCAAACATTTTTGAAGAAACTGTGCTGTACTTGAGTATTTCCATTTTTTATCTGTGTGCGTTGTTGGATGACGTTTGGATGACTGACAGCCAAAAACACAGCCTTAACCCTTTTACTGAAGTTGGTGTCAAAATTCACTAGCAACACAAAATCACTGTTACTTCTGATGATGTGATATTCAGAGTGTGCAGTGAAGTGTTGGGGTGAGCAACTCATGTCACTGTGGTTAGGTAAAGACATTTGCTGGTTTTGTGGTAAACATAAGCATGGGGCCTAGAAGTATTGTTTTATAGTGACTTGATAAAATCCATGTGTGTTTGAAGTCTTTTGTTTGACTATGTTTATTTCAGGCCTGAACTTGGCGGATGCTGTTGGAAGGCATGAGGAAGGAATCCATTCTTTACAGGAGGGGACGTGGCCACAACCTGCTTGACCGCACCGTCCTGTACTCATCTGCTCTCTGTTTACATGTTTTCGTTGGCAAAACGCATGTCTGCTGCTCTTGTTTCACTATTATTATTCGTTTACCAATGAATTTCAGAATTTGCATGTGAAGAATGTGGATTATCCCGAAAACAACAATGCTGAGTCATTTTAAAGGATATTGGCACAGTAAAATAATTACAGGCAAGGGCTGGGTGTCTGTCTCCTCCTACGCATTGACGAGGAGGGAGAGGTCTCGCTCATAAATACTGACTTCAAGACAGCAAAGGGAACTGTATCTTCACAGGACATCCCTCCAGACCTTGAACCAGGTAAGTGCTGGAGATCACTGCAGTCATGACTGTATGAAATTACTCCTTTCATCACCGCCACGCTAACGCTAAATACTTGTAATTTAATTTGGAATCATTTATTTGATTTTATGGTTATTTGTATTTTTGTGTTATAGGGTAAGGGTGATTTTGTAATTTTAAACTCTGTTCTTATTTCATTTCAGCCTTCATAACCACAGGCATAATGGCAGGTTAGTGCATTGTTCGCTCAGGAATTATTTTCCACAGCATTCCATGATATATTATCACAGGGCAGGATTCATCCTGTCTACATCCACAATGTTTTTAAAAAAAATACCAGCCTCAGTGATTGCACAAAGAATGTTTCCTCTAAACAGTAAAAGCTTATCAATTGATAATGTTTTTTTTCTCTATAGATGCAAGCTTTCAGCGGGAGTTCCTGGAAACCCACAATGCCTACAGGCTGAAGCACAACACGCCAAAGATGACCCTTAGCAGCGAGCTGTCTGCTTCAGCTCAGAAATGGGCCAATCACCTGCTAGCAATCAGCGCCCTACAACACAGTAACACTCAGGACGGAGAGAACATCTACAATAAGTGGAGCTCAGCAACCCTTAAACTGACAGGTGAATTAGAGACCCAAGCCCTTTCTTTTCCATACTTTAATCATTTGCTTTAATCAAAATGTACAAACCACTTTAATTCCTTCATTTCAAGATGGATGATTTATTCCTTTACCTGCTAATGTAAGACTAACTATTGAATCAAAGTTCAGCGGAATTTCTGGCAGAACGAGAGCAATCCTGGAAATTAAACGTCGTGGATATAGACTAAGACATTCCTGACTCAGTTCTCTGAATGTATCACTCTTCTGTACTTATTCTAGTGTTACACTATGTTTTAACAATTACAACCCACCTGTAATTTAAAGAAATAATGTAGTGTAATAATGTATGAAAAAAATCTTTTAGGAAAATCGATAGCAGCTAACCGAGGGGTGTCAAACTCATTTTAGTTCATGGGCTACATCCCCCTTCATTTTTTTTTTTTTTTTTTTTTTTTGGGCTTTTCCACCTTTAATGGATAGGACAGCTAGGTGAGAAAGGGGAGAGAGAGGGCAAAGACATGCAGGAAATCATCACAGGTCAGATTCGAACCTTGGACCTCTGCGTCAAGGCATAAACCTCTATGCTTATGTGTGCCTGCTCTACCCACTGAACCAACCCACTGTATAGCCCAAGTCTTATCTCAAGTGGGTACCACTCCAGTAAACCACTCCAGTCAGAAACTTTTTTCTGCCACAGAGTTTCTTGTCAGCTTGATGTTGGCAAACACAAGTTGTATGAAAAAATAATAATGTTACAGACCCAGGAGAGAGGGGTAATATTTCGAGAAAAAAACTTTTAGGATTTGTTTAGGATTAAAGTCGTAAATTTACAGAAAAAGAATTCCGATATTCTCTGTTAATAAAGTGGGTAAATTTGGAATTTGAATGAATTACTTCTCTGCAATTTTCACACTTTGCAAAGTCATCCAGTGGGCCTGATTGGACCCTTTGGCGGGCCGGTTCTGGCCCACGGGCCGTTTGTTTGAAACCCCTGAGCTAAACTGTCCTTACCAACTGCAGTTCAAATCAAACAATCTGCCTTTAGATCAGCTCTGTTTAGCCTATCAAGCTCAAACTTTAACTACCAATTTAAATGTTCATATTATGTTCATTAATTTTTGTCTCCTCCATGTTTTAGGGAAAGAAGCAGTAGATTCGTGGTACAGTGAGATCAATAATTACAACTGGAGCCGCCCTGGATTCAGCAGCAATACTGGTAAAACTCAACCCACATCATGATGACTTCTAGGAAGTCTGTAAATAGAAAAACATTTGAAATGTGTGAATCAATAAAAAATATATTGTTACATACACATGTATATCTGCATCCCTAAAATATGTACATTGCCAGTCAAAAGTTTGGACACTCAAGTGGGAAGGCAAAGTATGTCTAAACCTTTGACTGGTCTTTATTACTTAAAGGTGCAGTAGGTAAGACTTATAAAACTAACTTTTTGTCATATTTGCTGAAACTGACCCTATGTTCAAGTAGAACTACATGAAGCAGGTAATTTAAAAAAAATCTGGCTCCTCTGGCACCACCTACAACCTGTAGTGGGATTTGCAGATTCACCAATCAGGGCCAGGGGGGTGTCTAACTGCGTGTCAATCACTGCTCATGCACACGCATACATTCTCCCTTGTGGGGGGAGGGCTTAGGAGAACGTGTTGGGCTTTAGCAGAAAGGGGGGAGGGACTGAGAAGTTGTTGATGTTCACATGTTTTGGCTAAGTCCTTGATCTTCACAATCCTACCTACAGCACCTTTAAAGAATAAGCCATAATTATAAGATAAGTTAAGTTACTACTTCGTTATATTGCTCTGTAATTGTATTTATGTTCAGGTTCAGATGTTATATTATGCAGTCAATTACACATTGGAACCATGGTACCCCACTGCTGTGTTTCCTCCTGCAGGTCATTTTACTCAGGTGGTGTGGAAAGACAGCAAAGAACTGGGCGTGGGCATTGCCACTGATGGCCACAAGGTCTTCGTGGTTGGGCAGTACCGGCCAGCTGGCAACATGAACATGAAGGGATACTTTGAGAAAAACGTCCTCCCAAAAGGTAACATATTACCACAATTTTGCTGATGAGATTAAGTACATTAACTTACAAGGTAGCAGAAGTCAACTTTACACATCTGCAGCCCCAGAGGGAAACGAGAAGTATCTGTCAGAAATGTTGTAAAGGCAACATAGTTATGCCTTCAAGTTAGATATTAGTCCAAATTAGAGACTACGTCACACCAAAGAGCAGTGGTGGAAAATAATTAATTTACTGTACTTTTGAGGTAATAGTATTTTACTTGAGGACTTCCATTTTATGCTATGTCATACTGTTACTCCACTACATTTCAGAGAGAAATACTGTACTTTATACTTCTACAGTTAATTACCAGCTATACTTACTACAGTTAATTGACAGCTATACTTACTAGATACTTTGACAATTGAGATTTTACATACAAAACCTATAATCCACTTAAATAAATAGGATGTGAACTGTGATATTCCTAAATATCCTAATAAAGGAGTAGCTAAAATGAACTCCAATTTGAATAGCTACAAAATAAAAGGTTATATTAGTAGTAGTAATGCACACACACACACACACACACACACACACACACACACACACACACACATATATATATATATTAGGGCTGTCGAAATAACACGTTAATTTCGATTAATTAATCTGAGAAAAATTTGTGTGTTAAAAAAATTAATCGCATCCATTCCATATTGACCTTTCACCCAGTTTACTATACAACTGTAAAATGAAGGAGGGAGACCATGGATGTAGCCTATTAAGAGAACAAAATGCGCAGAACAGAAACATTGTTGGCTAGTTAACAGCTTAACAACTCAACAGCAGGTAACGTTAGCCTTCTGCTAGCTAGTAGCTGGATTAAACATGGTTAAAAAACTGACAGCTAACGTTAAAGTTTGACTGTGTTTCTGCCGTTGTCGGAACACAGACGAGAGACGGTGCGTTCAATGAAGCTGGTAATCTACAGCCTCGCGGTGCATTCATAGTTGTTGTAAAATACCCTTTTGAATTTATTTCCTCAGCATATTAGGTCATATTGTTGATTGTTTTATATATATATATATATATATATATATATATATATATATATATATATATATATATATTTGAACAGTGAAAATAATAATATAAATAGCTTTTTTAACTTTATTGTCACTAATGATGATTATTCATTTGAATTGAAATATTTAAAATACTTTCACAGCAAAAATGATGTATCCGATTAATTTAGATTAATTAATCACAGAGTCTGTAATTAATTCGATTACATTTTTTAATCGATTGACAGCCCTAATATATATATATATATATATATATATATATATATATATATATATATATATAGTGTACATGCACTCTGAAAACGGGGCAAGCATAATAATAACTTACTTTTGATTCTGCAAGGACATTTTGCTGCTTATTCTCATGGTCCATAACTGATATATTCACTGTAAAACTTTTCACTATAATTATATAGTATTATACTGGCAGCAGCTTAGCCAGTAAACTACTGTTTATTTACAGTTTGCATACTGTTTTTACATTTTAAGGTATTTTACTGTATTATTTGAATTTACAGTAATATACTGGCTGCAGTATAATTCCTGCCTTTTCCTTTATTTTCACAAGATGCATTGGTATTAACAGTAAATATCTGTAATCTGTAACATTCACAGATAGTGCTGTAATATTCTTTTCTCCCAGAACGCATTACCATTTAAAGTATGATCATGTATAATAATTAAAACAATAATTAAAACAGTAAGATAATGTCAGATTTTAGCTGTAAATTTACATCAAAGGTTTACAGTATATTTTATTTAGTCATTTTTAAACTGCACTAATGCTATTAAGAGCCTTGTACATCACAATATTTGTCTGCGGTTTGCTTTAGTTTTAGAATGCACATACCACAGACAAACGAATGCTGCAGCTCATTTTATCAAATAATGTGTTGTGAACTTGTAGTTGTAGGTCACTAGAAGTTGTACCTCTAAAAAGCTTTATGTCATAACATACATTTGTGTTGGTACCAAACTTTCTATACACCTGACTCCACACTTAGGGGTGCATGTAATAACTGCTGAAAGGAAACATGAGCAGCTTTTAAAGTAAACCTGATGCCACAACAGTAAGCTAAATATTTCATTGTATCATTAGGGACAGATGTTTCCTCTGATGCAGCCCTTTTTCAGTCAGCTAGATGGATTTTACTCATTCTTATCTGGTGCAGGTTTTAGGAATACACAATGGCCTACTGTGCTTACAGTGAGCTAAATATTTCAGTGTATCATTAGGGACAGATGTTTCCTCTGATGCAGCCCTTTTTCAGTCAGCTAGATGGATTTTACTCATTTTTATCTGGTGCAGGTTTTAGGAATACACAATGGCCTACTGTGCTTAGACTTTATCAGTTGAACAACAACATGTCTCACCAGTATTTTACTGTCCCTTTCCAGCGTAAAAGACAGCTGGCAGAGTAATGGGTGGAGCAGACAACACTTCCAGTGAGGAAGGTGCAATGAGCCCAAGGAAAACTTCATACTGCTGTAGATCCTTGACCATTACTACGACCACAATACACTTGCTAAATGTTTCATGTTGTAATAAAAGTAAAATACATCAAATAAAACATGTTATTGTGTAAAATTGTCTTGGTTGATGAATGCATTTAATAAATATATAGTTGAAGTGGCAGGTTAAAGAAACTGAATTGTAGTGTTGTAATCATAATTAACTAAACATTACTTCTTTGTGTTTGTGGCCGTTTAAATAAAGTGCTGACCTGCTCCATCTTTAACATTTATAATGGTGGTATATGCCCCAATTTTTTTGTGACACCACATAAGGGCATAATGGATCCATGAGTTTAAAGGCGTATCCAAAACCAAACAGTAAGAAAATGGTAAAGCCTGTGAAGGACAAAGGTTTGATGTCCCTGTTCTAATTAATTTGCTTAATATAAATCTAATACAGTGCAACATTAGAAGTGCTTAAGTGATTTTAGAAAGCAGATTGTCACACGTAAAAAAATCATGTGAACGCCTCATTTTTCCTTTAACAGAAAAACAGTTCTACAATCCACTTTACGTTTTACATTGGATTATGGAGATAAAAAGTAAGAATAGAGGCCTCACTGGAGGGGTAAACAATCTGCGCCACAATATGCAACAAAGGACTGAAACGCTCACAGTGAGTTGTAACATAAATAGGGTAACCAGATTTCCAGGAACTAAAACCGGGATATTGTGCGCGTGACTGTAGTCCTCGTGCACGCACACCCTTTTTAACGTGAACATGTGCCAGGCCAGGTCATATTTTTCAGAGAAAATTGAGTCCAGCTTCCATATAAATTGTCTTTTCAGGAAAGCAGTGAGTGATTGGGAAGTACTACAGTCATCAAAATGAGAAAAACTAATCTAGTCTAATCTAATTTTCAAATTGTTTTTTTTTTTTGCTTCCATATGAATTGTCTTTTCAGGAAACCGCGACCTGTAGTAAGTAGCAGTAAGTAATAGGGAAGTAGCCTACTACAGCAATCAGAATGAGATTTTTATTTCATATTTTTCAGAAAGAATAATAACTGAACTGTATGTATTATGAAGTAATGCAGTCATCATGAAAACAAATTATTAGTGAATATTTCTTTCAAGAAATGGCCAACATTTTGCATCCCCACTGTCATTGCCGATCTACCAAAATGGTAATTTGTCAACCGTCCCTTACACAGAACCTAGCGACAGAACAGATGATGAAGTGCTACAAAGCTTTATGTCGGACACAGGGGCACCATATAGGGGGGAAATGTTAGGACAATTCCAAGGGCCCATGACTGACAGGGGCCCCAAGAAACAGGTAAAAACTAATATAAAATTATTAAACCATCATCATTCAGTATACATCATATAGTATATATGGGACTCTATGGAGCTATACCCCTAAAAATCCACTTTTCTCAGGATATAATTTTTTGTCTAGTAATTTGAATGTTGCATTCGAAAGGGGAGGCAAACAAAATACATACTGCTGGGTGTTAGATTTTTTTAAAGTCGCTTTTTTGTTCTAAAAAGCCTTTTAAAATGTCAATGACGTCATACACATATACGGCCAGAGATACTGCTTCACGGCAAGCTCTGAGTCGCTTCCTTTTCTCTCTCGAGGCATCGACAACACAGCTAACAGGTTAGGCTCTCCCTGTCAATACACATGCTAGAAAGAGGTTTGCTAGTGTTTTAACGACCATGCTGAAATATTCACTCTGACATTCTGGCTCCGCTTCGGATGCCGTCAAGCGGGATCTCCGATCGCAATCAGTCCTTCAATGACCAATCAGCATTCATTAGCAGAATGCTAGCGTGGTATGGGCAACAACGACTCAACCTGTAACAAATTGAAAGGGCATAAGTACTCGTTCATTCAACTTTTGAGCTATAATCCATGTTGAACTTGCAAAAACTACAATCAAATCTGAGATTTCTCAACGACAATCAGGCGAAAGAGACAAATTTAGCCGTCTAGCTCCATACAGGCATGAAAACGGGTCAGGGGTGAAAAAGGTGAGAAGGATATTCCCTCTCTAAATATTCCATATTTTAAACCATCAATTTGATGAATTTCGAGATGCATTTTTTGCAAACCTGGGGAAAGCTTTTCAGCTATGAGTCAAAAATATTATGGCCTTTTTACGCCATTTCATGCCAGCCTGTCACTGGGTCTAACATTTACAGTATATGATATACTGTATGTTAGACCCAGTGACAGGCTGGCATGAAGAGGCACAATCTGGTAATGGCACCACAAATGGCTTAATGCTTAACCCCCACAAGAGATGGTGGACATGCTGTAACTTGTCTATTCTTCCATCATGATTGACAGCCAATACAATGTTATGTAATTCAGATTTTATTATACCACTTTTTATTGGCAAATATTACAATTTACATTACAGTACGTATTACTCTCAGAACCAGATCTCATTTTTTCTTCTTTGCCTGAACCACCAGTGTCTCCATGGCCCGCTTTCGCTGTTTTGCCACATGTCTCAGCCTCGCCTTTTTCTCTTCTTCAGCAGTTTGTTTCTTGGCCTGCTGAGCACTGCCAGATGCTTGGGAGCCATACTTGCTCTGTTTCTGCTTCTTTTCTTTCTTGCTGCTGCAGAGTTGATGTTCTTGCATAGTGTTCTGTCCACCTCCCCAAACTTCACATCGTCCCTCCTGAAGAGCTGCACGGCTGTCTTGCCCCTGGACTGCAGGGTGTACTTGACCGTCTGGATTGCATTAAATGTTGGTACATTCATGTTGCCACTCCTTACACAGAGACGGAGCAAGACAAGTCTAAACCTTTTTTTTTGTCAATGGTCTAAACGTAAAAATTAAACAAAGTTACCCAAGCGGCTCAAACAAAAGAAAAAAGCAAAAATACATGTTTTCGGCAGTAGCAGGACGTTCGTCATCTCCCGTGGCCGATAATAGTGGTGTCGGTGTCGGCAGCAGTGGCACAGTGAGGAGGAGACTCAGGAGGAGAGGGACAAAGATGAGAGAGTGAGGGTACAACCTGCAGTAAGCAGAACTCCCCTTAAAACACTTCCTGCCTCTTGATAAAACTGAGTGGTGGACAAACTGTTGATGATAACACTACAACAATAAAAGAGGGGGGTGCTCGAAGGGGGTCTCGCCCTGGGCGTCATTCAACGTAGAACCGCCCCTGGGTGTGGGATCTCAGGGAAGGATCACCCCAATCCCACGTGAACACTTGCACACACACATGGTGATGAAAAACTCTAAATAAACCAAAAGGGGTAAAACACAGCACACGGGAGGGAGACACCACCACCGGGGACACCGACACCACCACCTTTGGCACTCAGCAACTGTGGGAAAAGACAACACTCAAGTATTGGGGGGGAAGTTAATCAATAAACCAAAATAAATGAGAAACAACTTAAATCTAAGGCACATCTAGGCAGCCGAAAGTAATTAATAGCTGCCTAGATCCAAACAAAAATAACCAAAGATTAACAAATAAACCATAGAGTTTCAACAGAAATGAAAGTCTTTTCATCAGAATAAAAAAAAGAAATAGGAATTAATCAAAATTCACTTAATCCTGATTTAACAAAGAAAATCCATCAACATAGACCCCAGTCTCCACACACATATTATTAATAATAAACACGGCCAGGCCAAAGAAAGGCAAAACTACAGGAGGAGTTTGTGACAGGGAGACACTGCAAAAGAAAATGCACGCTGTAGTGCCCATCCTAACACAAAAGAGGCCAATAGGTAACAAACAAATTACCAACACTGCATTACCTGTTGAATTTCCGTAACCACGCCATGGAAGCGAGGGGACGCAGAGCGGACATGTGGCTCCGGCAACAAAGAGTAGAGAGTGTCAAGAGGACAAATCCCCTGCCTATATAACCTGCAGTTACTTCCTGATTGGTCCAGAGAGTGAAAGCAATCAATCAACCTGCTACACATGTCAAGGGCTTATTTTAGTACCCTTTGTCTACCATAGAGGACAAGTTAGCTTTTAGTTAGCTAATGTTAGCTATGTATTAGCAAGCTAAGGAACTTGCAAACATAATACTAAAACTTTCTGATTTATCCACATTCCATTATAACACAAGTAAAAAATCACATCCTCATTTTAGAAGTTTTACCCTGACGTCATTTGACGCCACAGACGTAACTGCGTCACAAACTTATAACAGTCGGTTATTTGGTTCAGGTAATGCCTACCAAACACTACAAGACTTAGAAAAGACTAAAGTCTAACACCATCTCACATATAAAGACAACCATCTCACATCTAACGTTAAAAATATAGTCAGAATGTGTAAAGACTGGGAATCTTGCAGGGTCACACATTGCAAGAGATTCTTGAAGGATCTCTTCAAGGATGGATATGGAAAGATTAAAGACTTCAGAGCCAAGCCCATCGTCCACAAACCACGACCCGTACCTTATGCGTTGAGGGAATCAGTGGAAAAAGAGCTTGAACGCTTACAGGAGAATGGCAACATAACTCAAGTGGAAAGGAGTGAATGGGCGGCGCCTATTGTCATTGTACCAAAGAAAGACAAGGCAGTGAGATTGTGCGGTGATTACAAAGTGACCGTGAATCGATGCATACTCCCAGAAGAATATCCACTTCCAAATTCTGAGGAAATTGTTTGCTACTCTGGCAGGTGGGACAGTTAGACCTGTCCTTCGCTTATCAACAACTGCAATTAGATCCAGAGTCAGAGCAGTATCTTACAGTAAACACACACAAAGGCCTCTTCAGATTCCACTGCCTTGCCTATGGAGTTTCCACAGCTCCAGCAGTGTTTCAACACACAAGGGATCAAATACTGCATGGAATGGAGAAGATTGTGTGCTTTATGGATGTAGTTCTCAGTCTCTGTAACAGGATGGTATGGTCAGTAGTGTTGAATGCAGCACTAAGATCTAGTAAGATAAGAATGGAGACAAGTCCTTTGTCTGAAGCAGTTAGAAGGTTGTTACCAGTGCCGTCTCTGTGCTATGATGCATTCGAAATCCTGACTGAAAATCCTCAAATAAACTATTGCTATGTAGAAAATCACATAACTGAAGAACTCAAGGATCTTGGAGAGAAAAGGAAGATTGGATATAGGTCTATAGTTGGCTAAGACCTCAGAATCGAGAGTGGGTTTTTTCAGAAGAGGTTTTATCGCAGCTACTTTAAATGACTGTGGTACATAACCTGTTAATAAAGACATATTGATCATATCTAGTAATGAAGTGTTAACCATTGGTAACGCTTCTTTAAGTTGCCTCGTTGGGATGGGATCCAAGAGACAGGTAGATGGCTTAGCAGAAGAGACCTTTAACATTAATTGCTGAAGGTTTGTAGGGTAAAAGCAGTCTAAGTATATGTCAGGTCTTGTCGTTCTTTCTGTCAGTCCTGCGTTTAAAGGTGAACTGTTAGAAGTTAAGGGCAAAAGGTGATGAATTGTATCTCTAATTGTTTTAATATCATCATTAAAGAAGCTCATGAAGTCGTCACTACTCAGAGCTATAGGAATAGATGGCTCAGTAGAGCTGTGACTGTCTGTCAGCCTGGCTACAGTGCTGAAAAGAAACCTGGAGTTGTTCTTATTTTTTTCTATTATTGATGAGTAATAGTCTGAACTGGCATTTCTGAGGGCCTTCCTATAGGTTTTTAGACTGTCTTGCCAATCTAAACGAGATTCTTCCAGTTTGGTGGAACGCCATTTACTTTCAAGTTTTCGCGAGGTTTGTTTTAATTAGCGAGTTTGCGAGTTATACCAAGGTGCTAGTTTCCTTAGCTTCATCGTCTTCTTTTTGAGGGGAGCAACAGAGTCTAAAGTCGTCCATAGGCAGGCCATGGCACCGTCTACAAAATTATCAATTTGGGAGGCCTCTTTACCTACTTGTCAGACGGCTGAAATTTCATGCAACGACATACCCAAATTAAAAGTGTTACAGCTCCCGTATACTTTGACACTCTGGGATGTGCCTGATATCATTGGAAAGGAAACACTCTCAAGTTTTTGTTCCAAGTGTCAGGGTGATTCTAGGCCTCACTGACACAGAGCTACAGAGGCTAGAATAGAGTTTTTTATTTCCGTCCAAGTCATACATCTGTAATATGATTAAAATATACTGCTGTAAACAAATATGAGAGGTAGCAGACAATCCAGCACATTAGCCACATGTGTCTGCTTACTACAGAAAAAATCCAGAAGCCAAAACACTCAAAAATTGATTTTATATGATTTTTTTTCTACAAATATGGCTGTGCGTTTTTCTTGAAAGGTGCAAAGAAAAATGCCAAAAAAGTGCAAAATTCAAAACTTCTCAAATACAAAAACACACCCACATCAATCACACACATACTTGACATAACTATATGCATAAATATATAGAAATAAGTCATTATAAATTGGTCAGGTATGGCTTTGCATTGTAACAGTCACTGTCTGTGCTGAAACACAGAGCCAGCCATCACAGGGTTAAACTTTCAATGGCTTTCATGGTGTCAATGGAATCGTCTTTTTATTGGCTACAAGGCTAGGGGCGTTTCATAGCATGGAATCTTAACTGGCTGAAGCAAATGTCGATCAATCCCACCTGACCCCACATCTCCTCCGAGCCGTGGTTGGCCGTCAAACCAGTCTATCTCCGGCTCTGAGTGACGGATTGACTTATGAGAGGTCTCGTTAGATTGCTAAGGCTTCAGAGAATAACATGGACGCGGTCATTGGCAGTTAGACGACCGGGAGGAAGCGGAAGAGCCGCTGGAAGAGCGAAGCTGTTGAGTCTCGCGTAGCTGTTTTTGTAACTCTGGGCTTGTAAACTTAACGATTTTGAGGCGAATAACTCGTTTTGGATAAAACGGCTTAGATATTTCATTTCCTTGGACTCTTGTGGATTTATGAAAACAAAGTTTTTTGGGATTATATCACCTCTGTGGATAAAGGGACACTCAAAAAGGTATGAATGCACACACACCAGCTGCGCAGTGTAATTCTTAATTAATTTATTGTCTTTAACAGTGTTATAACTTCTATAAATCACCTTATGCTTTGTGTGTGGGCTTAAATTAATCTTGAGAGGCTAAGCTTTCAAGTGGTGTATCGCATGGCCATATATTGTGAAGATTTAATGTGTAAAAAGTTATAACAAAGTGTATAGAGCGTCCATTTTGAGCGGAAGTGGGTCGTATGCGGGACAGTGACATTAGAGAGGTCATTGGCCGTTAGATGTGTTTCAGCACAGACAGTGACTGTTACAATGCAAAGCCATACCTGACCAATTTATAATGACTTATTTCTATATATTTATGCATATAGTTATGTCAAGTATGTGTGTGATTGATGTGGGTGTGTTTTTGTATTTGAGAAGTTTTGAATTTTGCACTTTTTTGGCATTTTCATCAGAGTTATATTAAGGAACGGCACTGAATTAAATGCTGTTATAATATCTTCCTTAAATTTAGCTATAGCACTGTCAGATAGGCATCTAGTGTAGAAGCCTTTATCTAATTTTGTATAGTCGGGTAGTAAGAATTCAAAAGTTATTAAAAAATTGTCTGATAATAAAGGATTCTGCAGAAATACTATTAAATCTTCAATTTCGATGCCATATGCCAGCACAAGGTCGAGGGTGTGGTTAAAACATTGAGTGGCCTCATGCACACTCTGACTAAAACCAATTGAATCTAATAGTGAGTTGAAAGCAGTACTAAGGCTATTGCTGTCAACGTCCACATGGAAAAACTCTGAGAATTCAGATGAAATTTCAGAATACTGACCTGGAGCTCGGTAAACAACAAATAATTGGCGTTAATGTTTTCCATGTTGGATGTTGAAGACTAAGATAAGGCTTTGAAACGATTTATAATTTAGTTTAGGTTTAGGTTTAATTAACAGGCTTGAATCAAATATGGCTGCAACTCCCCCTCGGCCTCAGCCTCTAAGAATTTGAGTATTATTATGACTGGGAGGTGTGGCTTCATTTAAACTAACATATTCTTCATTGCACAGCCACGTTTCGGTAAGACAGAATAGATCAATTTGATTATCTGATATTAAATTGTTTACTAATACTGCTTTAGAAGACAGAGATCTAATATTTGATAGTCCACATCTAATTTTCCTATTCTATTCTATCATTGCAGTTGTAGTTTTAATTCCAATTACGTTGTTAAGTATAGCCCCTCTTTTGTTTATCTTTGATTTAACCGATCTAAGTCGGGGGACAGACACCGTGGTTACCGTGGTTATTAGACTATGAGAGGTAAAGTTATGTAAACAAGTTTACATAACTTTAGTGCATAAGCTATTAAAAAAAATCATATCTTCATTTTAAACATACATGGCACAGTGAATCCTTATTACCTATCTATGGATGGCCTAATCGACTAATTTACATATAGGCTAGTATCAATATTGTTTATTTTTCCACAAATAAGCTGATATATATTTGCTAATATGTTGGAGTCATGTTAAGAAAAAAAAATTCATTCATTAATCAAAACTATTCAACAATAATTTGGTGCTCAAACAGATGCAAAACAGTCACTCTCAGTGAGTGTGTGTGTGTGTGTGTGTGTGTGTGTGTGTGTTTGTGTGTTTCAGGGACGACAGGGTTTATGCCAGACAGCTTCAGTCCCCTCTCTGTCTGGGCAGCTAGTGACGGGATGCTGCTACATCATGTTTTGCAGCCCAGTTTGTTATCATTAAAAACAAGCCAGCTGTTTGTGGCGCAAAAATACATCATTTGGTCCTTTGACCAACAGTCAGGCCATCCGTGTGTTTCGTTATTCACGTTATTGTTGTTGTGTAACGTTAAGGTTGGTAGCGGCAGACTACTCATTAACGCCAGCTGTTCCGCTCACATCAACGCTAGCTTGAAGCTCACGAACCGTACTACCTCCTGATGTTTCTGGTTGGACTTGGACCTCTGTTGACATGTCTGGCTCTGGCACACGCGTTCTTTTAGTACCTTTCTGAAGCCAGGCAGCTAACATAACGACTTACAAACTCGACACTTATTTTCAGTTTCTAGGTTTTCAGCAGTGAAAAATCTGTTACGGTCAGGCTGACGCTGACAGCTTTTTCAAACTAGCGTCCGTGGAGAAGCTAACTTCTGATAGGGTGGGCGGACTGCTTGCCTTTACGTGATTCGTCAAGATCTAAAATGTAAACATGTAGTGCCCTCTGGGTAGTGTAGTTTATGTAACGTTAGGGTTATCTCTCTGACACTGACGCTTTCTCTGTCAGTGGTAGAGTACCGGCTGCATGCGAGAAGTAGTGGTACGCAAGAGAAAGTGCAGGTACGCTTAAGAGTAAAATGTAGAAGTGCCGGTACTGCGTACCGGTCCGTACCGGCCCACTTCGAGCACTGGTCTTTGCATATGCACAAAGTGACTAAACATTCATTTTAATGTAACTATTTTTACATAATCGGGTATCATATCATCATATTATCACCTACGTGAAGTATGATCTTACTGTATTTATATTTATTTTTAGCCAGCAGCTTGATTCTATATGGGGTGCTGCCGTGGTGGTCAAATTACCCAGCTGCTGTTTTAATCACTGCAGGAATTGATCGCGTTGTAGTGAGCTAGTGGGCTATCGGCTGCTTGTATTTACATTAAACTGAACATTTCCGTTGGCTGTAAAGTGAGACGAGATAAATGGCTTCATGTCCTCATTCATCTCGTTTCCTTTTTGCACAGCCGCTGCATGTTGACACATCTAAACGTGCAATGTAAGCTAACTAATTAGCGTTGTTGTCCCTAAGGCTGAAGTTACTGCGTAGCGATCATAGACCGTATATAAAGATGTAGCGATAGGCGCTCACCAGATCTGCTGTCATTGCTTGAACTGGAGGACAGAAGTTGCTCCACGGCGTTTCCCCACTTTTTGCCACAGCTGATAAATTATCCAGACTTCTTTCAGAAGATTGATTGATAGCTGTCCTCCAGAGTGAACAAAACTGCATCCATGGCAACGCTCTGCTTTTGCATTGCAATGGTGTGTTATGCTTAACAACGGTCTGTTATGAAGAAATTACAGACCGCATTCTACAATAGAATTCAACCAAGCCATGTAATAAACTACATTTTTTACATGTGTCATTATCATTAAAGGAGGCAGAGGAATAGCTAAACATTTGACACACAGAGAAAGAGAGAGCAGAAGAGGGAGAGGAATTAGCCATTGCTAATGGCTAAGCTAAAGTAGCTAACAGCGTTTTAGCAATCAGCGAGGCAGTCGATGTAAGAGAAGATATAGCTATAAGTGCTTGAATATAACTGATGTAGCTTAAATGCAATCGAGGCAAATATCCACTAAATTAAACAAATGCTTATGCCCCGTTGATGCGGGCTCTAAGCAAAGCAAGTGTAGGCCTAGTTTAAATGCAATCCAGGCAATTAGCCGCTAAATTAAACAAATGCTTATGCTTATGCCCCGTTGATGCGGGCTCTAAGCAAAGCAAGGTTTGTTTAAATGTAATCCAGGCAAATAGTAGCTAATTTAAACGTTAAAGCAAAGTTGAGTACATGTTTGCTGGAGCAGTAAACAAGCATCTACCCTGTGATACAGGGATACTGGAAGTGAGACAATACAACAATACGCTTACCGTAAACGTCAGCACGTTGTCCTATGTATGTGTTCACAATGCACATGGTCAATACATCACAGTGTATTGTTTAGTGAGAAGAATTACAATCAAATTGAAAAAGAAGCATTGAGCATAATTTTCGGTGTAAAGAAGTTCCATATGTACCTATACGGTAGGACGTTTGTGTTGGTGAATGACAACAAACCACTTCTGACAATTCTAGGCCCAAAATGTGCAGTTCCAACTATCGCTGCACTCTGCATGCAGCGCTGAGCTTTAATCCTGTTGGTGTACGATTATGACATTCAGTACAGACGATCCAGTAACCACACTAATGCAGATGCATTGTAACGTCTCCCATGCAAGCACGACACTGATGACGTTACAGATGAAGGGGGAGTACTCTGTGTCTCACATGTTGATGAGCTGCCTGTTTCCGCGAAAGACATTGCAGAAGAGACAAGACATGACCCAATCCTTTCCAAAGTTCTTGATCTGACTTTGTCAGGATGGCCAAAGTTTGTGCCAGATCCAGATCTTAAACCATTCTATTTTAGAAAGGACCAGTTGTCTACAGACCAGGGATGTATTCTCTGGGGGTCAAGGGTCGTTATACCACCAAAATAGTACTGTCTTTGATTTAACCGATCTAAGTCGGGGGACAGACACCGTGGTTACCGTGGTTATTAGACTATGAGAGGTAAAGTTATGTAAACAAGTTTACATAACTTTAGTGCATAAGCTATTAAAAAAAAATCATATCTTCATTTTAAACATACATGGCACAGTGAATCCTTATTACCTATCTATGGATGGCCTAATCGACTAATTTACATATAGGCTAGTATCAATATTGTTTATTTTTCCACAAATAAGCTGATATATATTTGCTAATATGTTGGAGTCATGTTAAGAAAAAAAAATTCATTCATTAATCAAAACTATTCAACAATAATTTGGTGCTCAAACAGATGCAAAACAGTCACTCTCAGTGTGTGTGTGTGTGTGTGTGTGTGTGTGTTTGTGTGTTTCAGGGACGACAGGGTTTATGCCAGTAATAGACAGAGACTGTTGTCTGATGTACACAATGGACATCCTGGAATAACACGAATGAAGGCATTAGCCCGAAGTTTCATGTGGTGGCCTGGACTAGATCAAGAGATAGAGAACTTTGTGGCTCGGTGTGCTGCAATTTGAGATCACACTGAACAGGCCTGCAGTGGCACCCCTCCATCCTTGGTCATGGGCTACATCATCAAATCCTTGATTATGCGGCACATTTTCTTAAAAACTGTGATGAAATTGTGGGAACTTGCAAAAATTGCGGGAACTTGCAAAAACTGTGGTTTGATGAAAAAGAGAAAAAAAGCGATTCCCCCAACACTAGGCAAAATGATGTCACTTCATAACGTTCCCATTGCAACAGGGGGAAATGGCTGCTCTTGTGTGAAGTAAACGCAACATTTTTCAACTTTCTGCAACAAAGAGGACCTCTGACATGTGATACAAGTTGGTCATTGTCGAGTCAAGATGCATGTGGATCACCTGCGGGCATCCAAAGTTTCATATTCACCAAGCAGAAGGGATGACGAGGAGTACTCAACAGGCTGTGAGGATCCGGCAGAAAGTACAGAGCCAAAAAAGTAGCAAAAAATGTTGCTACTGGTCCATCTCAGGAAGTGCAACAAGAGCACCGCTATCCAGAAAGGCAGCGGACAGCACCAACTAGACTGAATCTCTAAGTGTTTATGTAGAGATGAGTTATGAATACATTATTCATGTTCTGAGTGCTTGGTGCTATGTTAATGAAGTTTGTATATGGGTATAATTTTAGCGCTGCATATTATGTTTACAAGAATAGTGATAACAATTCAGCTATTAAGTCTTCTTGTCATAGGTTCAAATATAGGGGGGAGGAGTGTAGTAGTTTATACGGTACGTTAATGATAGTATCAGTACTAGAGGAAATATGGTAATGGTATTGAGAGTGTACTACAGTAAATACGGTAATGGTATGGGCCTCTCATCTGGATGCCTTCTGTAACAGTTCGGAACTACGAATAAAACGGCACTCACCTTGACTCTGTGTCTGCATGTATTATTATATCTCCACAAATACTACACTTATGTCCTTTCGATTTGTTACAAATTGAGTCGTTTTTGCCCATAACACGCTAGCATTCTACTAATGAATGCTGATTGGTCAGTGAAGGACCGATTACGACCGGAGATCCCGCTTGATGGCATCCGATGTGGAACCAGAATGTCAGAGCCTGTCTAGGGCATTCTCTGAGAATGTTAAGTTGGACTTTTGCGCCCCAACTTCTTTTTTTTGTGGTTGCTGGCACTTTTATTTATATATGTATATACATTGTTTTGTATGTACTGTGAAATTTACATGGGAAATATATTGGATTTGAGTACTTGTGTTATTCTTGTGTTCAGGAATAGGCTCTGTGCACCAGCGTAGTGACAAACTTCCGCTTTTGTCTAGAAGTCGGCATTGCAGTTTCCGGTTTACTTCCTGTTCTCATCGGCATTAGTAAACACCTAAACTCACAAAAAGATGAGTGATGCTGTTGTACGGAAAAAGAAAAAATATAATGTACGTGACTCATTTAAGTTTCAAGGTACGGTGGGTGGGTCTAAAGAGCACTGTTGTGTGCCACTTTGCTTGGCTTCAGGTCGTTATAACAGCCATTTGAGCTTCCACCGCTTCCCGAAAGATAGCGGTCTCCGTGCACGATGGCTCCACAAAATAAGGAAGGTGGAATTTTCAGTGACCCCCCACACCAAGGTATGCAGCCAACATTTCCAAGACCATGAAATCCTTACTACAGCTAAGGGTAGACGGGTTTTAGCAGCAGGCTCTGTTCCTTCGTTATTTGAATGGAATAATTATATGACGAAGTCACGGGCCGGTGTTTGGGAGCGCCGATCTCGACCACCAAGTCCGGAACCTGACCTGGCGGAGCCAGAGGACCACGACTATGGGACTAGCGATACCGTATGTGTGGACCGGGAGCAGTATGAAGATATGTTGAGGGAACTCGAGGCGTTAAGAGAGCAGCTCCAAACGTATCATCTTAACAACTCCTTTGGACTAAAACGGTTTGCTTCGTCTCCTGAAGACATCAGATTTTACACCAGGTAAGATAGTTATTAGATCAACATATTTTCATAACTGATTGCGTTAAGTAATTATTTCCTCTTTCTTCTTAATACTACTCTTGACCTCGTATGACAAGACAACTAATTTCACTTGTAATACTGTATTTTAGATTCGCCTCATACGAGCATCTGATGGCGTTCTGGAACCTGATCGAGGCAGCAACAGCCAAAATAGTTAGGGTCACCAACGAGCAACAGTCAGCCGAATCATCGTGACCTGGGCCAACTTCCTCTATAGCTTACTGGGCTCAGTCTGTATATGGATGTCTCCCACAGCTGTGAAGGCCCATCTTCCACGCGACTTTGATGGCAGCTACAGTGACACACAAGTAGTCCTCGACTGTACAGAGCTACGTAGTCAAACACCTTCATCCATGCTCCTTCAGAGCGAAGTTTTCTCCAACTACAAGTCCCACTGCACCTTTAAGGCCATGGTGGGCATGTCCCCTCACGGAGCCCTGACTTTTGTATCAGCACTCTTTGAGGGTTCCATGAGTGACAAGGAGGTGTTTCGTCAGTCAGGGATTACACCACTCTTAAAGCCTGACATGGCCATCATGGTTGACATAGGATTCTTGGTGGATGACCTTGTACCTGGGACTGTTCATCGTCCTGCCTTCCTCTCCAAGAGGGCCCAAATGTCAGAGGAGGATGTTCTGAAGACACAGTCAATTGCCCGTTTGAGGGTGCATGTCGAGAGGATGATCAGAAGAGTTAAAGAAAATAAACTCTTTGATAGCACTATCCCTCTTTCCATTGCAGGTAGCATAAACCAACTCTTCACTATCGCTTGTCTCCTCTCAAATTACCAGAATGGACCTCTCGTCAAGAAATGGAGATATGAAGTTTGATTTTGATGCTATATCATTTTTATGAGGAATTTGATTTGATAACTAGGGCTGCACGATATGATGTGATTTGGATACTGCGCTAGTTCATGTTGTGATTTTGATACAATTGTGATTAATTGTGCAGCCCTATTGATAACTATATTGTTCTCTGTTAAACATACATAATTCATCAAATAAAATTATCAGTTTGTAAATTGCAAAGTCTTGACTTTGTTTTTTTCATGACAACTTGAAGGTGCAGTTGTTAAAGGGGCAGTTCACCCCCAAAAATCCCCTCTTATCTGTAGTGCTAGAGAAGTCTGCCTCCTCTTGAGTACAATGGTAATAAATGGCTGGTCTTTTTCTTGTGGTGCTCACAGCACCCAAAACATTTTATTATATTATTATTATAATAAATGCACAAACTTTAACATTTTGCATAAAATAATCTCAATCATAAAACATGGCATTAAAAGTGAAAATTAAAACAGAGCATAGAATATTGGATTTTATACCATGGTCTTGGTGAATACTCGATTCTGATTGGCTGCTGGGTGTCCATAAAAAAGTGATGTAGGACACCTACTGAAGGAGTTCCGGTGAAACTTGTCTGTTTACTTTTCTAAATCAATGCGCTACATTAAATCAAAAAGGAAATGTGAACAACGTTTGCATTGCATAAGAACCTGATGTATAGGAATGATTGTTCAAGGTAAGGAGGTATTAATGGACGTATCTCACGTATCTCACTCCTGAAGCATTAGGCATTTCTGCAAGTAGACATAAAAATAAAACTGTCTACTTTCTCTCTGATTACATCCAAAACATCCCTCTCTCTGTAAATTCTTTGAATGAGTATGTCTTCCTCAGCTGAGACTACAAAATCACACCAACTCATTCCCGTTATTATCATCTGCCCTTGTACTTGCCAGTAGTAAGCATGTGTTTGTTTTAGCTCCAATTTGCCTGAATTCATTTTGAGATACAGGCAGTCCACATAGCTTTTAACATTTGGGCACTTCATCTCAATCAGCCCAAACTGACATGGCTCTGAAGGGTCAAATATTAACCCGTCTGGAGATGCCCCCAGCCAAGGAGCGTCAGGGTGAATTACGAATCAGTGGTTGACCCTTTTCATTTGGCAATATTCCCAGATAGCATCTGCCTCTAATTCGAGCCCCCTCTTCATAGCTGCTGTCTGACGGGTCCCTTGCAATATCCGGTTAGCCAAACCTTCTTCAGCGTTCTCTCGAACCTGGCAGATCTCCCTGAAACGTGAGGCAGTCAGTCTATTCCTCCTTAGCTGATGCCATTCAGGACATGAACTTTGTGATCTGGTAGCACATTCAAATTTGTGCACCATGTACCAGGTGACGTCCAGACTGCTATGGTGTAGCTGTTGTGGTTCAGCACAGACAAACATGCAACTTGATGGCTGTAGGTGGTAATTCTAAAGAGGCACAGATGGACGTGGTGGGGCAGCATGAAAGGACAGGTCTCTCTTTGCTGTTGCTGGTTGTTGGTAGGACAATGGACTTCCGGCTTGAACCTTGCCAAGGGCAGAGTCAACCAAGGGAATTTCACAGCTGATGCCCATGCTGCAGATCATCGGTGCCTCCATTGCAGAAAAATCGTTATACACCTCTGTCACCTAGGGATGTAACAATATAATGATTAGCAATATACCACAATATCAAACAGCCTCAATTATCATACCATACATTACCCCTGCATTTTCATGGCCACAATGTGTAGCACATCACGCACGGCACCACACACCATTACAAATAAGTTCATAATAGAGGACCCTTGTGTAAACATTTAATTGATTACAGTTCAATAATTTTTTTCTAAAAGGCGAGGAAAAAGAAAATCATGAAATACTAGTATACAGATTTTAGTTGATATGATATCCCTACTCACCCGAAGGACGGAAAGATCGGGCAAATCCCCACTGAGGCCTTTGTAGAGTGTGCTCCCGAGTGGAACATAAAACTTACATGAATGGAAAGTGCCATATCCACACAGGTATTTTAATTCAAACATGCACCATATTGTAATTAATTTACAATATTCAGGTTTTACCTTACACCCTCTGTTGTTGCTCTACACTTTGGTTTAGCAGAAAGCACAGAATGAATCCACAGGGCCCGGTTTTATACCCTATCAAGTTATGCAATTATACAGTTAGAGATATTATGTTATGCAATTATACAGTTAGAGATATTTTCTAACTAAATATAGGTAGAAAATATATACAACAGCTCTGTAACTACAGTGCACACATACCAAAGTTCTGGGTTTGTGCCACTGCTGTTCTCCAGTACAGCTTAGCACAGGAGGGACCACTGGCACCTTGAGCTGAGAGTAATGTGCTGACTGGAACAGCAAAGCGACACAGTGGTTGCATAATGCTGCTCCAGCAACACATGTACAGATGTGATGTAACAGTTCCACAGGACTGGAATCTTTCAGTACCACCTGCATAAGTAAAATAGTCATAGTAAATACTTATTTATCTTAGCTTGGTCACTGTTTAACCATTCTTTTAAGACACAATCTTGTTTTTACAATATTTTCTATAACTTATATTCTATAATCACAGACCAAATGTCATATATTTCTGTACGTTGGATTAGAGTATGTTGTATAATATGACAAATGCATTAGATCAAGACCCATAATGGTTTTTCTTTGAAACATGGTAGCGTAAACACAAGATTGCATCTTAAATGAATGACTGAGTTGAGGAAAACTTGAATAAGAACGCATTTAACCCGGAGGGGATTGGCTAGGTAAACTTACCTGCCTACTGTCTAATGACGTTTTCATTAGATTTGAGTTATATTAAATGCAAATTACCTTAGCTGAATCCCCAGGAATATTAGGAACACCGGGTTATTAAAGTAACAAGCTTATAAGTGTTGGCTGAACCTGAACTTGTTCTTGTACTTATCAATCCTAACTTCACCATACACTCAAACTGTGAGGTTTCTCAGCTTTCCTCATGGACCTGTAGCACAATGCCCTGACCACGACTTCCCCTGTGTCCTGATCTTTATTAGAAACTGAGAGGGGCAGAAAATACAAATGATAATACAAAAAACAGACAGTTTGCGTTTAAAATTAAGAAAAACAAGCTTCTATAATACACTAAAAATGAACACGTCGCTAACTTGCTAGCTAGCTTAGCCGCTAGCCAGCACACCACATTAAACTACTTACCCTCGTAGTTGTGCAGATAACTCGAGACGTAGAGTTTGAATCCCTTATTGCGCTTGCTTGTTGGAGCAGGGGACCAGGCATCAACGATTCGATGGGCATCACTGATGCTTATTTTAGGCAGGTCTTGTAAACATCTACTAAAAACTAACATTTTGGGCTACGCTGGTAAACCGGAAACTGATATGCCGTCTTCTGGCTACAGCGGAAGTTCGTCACTACGCTGGTGCACAGAGCCTATACAGTAGACATGGTACAGTATTGCCACCCTAAAAAAAACAGCCAATGTCCTGCTCAATAGTGATATAAATATCAATACAAATTAGAAAAAGAAGAAAATGCCTTGCAGATGTGCGATGATCAATTGGTCAAATAGTGGGAAAGGGTTGTCCTATTTCTAATTTCCCAAGGACGAAAGAAGGTAACGTATATGCTCCTGTGTTAATTGCCAAAAGCCTATCTGAATTTACGGGGTTCACACTTCACACATGGGCACCCGCTTCGAATGTTATCATTGGATTGAATAGGCGTTATCAGTGGTTATCAGCCTTGTACATATGGGTCAGAAGGGGCCTGCTACGCCTACCCCAGTAAGCACACATACATCGGCACGACGTATGCAATTGATCGCTTCGTCTGCAATTGATCGTGGGTCATAAAGAAGAATAATGAAGCATCATTTATTGAGCGTCTGGACGTCTTATTATGATCACAATCTATACATCGCAGCAACGTATTAACTATGTTGGTGAGATGTAGGCTATTAAAAGTTCCTCAGTTGTTCGTGGGTCATTTGGAAGCATCGTTTAATGAGCGTCTAGACGTCTTATTATGATGGAAATATATATATCGCAGCGACGTATTAACTATGTCGGAACGATGTATTAAAAGTTCCTCAGGTCATTTGGAAGCATCGTTTAATGAGCGTCTGGATGTCTTTACTACACGCACTGTTGATGTGATGGACAGTGAATCTGAATTTTGCCCAGCAACATATTCGTGCCACAGAAGGGGAAAAATTGGCAGTCTACGACGGGTAGGAATAGGATGGAGACTGCTTCGTTGCTGCTGTCAAAACCCCACGGTAAGCACTATTTCATCTTAAGGTAACGTTAATACAAATATGTCGACGTTTTTGCATGTGGAAGTTGGTGTTCATCTGACAAATAACAAGATTAGTTAGTAAACTATGCCAGGTCATGGTTTAAAGTAACGTTAGAGCCGTTAGATCAGGCTAACATCGCCGCCCTTTTTCACATTCATTTAAAATTAACATAACATTTAATGTTATCGTAATTTGGCTAACCATAACGTTAACGTTACACAGGCCAGTAACGTTAGCTAACGTTAACGTTAGGCTAACGTTACCCGATATCCCTTAACGTTAACGTTAGCTAACAGTAGCTAACTGACATTGAGAAACGGCTACTGAGTGCCACACCTCGTCATACTTTGCTCATATCAGTTAGCTTTATTTTTTGGCTTAAATGGAACTGAAACCTCAACTGGGAACATAAAGCTGAATACTTGTTATCGAATCGGAATGTAAATGTAAATTCGGCATGTAGCTAGCTATATAGCGTTAGCTAATCTGCCAACTAACGTTAAAGCATACAACCCCAAATCAGAAAAAGTTGGGACAGTATGAAAAACACAAATAAAAAAAGAAAGTAGTGATTTCTAAATGTACTTTGACTTGTATTTCATTGCAGACAATGTGAACACAAAATATTTCATGTTTTGTCTGGTCAACTTAATTTCATTTGTAAATATACATCCTTTCCTGTCATTCAGACCTGCAACACATTCCAAAAGAGGTTGGGATAAGAGCAATTAAGGGCTAGTAATGACGTAAATTGGTTAAATAATGATGTGATTTGAAACAGGCAATGCTTTACTGTTCCAACTTTTTTTGAAATGTGTTGCAAGAACCAAAATAGGAATTTTGTTTTTTTGAAAAAAAAACAATACAAATCATGAGGAACACATTAAATTACGTGCTATTGTATTGTCTGCAATGAAATACAAGTCAAAGTACATTTAGAAATCACTACTTTCTTTTTTTATTTGTGTTTTCCATACTGTCCCAACTTTTTTTGATTTGGGGTTGTATTTAAAAAAGGTGAAGAGGTTCAAGGGTCGTCTAATGGCAGGCTAACGTTCGTACTTATTACATTGTGATTATAAGGTTTTATTTTTACCCTGCTTAATACCAAAATGACACTATGTAAAGGAGGACAGTAAGACTGTGGTTCGTTTCTGAACACTTGGTATTAAATCTGGTTAACAATTGATTTTGAAAACGGGGTTCGGAGTGTCAACGGTCATAAAACATCAGTTATAAGATAGTGCCTGTTTTCGTTGGCTAACGTTAGCCTTCAAAATATCCCGAAGAGCATCGTCACCTCTTACCGTCATTTTCTTACTGATATAGCTAGCTATCACTAACGTTGATTACTTAGCTAAATAAAAACAATGTACCTGGTAAGCTAGCGTTAGCTTAATATAGTTGCTGTCCAGTCACTTAACTTTATGTTTTACTTTTTGTTGAAGCTAAATTGACCATAAGCCTAATTAACGTTACAATTAGCGGCTTTAACAGGGACTAAACACGTTTGATGGACATATTGAATCACATTTGACTTTGAGATCAATACAATTATCAATATCACAAGTCATTTTATTGGTACTTTCCCGTTTCATGTTTATAGCAAGGACTTTGGTAAACTGTTAGTTGTTTGCTTGCGTGTTTGTTTCACTAGTTATCCCTGATTCAAAAGGTGGCTCTTCCTAAGAATATCACCATCTTCTACAAAATGTCCGGAATACACTGTGTTCATTGCAAAACATTAGTTTGCAATACTAAACGTACTTGTGTGTACATTGTGTGTCTGTTTTTTATGTTGGTGTGATGTCAGATGGCAGATCAGAAAATGTGGGCAGGAGTTGTGAGAGAAGGCAATGCGGAGATGAAGGACATCATACCACAAGAATACTGGTGTGTATAAGCCTGATCGACAAGGGAAGAGAGTCAGGTATGTTATTGTCATATTTTTTTTTTTTGCATGATGCAAATTACAAACCTGTAATGCAAATCTATCTAGTATTTGGGGCAGGTGCAGTTCCACTCATGATTCTTATTTGTTGCTCTATTTTTCAACCCCCTGTGTGTTCAAGGGTTCTTAGAGTATCTCTATTTTATCTATTACATTTTACTTGAATTATTAATTACCTCTGTATATTAATCTCTTTCAGATAACAGGAAAGAGTTTGAAAACTATGATTTGACGAACACTGCTGAATTTGCCTGCTCAGAGGAAGAGGCAGTGATGACTCCAGAAAAGAGAAAGCCAAAAAAGGAGACCAACACAGACTTCAAAATGGGTAGGTAATAAACCATTATTAAATCATATCCATTTATCAACAGTAAATAGTCTAACCCTTTGGAAGTTGTACTTAGGTTACATTTTGTATTCAAAATACACCTACTGACCAAATGGCCTTATTGTTGGAGCCTATGAGGTAAATTTTGCAGAGAATTTAACTATGTTAACATTTGGCTTGCCATGTTCTACTTGATGAAACTGGTCTTCTATTCAACCACTTCTTAAAAACAAAAGGGAGAAGAAACAAAAAATAAAATAAAAAAACTTCCATGAATTAAAAGTTACTTCTTCGAATAATAACCCAAATCTTTTGTTCTTGCCACAGCAGCAGCATCGAGGAATCCTACTTTCCTGAGTCCGAAGCCGAGGGCCATCGAGGATCCCCGACTGGCAATAAACTGGAGTGGAGGCTGTAGCAGAGACAGCCTTTTTATTATTGAAATAATTGACATTATGATAGACAGTGGACAATATGATGAGCAGTACTTGAATTTGTTCAGTAGCATTAGTGTGACAATTAGTTTTTGTTCTCCAACATGTACACACTGCTGTTGTGAAGCAGTAATACACAGCTCACGAGTGTGTAGTCAAAAAAGGTGAAATACTGTATATTTCAGCGACTCCTACAGATTAATAAAAATAATGAATTTTCTTAATAAATAAATGTTATTCTTGGCTCAATTGTTCCGTGTCTTTGGGTTCAAATAACATTATCATGATCCCATAGGCATCCAAAAATTGAGAAAGGCTAACAAAGGGATGTTTTTTTAAACTGAAACGTGCATCCTGTTGTGTGTGTGCAAGCGCCTTTTTATTACCACGGGTAGACACGTCTCTACTGATTGAGTATCACCTGGAACACAGCCAATAATCGAGAGACACACCCACCAAACGATAGAAAACATGAAAACATAACCCGTTGCACACCGTTCCCAGGAAACATGCCGTTTTGATATTGAACGTGCCCCAGCTCTTTGCCTGAGGGGGAAAATAAAAACACTGGTTTAAGCTTTTAATAGTGTTTTTGTACATTAGCCCTTAGTATAGACCACAGTATGATCATTATCTCAAAATCAAGCTACATGAAGTTTTTTTTGTAATTTTCAGAATAACTTTTAATGCTATTTTCTATAATGATTTCAACTTGTGTAAATTGTTTTTGAGTAAACTGAAACGCGCTTTATCAATAAAATGTATTATTATAAGTAATTGTGTTTGATTTATCTATCTTACTTTTAGCAATTCATGTAATTTAGTAAAGATATTTCAAGTAATTAGTGTGACCTATACTGACCAGTTTTGTTAAATGGATTAATGCAGGATCAATTGATCGGCACATCTCTTACAGATGCAGTCTCAGGAAGATGTGTCTGAGACCGCTTCTGTAAGAAATACGTTGAAACGATGTATGTAAGCCTGCATCTCTACGACGTATGGCATACGTTAGAATGATGTATATAAGCCTGCATCTCTACGACGTATGACATACATTAGAACAATGTATATTGCCTGCATCTCTACGACGTATGGCATACGTTAGAACAATGTATATAAGCCTGCATCTCTACGACGTATGGCATACGTTAGAGTCTGTCTGGTCTGTTTGGTGCTGGGTTGGGGAAGACCTTGACTAAGGTAAGTAATCTTAACACTCCTGAAACATGCGCTCTTAATAGCTTTCCCCATATCTGAAATCAAAATATTTGGCAATTATTAAATAATGCAAAGTGCAGTCCTTGCTTCTTATCACAGCCTAAAATGCAGAAACACATCAGTGAACATGGGATGCAGATGAGGAATATGTGACAGATAGATAGATAGATAGATAGATAGATAGATAGATAGATAGATAAGCACGCAGACCTGTGCTTTTGGGTATTATTATTTATTTATTTATTATTTCACTCAATATGAGTATGATATAGCTTCAGTGAAGCATTAATGAGCAGCTACACAATATATGCAATAGGCATTACTGTCTAAAAAACATGCTAATGCTAACGTTTATGCTAACGTAACGCATGTAGGCTAATAATATAATAACGTTATACGCAATTGCAACACGGTTATCTTATGTCAACACTAATGTCACGCTACACAATATAGCTATGCAATAGGCCTTACTGTCTACACTACACTGTGTACAGTGTGGAAACCTACTTGCTTTCAAGCTAATGGGGACATTTACTAAAAAACAACATGCCATTGAGCTTAATTGACTGACTTAATCCTCCAAAACTGAGAGAAGGCACTCTGAGGAGCAGGAAGAAGATAGGGACATTGTAGAGATAGAGAGGGAGACAGAGAAAAAAACAGAGACACCTGAAGGGATAATGGATATGACAGAGGAGGGAGCAGTAGCAGAAGAATGAGAAAGAGAAGGAGCAGAAGGAGAAGTGATAGAGGAAAGAACTCAAGAGGAACCAGAAAGGAGAGAAAATGACACAAATGGAGGGACAAAAGAACGGGCTCAGATGACCATTCCCCTAAGCAGCCTTTAACAAAAGGACAAGGTGATGTTCTGAGCTTATTTAATTTCAAGATTATGACTAGCATTCTCACAGAACCAAATAAAAGATGCCTTTTTGTTATTACAGAGAACTGCAGAACTAGAAGCAAAGGTTGCACAGCTGAAAAGAAGAAGGAAGCCAGCTACTAAGCCTAAATATGGACTACAGATGGAAATTAGCCCTTGGGCTACAATCTGGCAATTTTTACGTGTACTTTTATACATGTTCATTAAATTTGCATTGTCCTAATAAAGAATTTCAATAACCCAATTAATGTACTTCCAAGTATGTGCACCACACGTAGGGCTAGATTGACATTGACATGTGACGTAACATGAACACAAAGTAAAGTTTAGTTTAACAACTGGACAAATTTGAGCTGTCTTGTTTTAGATGAGATGGCCATCAAGAGGCAATTTGACTATGACAAGAGAAATGATGCCATTTATGGCGTATCTCCCTCAGGCCATGCTGCAGAACAGGCAATGGTCATCATGGTTAGGGCCATTTTGGGGAAGTGGAAACAGGCAAGCCAATAACAACAACATTTTTGTTTTTTTTAAGACCAACAACATTTTTTTTATTGTTGGCAGTGTATATTACAAACATTTACCAAAAACTTCATCCTTCAACAGGCCATAGGTTATTTCTTCTCCCCCAGTTCCGTGCCAGCCGTGGAAATTGCCGGCATCATTAGGGATGCCATTTGGAACCTAGAACATATAGGGCTGACAGTATGTACTGCACAGACTTTTAAACGGCAACATTAGCAATGTACAATTACACTCAAACCATGTATTGACACTATACTGTATTAACCTATTTCCAAGGTGCGCCATGTGACCAGGCAACGACTAACGTCAAAGCTTTGCACCTACTTAGGGCCACCCTGCACCCTCTGGTTGGCGAGGATTCCCACAGCATTCTGGTGGGGGTTCAGAGGGTTCCTGTGGTGTTCGATGTCCCTCACCTTCTGAAGTCCATCAGGAACAACTTCTTTAAGTATAGCCTAAAGGTAAGCACAGTAAACACAGCAAATACATTTCTAATGATGTGTCTATGAAATGGTTTCATGAAGATCAATGGCATGATTAAGATATAACATTATCACAATGATTCTCATACCAGCTCATATTTATTTACATCCTTAGATCAAAGATGTTCTTTGGCGCCACATATTGAACTTTTATGAGCTCGACAAGCTCCACACTGTTCGCATGGCGCCGAAGCTCACTAAGAGGCACATATCTTTGCCTGCATTTTCAAAAATGCGTGTTAGTTTGGCAACACAGGTCTTTAGCCACACTGTTTCTGCAGGTACATTTCATGTGCATTGTTCATCTTTACAATGACTAACGGCAGAATTTGAATATTCTAATGTAATACTGACCTCCTATTAAGTTTTCACATCTGTTCTGACCCAGGCATTTCAGCAATGGTGTCATTGAAGAGGCTGCCAGCAGAGGCTAAAGACATTGCAGAATTTATTGCCAAAATAAATCGCCTTTTTGATGTTCTCAACTCTAGGTAATTCTAAAACAAAAAACAACTTAACTTTACAAACATACAACCTACTTACTAACTTCAACCTACTAACTACAACCTACCTACTAACGACCTACCTGCCTATCTACAACTACCCTACTTGCAGTCTCCCAGTCTCTGGGCTTACCATGAATTAACATCAGGAATATGTTAATTCATGGTTCTTCACTTCACTTAATTCACTCCTTTATTAGGTCTGCCAAGGATTCAAACCCCTGGAGATGAACCCCTGGTACAGGAAGCCAGGAGAAGGAGAACTTCCTTGTCGACTGCATAAGTTGGGTGGCAGGCTGGCAGTTCAGGTCAGTCGATAAGAAAAGCCTAAGTGAACAACCAAGCTTCAGCAAATGAAACAAACAAACAATGAAGGACAGACTTATATGACATGTCCCTCCAGATCTGGGCGTACACCACCATGCCAGAACAGAATGTGCCTCTCCATTAAGAGCATATTGCTGGTCCACAAGAGGTGCACAGATGCTGGTATGAAGTATTTGTGCACCTCAAAATTGAATCAAGATTGTATTGAGGTAATGCAACAGACTACAACAAACACATGTATTGGTACAGTGTATTGGTACAGTAGGTTTTTCTGGGAGCCCTCCGAGGGACTTTCCCTACTCCCTGTGAACTGTTGCGTTGGAAATCCCTAACTTAATCAAAATCATAGATACTTTCTCCCCCTTTCATTTGGGTAGAACCTCTACTCCTTGGTCCGGGGGAAAGGTGGGCACAAGTACCACCCCAGTGCGCGGGAGTTCACTGCTGCTCTCAGGGGACTGAGTGTGTCAAACATCCTACCTGCCCTCTCTTTGCTCACATCTAATTGTGAGGTGGATGATGGAGTCACACTTCTGACTGCCGCAACTGATGGCGCGACTCCCTTGATCTCACCAACAACAGTTCCACTGACACTTCTGACCATCTCATTGGCCCTGCCTCCACCTACAACTGCAATAGAACCAATGGATGTAGAACTGGTGTCAGACATTGTGTAAGACAAGGTTATCTGCACCACACAATACAGCACCAAGACACACATCTACAGTCATAAGTCACATAACATGTTATCATACGCAATGTAACATTGTATTTCTCGTACTTTGTAGACTGTTGGTGATTGCATCCAGGAGGAGGGCCTCTTTATTGTTGCTGGCTGGGTAGTCCGGATCCTTCAGCAGGAGGAAACAGTGTGAAGTCCTGCTGTTGGGTCCAACATATCAGGACCACAGCTACGCTGCAAGCAAAGAGCACCCTTTCCTGGCGGCCAAAATGTGTCTTGGCTTGGGGCCGAAATAAGAGTGAGAAACAGGGCTTTGAGCTACAAAGAAAAGAAAATAACAGCTGACAGGAAACTGTCTACATTTACTGATGGTCTGTAGATTTATTTGACACTCGCTACAGTGTTTGTGTGACAGTGTGTTCTAGAAATGGCAGTATCAACAGTGGCATGTTTGTGTTGGCACCTTGATGTGAAATCCTGCACTAGCCATGCTGTTTTAGCCTATGAATACTGCATGTCGAATGGCCTGTCCAAAGGCATTTATCTTTACACTTTTGGTCGCTAAGATGCAGTGTTAACTTGCAAACTCGGAATAACTCAAAGATAAATTTGTCAAGTGCTAAGAGGGTGAGTTGGATGAAGTGTCTCAACAGAAAAAGTGAGTTGCAGATACAGATTTTTTTATAACTGTTTTTCAATTAGCCAGCGTTAATACTTTCTGTTTTGAACTGATGTCCAGAGCATGAAATCTGGGATATGCATGTATATGGCATAGCGGCATTGATTTTCAAGATTATTCCTAAATTCCTTATTATGGGCTGACCCTCCACTTTGGATTAAAATATTTTGCATTTATAATCCTTTTGTAATATCATCCAACCCCTGTGTGCGGTCTCTTCTTTTTTTCCACACTTTCACTCACTAATCTTCAGTAGCTGGATTTGCATGCCATTGTGTATTGGCTAGGTACATAGCTGATAGCCAGCTGCAGGGCTGGACTGGGACAAAAAATCGGCCCGGGCATTTTTGGCCCAGGCGGCCCACACCCACCGTGATTGGTCAGAGACATTCCCTGCAGACAGTCCTCTTAAAATATGCGTCCATTCTATGATATGAGTTGCCTAGTGTTCTGCGTTCATGTGATGGTTTTGGATCCTTCAAGAGGTCTCAAGACTTATCTATTGATCTTACACTTAAATAATTAATTCATTCTTAGAGTTATGATTTGTATATTTATGGTATTTTTTATATTTTTTATATTATTGATTTTTATATTATTGATATTTGATATTGTATTGCCATTATTATTATTATTACTATTTTGCTTAATTTTGGCTTAGCAACTTTTAAAAACTGTTTACTGTTAATTTTAACCATTGTAAGATTCATATTTTGTCGCTTTGGACAAAAGTGTCTGCTAACTACAATAACCATAACCATAACCCTTCCCAAAAGCTACAATAAAGCTGGGAGTAGTACATGCCCTGGAAAAGAGAAGCAGTGTACTCACTCACTTTTGATTGGCGACCTGGAGGCCATAGGGTAGCCTACACAATGTCCATACTATTTTCTTGGGCGCGGCCCAAGAAAATAAAAAAAGTAAGACAAAGGCCTATAAATTATATCGGCGATTCGGCCCAAAAGTGCGTCGGCCCACCGGGAAATTGCCCGGTATGCCCGATGGCCAGTCCAGCCCTGACTGACGGTCACCAGGTAGCGGTTGCGTCTGACCCCAGATCATGTCAACCTGCTTATTTTTCTCAACAAAAACCAGTAGACTGGTGGAGAAGTTGTATGTGAGTTACTGGTTATTTTATATTAGGCTTTGTCCGTGCCTTGAGTTACATTTTGACAAAACCTGTCAGATCTAAGTATAATTATGTTTTTGGTTAAGTTATTATTTAACGTGATTCTTTTTATTTATTATTTTGGAACAAACGAGGGTCTCTGTTTAAGAAGGCCGGCTCGCAGCAGCAAGTTCCGCTGCTTCAGAGCACCGCAGCGCATATATCTTCAAGTTTTGCCTAACCTCCAGTTTAACTGTCACAAGTTGTAATTAATTGTAATTGTAATTAAGATCTCATCGAGGAAAAACACGCTGTATTTTTTGTATTTTAATTGTGTTTTTAATTTATAAAAAGTTAAATAAATAATGAATTTTAATATAAAAATGTTAATGATTAATCGATAATTGATCATTAATTCTCCCGACGATCGGCGAAGAAAATTTTATCGAATGTCCATCCCTAATATATATATATATATATATATGGTCCATAACTGATATATTTACTGTAAAACATTTCACCATCAATATACAGTTTTATACTGGCAACACCATAGCCAGTAAACTACTGTTTATTTACATACTGTTTTTAAATTGTAAGGTATTTTACTATATAGACTATAAAGACTATTAGAATATTTGAATTTACAGTAATATACTGACTGCAGTTTAATTCCGGCATTTTCCTTTATTTTCCCAAGGTGCATTGGTATTAACAGTAAATACCTGTAATCTGTAACATTCGCATAGTGCTGTAATATTCTTTTCTCACAGAATGCATTACCATTTACAGTATGATCCTGTATAACATTACAACAGTAAGATAATGTGAGATTTTAGCTGTAAATTTACATCTAATGTTTACAGTGTATTTTACTCAGTCATATTTAAATTGCAATAATGCTATTAAGAGCCTTGTACATCACAATATTTGTCTGCTTTAGTTTTTAAATGCACATACCACAGACAAATGAATGCTGCAGCTCATTTTATCAAAGAATGTGTTGTGAACTTGTTGTAGTTCACTAGCAGTTGTACCTTTAACATTTAGCAAAAACCTTCATGTCATAACAAACATTTGTGTTGGTACCAAACTTTCTATACACCTGACTCCACCCTTAGGGGTGCATGTAATAACTGCTGAAAGGAAACATGCGCAGCTTTTTAAAGTAACCTGATGCCACAAAAGTAAGCTAAATATTTCAGTGTATCATCAAGGACAGATGTTTCCTCTGATGCAGCCCTTTTTCAGTCAGCTAGATGGATTTTACTCATTCTTATCTGGTGCAGGTTTTAGGAATACACAATGGCCTACTGTGCTTACACTTTATCAGTTGAACAACATGTCTCACCATAGACAGTATATAAAATGAACCGACAGATCCCTTTGCTCTGGACGGAGACGAGTGAAGTCTATTAGAAGCACTTTTCTGGTGATGGCTGAGCGTTACTGCGCAGCTGCAAACTGAGCTTACCGCCATAGATGTGACATGAGCAACGTATCTGAACATTGTAAGTCTTCTGGTAGCTGTGCCAAGAGAAATCTCAATCATTCCCAATCTTGCAGAGACGGAGAGCGTAGGTATATGTAAGGAGATAACATAGGTACAGGCTAATTATTGCTAACTAAAATGCTAGTTAATAGTAGCAATTAAACTTAAACAGCTAATGTAAGTCGAAACTGCCTGCGAGCTTCTCCTGTACTGTACGGTAATTCCTCTACTATGCGACAGTAAGTTGCGTGGTTATGACACATTCGTTAGCCTATTTTTATAAAAACGTCTGCTATGGAGCCATAACGTAAGCCATAAGGTAATGGAGCCTTTTATACATTGTCGTGTTTCTTTAGAAATAAACAATGGACAAATAGAGTCTTCAAATGCTTCAGATGTAAAGTTATTCGCTGTCAAAGTGACGCTAAAATGAATGGCAGTCAATGGAATGCTAACGGGGGGTGATGGCTTATTAGCATCAAAAAGGCGCCATAGGAGGCTTCACTCTGAGGAGGCAGGCTTGCCCCCTTGTGTCTCACCAGTATTTTACTGTTACTTCCCAGCGTAAAAGACAGCTGGCAGAGAAATGGGTGGAGCAGACAACACTTCCAGTGAGGAAGGTGCAATGAGCCCAAGGAAAACTTCATACTGCTGTAGATCCTTGACCATTACTGCGACCACAACACACTGTTGCTAAATGTTTCATGTTGTGAAAAAAGTAAAATACATCAAATAAAACATGTTATTGTGTAAAATTGTCTTGGTTGATAAATGCATTTAATAAATCTATAGTTAAAGTGGCAGGTTAAAGAAACTGAATTGTAGTGTTGTAATCATGATTAACTAAACATTACTTCTTCATGTTTGTGGCCCTTGAAATAAAGTGCTGACCTGCTCCATCTTTAACATTTATAATGGTGGCATATGACCCAATCTTTGTTACACCACAAATCATGTCAAGACTTTTCTTGTGTTCAGACACTTAGAAGTTAGTAAAAAGTAAAATTCATAATTATACTACTTGGCTGAGCATTGTTCTTAGACATTACTGTTTAAGTGCCTTATGTTGTTGTGTTATGTTAGAAAAATGCATCTGCAGTATACTGTATTTTGTGTCAATGCGGTGACCTTAGTACACTTTGCCAAACCACTCCTTTAATTCTTAAAGGGATACTTCACCGATTTAGCATTCAGCTTTGTATAGGTAGAAACCCGGTAGTATTTCTGAATGACCGTGCTTCTCTCCCACATGTCCCCCTGAGGGCGGAGATCTCTGCGTTGGGGGTCTGGAAATCATTACTCCAATGACACAAAATGACGATTTTTAAGTCATTGGAAGAATGGAAGGCCAGAGGCAAAGAACTACAAACAGTAGCAGGAGCTACTTCCGCATGTTTTCAACACGCCCATCACCCAAAGCAAGCCGATCTCAGCCGGAAAAAAACGAAATGTCAGCCATCTTGAATTCTCGCTAAGCAGGGCTCTCTCTTCTCAGCAGCACACTTTTACAAAATGATGTGCTTTCAAACAACCGCACACGTATACCACCGGGATACATCGCTACAGATCGGAGAATATTCAGGGAACGTTATTACAGACGGAATAATCAGCACACTAGGAGAGCTTCGCCTGCACGGAGACCAGCACGGAGACCAGCACGGAGACCAGCACGGAGACCAGCGGTCTCGTCGAAGCCCCGAGCCGGGGAAGTGGACATCCTCATCGGCCAAGTGGGAAACTAACGCTAGCCGTGAAAAAGGCACATCCAGAGCGAGCTAACGCTAGCCGGCCACCTGTCCCATCAATCCTGATTGAAAGTGTCCATTCATTAAACTACAAACTGGACTACATCCAACTTCAACGAAACTCCCAACACGAGTTCAGAGACTTTTCCATGGAAACATGGCTGAACAACAGCGTACCGACTGTCCAGCTACCAGGCCTGCTAGCCCTCCGACGATCCGAGCTAGAGATGCTCTGTATGAAGGTGAGCTGTGTTAACACGGACTGGTGCAGAAATGGGGTGATTTGTATCCAACTAACTGCTAACCGCTGGAATTTGTGACTGTTACATGGCGACCATTCAACATTCCATGCTAATTCACGGCTGTGTTTACAGCCCACCAAGCCTAATGCTAGTATGCTTAGCTGAACTTTACGGAGCCTATAATGTGTGTGTGCACTAAAGGTAGCCTGTTTCGTATGTCGTTTTTATATAATGTCGTTTTTATATATTTTAAACGTGTAACACCACTTGAGCCACGATTAAACGTTGTTTCGTGTATATGGTTGAAATAACAATAAAACACATTGAGTTGAGTTGAATGCCTCTGTCTGTCTGTCTGTCAAGCGGTAGGCGTGGCTTGGGAGTGGACTCAAAGCAGTGAAGCGAAGTGCATTCTGGGATTTGGTGTCTTTCATCCATATGAGCCAAAAACACATGTTCTGGCTTTTCTCGGCCTAGAAGGCACCAATTTATTTATTTTTTTCACATTTCTGCTACATAAGTGACCCAATTTAAAGATATATTCAGCTTTCCAGCTGTGAAATATCCCTTTAATATATTTAATTTCATGCCATTAAATATATCGTATTGTATAAATGTTAAAGATGGACCAGGTCAGCACTTTATTTGAAGGGCCACAAACGTGATGAAGTAATGAAGACGTAATGTTTAGTTAATCATGATTACATTTTTTTAGAATTTATGTACACTGCTGTGACTGGTCAGTTTTTTTGAAGAAGATATGGACATCATTAATAAATCAGAAATCATGATGATTCATATACCTTAATTGATGCATTAATTAACGTATTGTTTCTGCATTAAGTCATGCATGAGATAATATTAATCCTTGTACATTACTGATAGTTCATGAAGTACTATATGAATAAATGCATGCTTTTTCATGCATGAAGTCATGCATGAATCCATGATAATGAATGCACCATTATTATAAAGTGTTACCAATGCAATCAACACTGAGCTATATACACATTATTAGCCGCTAAACCATATCACTAATTCCCTTAATTTCAATAGATCCTTAGACAAGTGACAGATTTCAGGAAAGATCTGAATAAAGAATTGAAAAATGCAAATGTCTCAGGCTCTGGATGAGGATGATGTAGTTACATTACATTATTACGTGTCATTTAGCTGACGCTTTTATCCAAAGCGACTTGCAATTAAGTGCTTTCAACTGTGAAGGTACAAATTCCAGACAACAAGTAGTAAGTGCAAGTACATAGCTTTAAATAAGTAAAGCTACAAAGAGACATATGAAAGTGCAAGTACATAGCTTTAAATAAGTAAAGCTACAAAGAGACATATGTAAGTGCAGGTTCAAGATTTTTTTTTTTTTTTTATCCGAGGTGTAGTCGGAAGAGATGTGTTTTTAGCCTTCGGTGGAATGTGTGTAGGCTTTCGGCCATTCTGATATCGGTGGGGAGCTCGTTCCACCATTTGGGAGCCAGGACAGTGAACAGTCGTGATTAGTTCTCCCTCGCTGTGAGGGAGCAGCAAGCTGTTTGGCTGATGCAGAGCGAAGTGGGCGGGTTGGGGTATATGGTTTGACCATGTCCTGGATGTAACCTGGGGCTGATCCAGTCATGGCCCTATATGTAAGTACTAGTGTCTTGAAACGGATGCGGGAAGCAACTGGTAACCAGTGAAGAGAGCGGAGGAGCGGTGTAGTGTGAGAGTACTTGGGGAGGTTGAAGACAAGCCGAGCTGCTGCGTTCTGAATGAGCTGCAGGGGTCGGATGGCACATGCCGGCAAGCCAATCAGGAGGGAGTTGCAGTAGTCTAGACGTGAGATGACTAGAGCCTGAACCAGAACCTGAGCCGCCTTCTGCGTTAGAAGGGGACGTATCCTTCTGATGTTATGCAGCATGTATCTACAAGATCGGGTAGTTGCAGCAATGTTAGCAGTGAAAGAGAGTTGGTCGTCAAGTGTCACACCCAGGTTTCTAGCAGTCTGGATGGGGACTACCACAGAGTTGTCAATTGTTATAGTCAGGTCTTGGGTAGGAGAGCCTTTCCCTGGAACGAAAAGGAGCTCAGTCTTGTCAAGGTTGAGTTTCAGATGGTGTGTGGAAATGTCAGTCAGACAGGCCGAGATACGTACAACTACTTGCGTTTCAAACTCTGGAAAGGAGAGAATTAGTTGGGTGACCCAGAGAGAGTTGGTGTACAGAGAAAAGAGGAGGGGACCCAGGACTGATCCCTGAGGAACCCCAGTTTTGAGTGGGCAATGATCTGAGCTAGATCCTCTCCAAGTTACACGGTAGGTACGATCTGCCAGGTAAGATGTGAGCAATGATAGCGCAGAGCCTGAGACACCCAGATTCTGGAGTGTCGAAATGAGTTCGGTTGAGAGATCGGTTGTTCTAGCAATGTGAAGCTGCTCAGTGACAGCAAGGAGGGCAGTTTTTGTTGAATGACAAGCCTTGAAGCCAGACTGATGGGGATCAAGAAGGTTGTTCTGGTGGAGATAGGTAGAGAGTTGATTGTAAATGGCACGCTCAAGAGTCTTAGATAGAAATGGAAGAAGGGAGATGGGTCTATATTTATTTACATCAGATGAGTCGAGTGTTGGTTTTTTGAGTAGTGGGGTCACTCTTGCCTCCTTGAGGGCATCGGGGAAACAGCCAGTTGACAAGGAGATGTTAATGAGATGAGTGATGAAAGGAAGGAGGTCAGGAGCAATGGACTGGAGAAGGTGAGAAGGGATAGGATCCAGGGGGCAGGTGGTTGGGCGGGCAAAAGTAATCAAAGTAAGAATTTGATTTGGAGATAGAGGGGTGAAAGAGGAAATAATACTGGATGTGATGGATGGTAAGGTGATTTCAGAAGGTGTGGTGGAGAATGAAGAGCATATGTCATCTATCTTTTTTACAAAATAGTTGACAAAGGTGGTTGGTAGGAGGGTGGAGGGAGTAGGTGGACTGGGAGAATCTAGCAGGTTAGAGAAGATGAAAAAAAGTTTTTTGGGGTTTGAGAAAAAGGATTCAATTTTGGTTTGATAAAAAGAGCTTCTTGCTGCAGACATAGAGGCAGCGAAGGAGGAAAGAAGAGACTGATAGGTAAGAAGATCATCTGGGTGTTTAGATTTCCGCCATTTCTTTTCCGCTGCCCGTATAGTTGATCTTTCAGCACGTACTGAGTCAGATAACCACGCCGCTGGGGAGGACTTGCGAGCCTGTCGTGAAGTAAGAAGCCAGAGAGAGTCGAGAGAGGAGGATAGAGTAGAGAGTAGAGTGTCTGTGGCAGTGTTGGGAGGCATGAGTAAGAGAGTCAGATGGAGGGAGGGTTGATAAAGTACATGCCGACAGAGAAGAAGGAGAGAGTGAATGAATATTACGGCGGACAGGTATAGTGTCTCTTGAGATATGGTTGTGAGAGTGGGATAGTGGCAGAGAGAAATAGATGAAGTGGTCTGAGGTATGGAGTGGAGTAACAGTGAGGTTGGATGTAGAGCAGTTTATGGTGAATATGAGATCTAGGTGGTTGCCAGCTTTGTGAGTGGGTAGTGAAGGAGAGAGTGAGAGGGCAAAAGAAGAGAGAAGGTGAAGAAAGGCAGCTGGCTTCTCGGTCTGGATGCTGAAGTCGCCCAGAAGTACCAGCGGAGGGCCAGTTTCAGGGATATTTGAAAGAAGGACATCCAGCTCCTCGAAGAACTCCCCCAGAGGACCTGGTGGGCGGTAGATAACAATGATGACTAGTTGTACCGGATGCGTTATGGTGACAGCATGAAGTTCAAAAGAGAGTGTAGTGAACTGTGGCAGTGGGTAGAGAGAGAATCTCCACTTGGGGTTAATGAGTAGGCCTGTACCCCCGCCTCTACCAGTGGGTTTTGGTGTGTGGGTGAAAGAGTAGGCAGAAGAGAGAGCAGCAGGGGTGGATGTCTTGGTTGGTGTAATCCAGGTCTCAGTGAGAGCAAGGAAGTCAAGGGATTTCAGGCTGGCAAGGCCAGAGATGAACTCAGTCTTGCGAGTGGCAGACTGGCAGTTCCACAGGCCACCTGCAACAAGGTGTTGAGTGTGTGTGGAACGGGTTGGATAAGTAAGAGAGTCGAGGTTGCGGAAATGTTGCGAGCTAATGTGTGGTTTGTAGTATCTCCGAGAGGAAACACGGACAGGGATGGAGAAGCAGCACATTTCTGGATGAAGACACCGAGTGTGTAAGTGAGATATGAGATATCGAGCTCACTTAACTTCCCACTTAGCCTCCCACGAAGACTCCTGCGTAGACTCCTTTGTCTTTGTCCTCCGAGTCTTCGTCCGATGAGGCTGCTACTGCCGCTGCCGCTTCACGCAAATGCCAAAATTAAATACAAGGAGGAGATTGGTGTTGGCAACGGATGGGGCCACACCCTTGCTAATCAGTCAAAAGCACCTGAGAGTCGTTAAACTCCACTCCCCAAATTCACACTTCACACTAACTAGTTTCACTGTAAGAACAACCAACCCAAGCCTAACAACACAACCAATACAACAAAAAACACAGCAGCAGTAGAAAGTAGAGGAGAAGAAGAAGAAGAAGAAGCAGCAAAACCCAAATAAAGTAAGTACTTAGCTTAATATCCTGCAGTCACTAGTCAGTTCCTTCAGAAATCAAAATGCACTCAGTAATTTTGTTCTTATTCTCTCTTAGAATTAAGTCCTGAGCACACTGACATCGACTCTTCCTGTACATTTTGTAAACAGAATATTGAAACAATATCTCACTTTCTTTTTGATTTGTGAAATATCCAAAAGATTTTGGACAGATTTGGAGTATTTTCCTTTTTGAACCCACCAACTTTGTCTACTCCTTTAACCTTAAAGATATAATCCGTTTCTATGATAATTCAGGAAATGGTGCTCTTGAGTATCTAATAAATTTCATTATTCTGTATGCCAAATTTTGTATTCACAAGCAGAAATTCTCTAATAAATTTCCTAATTTTGTACCTTTTCTCATAGAATGTAAATATCTACTGAAGTGACTTAGATCATTGAATAACATAAAAAGTATTAAAATTGTTGAAACTGTAGATCTTTTTTCCCCTGAAACCTCTGACTAATTGTAAGTTTACATGCACCTGTTTTTATTTTTTCTATGTAATGATTCTGTCATTTCATCGTTTGTATTACTTTGTATGGTTTTTATTTATATCTTCATAAGTGTTTACACTTGATGTACAGTATATGTGCTATTTCTGTTTACCTGATTCTTTGAATACTGCATTTTGTCAATAAAAAACAAAAACATGAGCAGGCCAGGTCAAGCAGAGTTAGATTTTTAAGTGCTGCCCCAGCAAGAAGTAACTTTTTATTGCCACTTTACTAAGAGATATTTTGGCATTAGCAATCTCCAGTCTTTTTTTACCAATCCCACCAGACCCCATTTAAATAAACAGTAACTTTATCATCGTCAAACACACTACATTCAAAATTGACGGAAACAAAATTAAATTATCGGAAGCCGTTTGGTTTGTCTGTCCACTATACATGTGAAATACTGGCTCTATACACGCTAAAAGTATTGGTTATCTAAATGGAGTCTGATGAGTTTGGCGATATCGAGGCTCTTTCATGTTAAACAAAAGAATTTTACTCTGTAACAGTCTGTCGGGATATTTTCCATAATGTTGTCAGACACTTATACACAAATAATCTGTATTCACACTTTTTTTTTTCTCTCGGGGTAAATTGCAATAACAAAGCCGGCACTGATTTTGATTGAACTATTATTTTCAATGCACTTTCACAAGATTTTACTCTGTTTTTACCTCATCTAACAGCAGCATTTTTTATCTACTCAAATTTTGTTTTCCTTTGTTTCCATTTGAGCCAGTTCCCAATAGTTTAATCCATTTTTTAAATCAATCACAGGATTTCATAAAAATAAAAGGAACTTTTTCTAAGCATTTAAAGAATATAAATAGGCATTTGCAGACTAGCATATCACTGTAAAAATGTAAGTATTTGTTTAAAGCTACATTGTGTAAGAATTTCTCCCATCTAGTGGTGAAATTGTATATGACAACCAACTGAGTATTACCAAAGAATTTCTAATATAGGAAGAAGTTCCACTCTCTCGTTACTTCCAGGTTCTGAGTTCCACTAGATGGCGCTCACAGGCCAGTGCAGAATGAATGGGACTCTATGGAGCTATACTCCCAAAAATCCACTTTTCTCAGGATATAATTTTTTGTCTAGTAATTTGAATGTTGCATTCGAAAGGGGAGGCAAACAAAATACATACTGCTGGGTGTTAGATTTTTTTAAAGTCGCTTTTTTGTTCTAAAAAGCCTTTTAAAATGTTAATGATGTCATACATATACGGCCAGAGATACTGCTTTACGGCGAGCTCTGAGTCGCTTCCTTTTTTTCTCTCGAGGCATCGACAACACAGCTGACAGGTTAGGCTCTCCCTGTCAATACACATGCTAGAAAGAGGTTTGCTAGTGTTTTAACGACCACGCTGAAATATTCACTCTGACATTCTGGCTCCGCTTCGGATGCCGTCAAGCGGGATCTCCGATCGTAATCAGTCCTTCAATGACCAATCAGCATTCATTAGCAGAATGCTAGCGTGGTATGGGCAACAACGACTCAACCTGTAACAAATCGATTTCTCAACAACAATCAGGCGAAAGAGACAAATTTAGCCGTCTAGCTCCATAGAGTCCCATTCATTTTGCACTGGACCGTGATCACCCCCAGTGGAACTCTGGTGGAACTGCAACCAAAGTAGGTACAATGAGGCTGAATGGGAAGTGGAACGGCTTTCCGTAGACGGGCTTTGGTATTACTTTCTAGCCCCCGCCAATCCGAGCGCATTTAAACTACTACGGTGGCCGAACCCGAAATTAGCGTTCCTTCCAGTGTAATAATACTTTTACGTTATTTTGGTACCATTTGATTGCTAACATCAGCTATCAGGTTCCCAAACATATGCAAGCTAATGTTAGTAAAGTATCAGTGCTATCGTTATTCTGTATACAAGATTAATAGTGTAAGGTAATGTTTAGGAGAGAAGCAACAGAGGTTTGTGTTTTTAATATATTTCTCTGAGAAGTATGAACAATCATGTCAATGAAACCGAAATTAGCTCTTAGTATCTCCATCGTTCACATGCAGCTGTTCTAGCTGTAGCTTAGTCAGTGTTACAACTCCCATTACGTGAGTCCAGGGAAATCATGACACACATGATTATGTTTATGTTCCAATCCTTTTTCATCATTGACGCAAGGCAAAGCATCATAGACGTCATTCTAGCGTTATGCACAACCATGCTATATTTAGCATTTAATGCGGAAATGGAATGCCTCAAAGCTGGCGTGTTTCCCAAAGGAAGCTCTACCTTGCATCAGTGAGAACAATGAGACTACACTGGATGGACTCACTGTGACTGAGAATATGCATGTTGGGCATGGACCAGGCCTTAGACGCACATCAGAGTCAGAAACCCACCTCAATGGTTAACAGACTTTGAGAGATGAATATGATACAGGATCAACATGTGAACTGTGCAAATTTAAAAAAAAAAGTATATTCATACTGTTCTGCTATGTATACAGGTATGTTCCTTTAAGAGAAGGGGAAATGTTGTGTCCTGTTAATGCTGTAGGTGAACACTAGGTGCGCTAAAGTGCGCAATAGGATATACAAGTGAATGTTATGTACGTAGAAGAAGAATAATAAAGTTACAGAATAGCAGTTATACATGTCTCTCGGCTGGTACTTAAAATACCTTTACAAAACACCACATTTTGGCACATTTAGGCATTACATTTATGCAAGTAGCAACTATAAAACATGGAATTTACACAAATAGGCAGAATTACCTGTTGAGAAGAAAGCAGGCAACTTCGGCGTCCCTTTTGAAATCCTTGCCCCTCATGAGCTCTTTCCATCTTGGAAAAGCCACTCCAATATTTACTTTGGTGTGTTTGCTTTGCCTGTCGCATTGTCGTTTTAATTCTCTTTTTAACTTCCTTGGCGACTCAGTTACATGTCCTTGAGAATAGGCGCAACAGGCTTTCAAATCTGCCGGCAGTGAGTCGCAAGTCATCTTCTCCCTCTCCCTCCCTCCCTGGTATTCGTCACAGTCAGTGCGACTGAGTGAAAAGCGCCAAATGCGGAGGTTTGTCCCTCTTTGGATAATGTATTTTAAAGATGGAGGCGCTGCATGGTGGCCGCATAGAGGGCGGCTGTCATTCGCACGAGTCAGTCGCATGTATTCTGAATGATTCTAAATGGCAGATTCTATGCATACGAGAATAGGCTACTTTGATTAGTTGGTGGAAATAATTACACATGAATGAGCACATATTTGTGAAAGAATAAAGGGTTTTTGCTAAGAATCAACAAAAAATTGAGCTTTAAAGAATGATATTAGTAGTTCCTTGAGTCTAACTGGATGTCCCTTCCCTGCTGAACATACATGTGATTAATCTTTAATAATGTGATCAGTAGATAGCTGCTCCTAAAGTCACTTAATAAATGTGATAGCTCTTAAAAGTATATTCCTATTTAATACAGTCTATGATGTTCATTAATGATTATTTACACTTGTTGGTTTGATAAATACAAGCTTAGATCTCAACTGAATACCTACAGAATGGGACATTTTGACACAAGATGTTGACAGTGCTCTGTTCTCCACCACCATCATCTAAACACACTAAATGAGGGAGTATCTTATGAACAATTGGTCATTCTTCCAGTAGAGTTCCACACCTGAGAGAGAAGTCAGAGTAGTGAGAATCTATAACCAAAGCTGTTCTGGAGGATTGTGGTGGAACAACAACTTACCAACACACTTTAACTTGGGTAGTCCTTTCATTTGTCACTAAAACTAATCAGAAGGTGGCAACCTCTAGCTCACCCAGTAAAAGCGTGCGCCCCATGTAGGCTGAGTCCTTTGCAGCGGCCCCGGTTCGAGTCCAACATGCAGCCCTTTGCTGCGTGTCATCCCCCATCTCTCTCCCACCTTTCCTGTCTATCCACTGTCACTATCTAATAAAGGGAAAAAAATAATAATCTTAATTAATTAATCTTTAAAAAAAACTAATCAGAATGATGTATATCATCTATCCATTATGTGTAACTGCGTATCCTTTAGGGCAGAGATCTTCAACAGGGGGTCCGGGGCCCCTAGGGGGTCCTTAGAGTTACTGCAGGAAAATGATTGTTCATTTTTGAATGTTTTTTCAAAAATGAAAATGTCTTAACATAATTCCAACATATTATTAGCAAAATCAGCCTCTTTGTGAAAAAAACAACACATTGATGATAGTCTTTCTGGCCTATAGGTAAAGTAGTCACTAAGGTAGCCATCCACAGATACAGTTAATCCTAAGGATTCACTGTGCCACATGTATTTTTAACATTAAAACATGATTTATAAAATCATGCCAACAAATATTTCAATAGCTTATTATTCTATGCACTAAAAAGTTATGTATAAAGGCTTTAGGCCGACCACACGTTATTGTAGGCAGAGTTTAAAATGCAACTTAATTTCAAACAATATTTACTAAGGGGTCCCTGATCAGTCTCTCTCTCAGTTAAGGGATCCTTGGCTTAAAAAACATTGAAGACCCCTGCTTTAGGGTTGCAGGAAGCTGGAGCCAATCCCAGCTGACATTGGGGCGAGGGACACTGCACCACCATGTTGCTCATCATGCATTGTAAAGAATGTGAAAAAGTGTGATCATTCCCATGACTTTAAATTGTTTTCAAGAATTATGTTTTATTTCAAAATCAACAATCGATACTTTTATAGCTACAAAAACAAAGAGGTAACTTTAAATTAGGCAATATGTAAAAGTGTTTACAACAAAGTGTAAGTAGCTTGAGCTGCGATGGAATCCTCCAAGTACATCCCGCTGCAGCCCGTGGCATCAAGCCCCTCCACATCCTAGTTTTTTTTTGTGCTTAAGTCACTCCCTATACACTAGAACGGACCAAGACAGCCTGGTAGCTCACATTAGATGATAGAAACTGATGATGTAGGCTAAACACAAACGACATTTCATGCAACAACAGTGAAGTTTTCATGTAGTTACTGTAATTGGGCCTGTGTACTTTTTTGTTCATTTGATTTCCGATTTTGAAATGATATCCAAATTTGAAAAAATATGGGTCATTTTAAAGCTTGTTGTTGTTGTATTGATGACAATGTGTTCAAACGGAAAATGAGCCATATTTCAGGAAATAAACTTGTCCATGATTCTATTGAGAGACTTCCAGCTGACAGAGGGGTCTGCATCACTGGCTGGCCGGCGAGCAAGCGGTCCCTCGCATAAAAAAGTCTCAGAAGTGAATTTAGTGGTGAAATAGCAGACGAAAATTGTAAAAAGTTTCCAGTTGTTGGCTGCTGCTACTACGCCAAACTCCCGATCTAGTTAATTGTTAATAAAGCAAAATCGCCCCTTTATACACTTGGTTGTAATGGAGACTGAATTCTTGTTGTTAATATGAAAGTCCATGATAACGAAACAATTCAATTCAATTTTATTTATAGTATCAAATCATAACAAGAGTTATCTCAGGACACTTTACAGATAGAGTAGGTCTAGACCACACTCTATAATTTACAAAGACGCAACAATTCCAGTAATTCCCCAAGAGCAAGCATTCAGTGTGACAGAGGCGAGGAAAAACTCCCTTTTAGGAAGAAACCTCGGACAGACCCAGGCTCTTGGTAGACGGTGTCTGACGGTGCCGGTTGGGGGTGTTATGAGCAGTGGCAATAACAGTCACAGTAAAGATAATGAAACAGTGACTAGAAACAACACACCATTCTATTTTTGAGGACTAAATTAAATTAAATATGGCTCATTTTCCGTTTGAACACATTGTCATCAATATTAACAAGCTTTAAAATTACCCATTTTTTTCTTCACATTTGGATATCGTTTAAAATCGGAAATCAAATGAACAAAAAAGTAGCTACACAGGCCCAATTACAATAACTACATGAAAACTTCACTGCATGAAATGTAATTTGTGTTTAGCCTACATCATCAGTTTCTATCATCTAATGTGAAACATTAGGCTATATCAGCTTTGCTACCAGGCTGTCTTGGTCCATTTGAGTGTATGGGGAGTGACGTAAGCAAAAGAAAAATGGCAGACTTGGATGTCGCAGGCTGCAGCGAGATGCTCCTCGAATCTACTGTCCATGTGAAAATAATTTCAAAAGTTACCACTATGTGGCAGCATAACACAACAAGCAGCAATCAATCAAACACACTTCAACATGGGTAGTCCTTTCATTTGTCACTAAAACTACTCAAAAGGATGCCAAACTGCTCGTCATCTATCGATTATGTGTAACTGCGTATCCTTTACAGGGTTGCAGGAAGCTGAAGCCAATCCCAGCTGACATTGGGGCGAGAGACACTGCATCACCGTGTTGCTCATCATATCATATGCAAAGAACGTAACAAAGTGTGATCATTCCCACAACTGTTTTTTTAAATAATATCAAAAATTATGTTTACTTCATTTCAAAATCAACAGTTGGTACTTTCATAGCTACAAAACAAACAGGTAACTTTAAAGTGTTTTCAACAAAGTGTACAGTAAGTAGCTTGAGCTGTTGTGGAATCTACTGTCCATGTGAAAATAATTCCAAAAGGTACCACTATGTGGCAGCATAATACAACAGAATGTGCTTTTTTGCTCTGCATGTTGCATATTGAAAAGCAGGACCTGCTTATAAACTGGAAACCTAATCAATTCGAAAAACTTACCTAACAACCTAAATAAAGCATGGTTTATTTACTTTTATTATCTGTGATTAAAAGAGATTTGGCCTTGACCAACTGCCACTTTGCTCGTTTGAAAGCCATGATGTCTCTCTCTCATGGGTTGGCCAAATTCTCTGGGCGGGCAAAGCAGAGAAAGGGGAGGTAACCTTGCTTGTTATGACCTCATAACAAGCAAGATTCCAGATCGGCTCATCTGATCTTTCATTTTCTCAAAGGCAGAACAGGATACCCAGGGCTCGGTTTACACCTATCTCTATTTCAAGCCAATTGGGGACCATAGGCAGGCAGGGGGAACTCATATTAATGTTAAAAATCCTCATAAAGTGACATTTTCATGCCATGGGACCTTTAATGATGACATGACAAACTACTAAACAATATTTGTTTTTATTAATTTCAAGAACATACAATTGCAACAAAATAAGTGATATATATATATATATATGTCAGCATAAACATTAACCATTTGCCTTCAAATATTCTGTTAAAACAAAAATATATCTTGGTTCTTAATATGTACACTGAAAGTGAAAATCAGATTCTTTATGAAGTATAAACAGTACAACAAAGTGCACATCTGTCACAGTTGTCAAATTTACAGGCAATTATGTCAACAAGTTGAAATATTGCGACCATCACAATATGATGTTTTTCATTTCATATCAGGATTTTACAAATGATACCGGTATTGTTGTGAACGATATTATATGGCACACCCCTGTAGTGACTTCATTTGCCATAACCAAGTGAATGGTAACCAGCCACACAATAAACTTCAGGATTAGTGGTTGTTTTCAGATTAGAATAAGAAAAACAATGTTTTAATTGGCATATAAATATTGAACTCATATTTAGAATGTTGTCACAACTTAAAATCTGAAGCAGAGATCTGTTGTATAAGCACTGACTTTTTTTTACAACTTTTTATAGTGCATACTGTGGAACTGTAGCCCATTATATCATTGCCTCTCCAATCTATTTGTGATATTTGGAAAGTATGGCTGCATTGTATGCTGGTAACCACACAGGGAAGTGCAAACTGACCAAATGCAAATATGTGATGTATAAGGAGGAAGTTGTACTGATAAGAATGGATGTATTCTGTCTGCCTGTTTTGCCTATTGTCCTCTGTCCAGGTTTGAGGAGCAGGATGGTATGCTGGGAAAACCTGTCCATCAAAGGGTCACAGGTGTGATCACAGTAACAGATATGTTTCCTGTAAGGATTAAACTCATGATCATTTCAAGGTATGTATGCACTGAGATGGTTGCTGGATCTGGATGACACTGAACATACAATTTTGTCAGTGTCTGATCGTATCTGGATTTGATGATCACCTTAATCCTAGTCTGGATCAACGGAATTATGTTTTCAGGATGACGCCTGAGGTCCGAAGCATACGTCGGGGGCACTGGCAGGACGGTGCCCCAAATGACAAGTTTTGAAGAAAATTTAGACAACACGATAAGGTTGGTTCTTTTGGTAAATTATTGTAAAGATTTACAAAGAATATGTTTACGACATTAGCTATCTAACTGGGACGTTTTGGGACCGATTGGCAGGGATTTGCTATGGACGAAGTACACATGGCGATGTTTAATTAACCATGTATCCAGCTCATTTCAATAGCTCACTTTACTGTTAACTTAATATTTTATCTGATGTTTTCCTTTGCAGGGTGCAAATGTTCCACCAAAACAATTTCCTTTCCAAGACTATTTTGCAGAGCCACCACCGCTGCGTCTGGAACTTAAAACAACACGATTGGGATTGGTTTAAAGAAATACAAAGATCACTTTTGTATAACCAGAAACAGCCAGAAATGGCCATCGCCAAACTCACCAGACTCCATTAAACAATACTTTTAGCGTGTATAAAGCCAGCATATTTCCATATGTAAGTGGGTTTATTAAGAGTTTATTTCAACCAAACCAGAGTGGTGATTGTTGTAGCAGTGGAAAGACGATCCAATATGTCTTTTGATAATTTTATTTTGTTTCTGTCGACTTTGAATGTAGTGTGTTTTATGGTGATAGAATTACTGTTTCTTTAAACAGAGTCTGGTGGGTTTGACGATAGACATTTTGGGGCTGTTTCATGTTAAACAAAATAATCTTATTCCATCCATCCATCGTCGTCCGCTTATCCGTGGTCGGGTCGCGGGGGGAGCAGCTCCAGCAGGGGACCCCAAACTTCCCTTTCCCGAGCCACAATAACCAGCTCTGACTGGGGGATCCCGAGGCGTTCCCAGGCCAGGTTGGAGATGTAATCCCTCCACCTAGTCCTGGGTCTTCCCCGAGGCCTCCTCCCAGCTGGACGTGCCTGGAACACCTCCCTAGGGAGGCGCCCAGGGGGCATCCTTACCAGATGCCCGAACCACCTCAACTGGCTCCTTTCGACGTGAAGAAGCAGCGACTCTACTCCGAGCTCCTCACGGATGACTGAGCTTCTCACCCTATCTCTAAGGGAAACGCCAGCCACCCTCCTGAGGAAACCCATTTCGGCCGCTTGTACCCTGGATCTCATTCTTTCGGTCATGACCCAGCCTTCATGACCATAGGTGAGGGTAGGAACGAAAACTGACCGGTAGATCGAGAGCTTTGCCTTCTGGCTCAGCTCTCTTTTCATCACAACGGTGCGATAAACTGAATGTAATACCGCCCCCGCTGCGCCGATTCTCCGACCAATCTCCCGCTCCATTGTCCCCTCACTCGCGAACAAGACCCCAAGGTATTAAACTCCTTCACTTGGGGTAAGGACTCATTCCCTACCTGGAGAAGGCACTCCATCGGTTTCCTGCTGAGAACCATGGCCTCAGATTTAGAGGTGCTGATCCTCATCCCAGCCGCTTCACACTCGGCTGCAAACCGATCCAGTGAGTGCTGAAGGTCACAGGCCGATGATGCCATCAGGACCACATCATCTGCAAAGAGCAGCGATGAGATCCCCAGCCCACCGAACTGCAACCCCTCCCTACCACGACTACGCCTCGATATTCTGTCCATAAATACTACGAACAGGATTGGTGATAAAGCGCAGCCCTGGCGAAGGCCAACCCTCACCTGGAACGTGTCCGACTTACTGCCGAGAACCCGGACACAGCTCTCGCTTTGGTCATACAGAGATTGGATGGCCCTGAGAAGGGACCCCCTCACCCCATACTCCCGCAGCACCTCCCACAATGTCTCCCGGGGGACCCGGTCATATGCTTTCTCCAGATCCACAAAACACATGTAGACTGGATGGGCATACTCCCAGGCTCCCTCCAGGATCCTTGCTAGAGTAAAGAGCTGATCCGTTGTTCCACGACCAGGACGGAATCCGCATTGTTCCTCTTCAACCTGAGGTTCGACTATCGGCCGAACCCTCCTTTCCAGCACCTTGGAGTAGACTTTACCAGGGAGGCTGAGAAGTGTGATACCCCTGTAATTGGTACACACCCTCTGGTCCCCCTCCTTGAACAGGGGAACCACCACCCCGGTCCGCCACTCCTTTGGCACTGTCCCAGACTTCCACGCAATGTTGAGCAGGCGTGTCAACCAAGACAGCCCTTCCACACCCAGAGCCTTCAGCATTCCTGGACGGATCTCATCAATCCCTAGGGCTTTGCCACTGTGGAGTTGTTTGACTACCTCAGTGACCTCCACCAGGGAAACTGACGACAATCCCCCGTCATCCTCCAGCTCTACCTCTAACAAAGAGGGCGCATCAGCTGGATTTAGGAGTTCCTCAAAGTGCTCTTTCCACCGCCCTATTACCTCCTCAGTTGAGGTCAACAACGCCCCACCCTTACTGTACACAGCTTGGATGGTTCCCCACTTCCCCCTTCTGAGGTGGCGGACGGTTTTCCAGAAGCGCCTTGGTGCCGACCGAAAGTCCTTCTCCATGTCTTCTCCGAACTTCTCCCACACCCGCAGCTTTGCCTCTTTCACGACAGAGGCTGCAGTCCTTCGGGCCCTTCGGTACCTTGCAACTGCCTCCGGAGTCCTCTGGGATAACATATCCCGGAAAGACTCCTTCTTCAGTCGGACTGCTTCCCTGACCACCGGTGTCCACCACGGTGTTCGAGGGTTACCGCCCCTTGAGGCACCTAAGACCCTAAGACCACAGCTCCCTGCCGCAGCTTCAGCAATGGAAACTTTGAACATTGTCCACTCAGGTTCAATGCCCCCAGCCGCCACAGGGATGCACGAAAAGCTCCGCCGGAGGTGTGAGTTGAAAGTCTGTCGGACAGGAGCTTCCTCCAGACGTTCCCAATTTACCCGCACCACCCGTTTGGGCTTACCAGGTCTGTCCAGAGTCTTCCCCCACCCCCTGACCCAACTCACCACCAGATGGTGATCAGTTGACAGCTCCGCCCCTCTCTTCACCCGAGTGTCCCAAACATACAGCCTCAGATCAGATGAAACGATTATAAAATCGATCATTGACCTTCGGCCTAGGGTGCTCTGGTACCAAGTACACTTATGAGCATCCCTATGTTCGAACATGGTGTTTGTTATAGACAACCCATAACTAGCACAGAAGTCCAATAACAGAGAACCACTCTGGTTTAGATCAGGGAGGCCGTTCCTCCCAATCACGCCTCTCCATGTGTCTCCGTCATTGCCCACATGTGCATTGAAGTCCCCCAGCAGAACTATGGAGTCCCCCTCCAGAGCCCCATACAGGACTCCATTCAAGGTCTCCAAGAAGGCAGAATACTCTGAACTCTTGTTTGGTGCATATGCACAAACAACAGTGAGTTTTCCCCCCAACAACCCGCAGGCGTAGGGAGGCGACCCTCTCGTCCACCAGGGTAAACTCCAACGTTGCGGCGCTCAGCCGGGGACTTGTGAGTATCCCCACACCCGCCTGGCGCCTCACACCCTGGGCAACCCCTCTCCAACCCCTCTCCAGGAGTACGGTTCCAGAACCGAGACTATGCGTAGAGGTAAGCCCCACCAGATCCATCTGGTAGCGCTCCACCTCAAGCACAAGTTCCGGCTCCTTCCCCCACAGCGAGGTGGCATTCCACGTCCCCAGAGCCAGCCTCTGCTGCCCGGGTCTGGTCCGTCGAGGCCCCTGACCTTCACCGCCACCCGTGTGGCAGCGCACCCGACCCCAGCGGTTCCTCCCACAGGTGGTGGGCCCATGGGCTGGAGAGATAGGTGCCACGTAGCTTTTTCGGGCTGTGCCCGGCCGGGCTCCGTGGCAAACCCGGCCACCAGACGCTCGCTGACGAGCCCTCCCTCTGGGCCTGGCTCCAGACGGGGGCCCCGGGCTTCCTCCGGGCAGGGTCTCTCTATCCCTTCCTCGTTTTTTCATAGGGTTTTTTTAACCATTCTTCGTCTGGCCCCTCACCTGAGACCACTTTGCCATGGGAGACCCTACCAGGAGCACAAAGCTCCAGACAACACAGCCCTCAGGTTCATAGGGACACCCAAACCTCTCCACCACGATAAGGTGATGGTTCCCTTATTCTTTAACAAAAAGGTCGACCTCTGTGGGGATCCTTTCCATAATGTTGCCGGTCACTTAGAATAATAATCTGAGCCTGTCAGTGCCCAAAACAGCACTTTTACTGGAGGTAAATTGAAGGTGCGCAATTAGCCTTTCGCCGAGCCCCGCCCCCCTTAGTTACTGTTGCTACGTCCGACAAACAAATGGTCAAACACGACCAGCGCGACAGATTGCCATGACGGGAAGAGGTATACCTGTGTGTGTCAGTGACCTTTTTTGGAGCAATACCTCTGCGATATCCTCCAGATCGAGGCAAAAGGGGTTACAGTATGCAGTGGAGGGATATATTCAAAATATAAAAATACGCAATGAAGGAGACATGACTACTATCGAGGCTAATACTTACCGATCACTTGATGCATTCTTCTTTAACTATTATATTATGTGCCAGTGATTCTTATTTTGTTCTATTGTTTGGTTCACAGTGTTGAGCAAGTTACTTTAACATTGTAATATATTCTATATGCTATGTTCGACTTGTTGTAAACTGACGAAAAATAAAGTTGGGGAGCTCAAAGACCCAACACAACAGCAGCTAATGTAGCTAGCGTTAGTTAACATGTTAAGTAATGTTGGCTAAAGCTAAAGGGCTCGTTAAACTTAGCTTAGAGAGTAGGTTAACATTCTGGCAATGATATTTAACATTCTGGCAATGATATCCATGGTAATCATAACTTTGGTCCAATTTGTGTTCTTGCCTCTAGTTAGTAGATCTAGACAACACTGTAACTAGTTAGCTGTTAGCCTTACCTTTGAGCAGACGTATTTATGCTTCGTAATGTTCCTGGCACTCACTGTATTGCAGAGAGACAGTGATTCGAATACGTACCCCCTCTGAATTTTCTGTCTCTAATTAAAACCACATTTCCCATGAAGCCTGTTACTTCACGATCCCTCCCCCTTTTCATCTTATCATGACAGAAATGATTTTTCTGTAAGCCACCGCCTACCAGGAACTCTGCAATGCAGTCTTAAGGTCATTAAAGACGGCCAGCCTTTTTGCTGATTACATGTTGATACATGGTATGATAATGCTGTCATGCTACATGCAACACATTTATGTTAATCAAAACAGCTTTTGTTACATACAATCTAGACACAACAGTATGGTACAGTATAATGAGTTGCAGCCATATGGGCCTGCAGCAATGCCCCAACATGATGTATTTTTGTAACATGATATCCTGTGTTAGCAGGGTGGGCAGATGCATTGTGGACTTCCCCTGGACCACGCTGTACACTGTGGGGCTGTGGCTGTGCATAGCCTGCTGATGACTGTCTGGCTGTATTAGCATCAAATGGACTTCCTGGCTCGAACTCTCTGGAGAGCAGCCAAACAGACTCTTAAAGGCACATAACGCATGGTGAATGATGGGGAAAAATCAATGTAGGGATGCATTTCTCCCCATACAACTTTTAAAAGCAGGGCAAATATACAGTTTTTACACTCCAAATATATGTTTATGGCTGTGGCCTTATTAGAATTATATAGTAAGCTATATGCCTGTTATTGCTCCACCCCTGTAATGCAGTTAGTTCGACACAGATTTGTCATATTCATCGACATTTCCTGTTGTCAATGGGAGGCTCTCATTTCTTATTCATATATTCCACCCTACAGAAGCAGTGAGGTTGAGGGTAAAGAGGTTGACGGTTTTGTGTAACAAATAGAAAGGTTGTCTTGCCTAATCTTATTATTTTAGGCTGATCATTTCAGCCCCAAAGCCCACATAATATTAATGCAGATACTGTGCCTTTGGATAATCTTTAGGGAATGTGGAAATGCAGTATCTACAAATAAAATGGGTTCTATCTGATTTCTTGCCCATCTTCTTAAAATTGTCTTCATATTGACAGTCCTTAGGAATAAAGTAACTGTTTTGCTGTATGTCCGTCTAGTGTACTAATAGCTAATATTTATAGAAATTAATATGATAATTTAATCTGCAATATAATACATTGAAATGCATTTTCAATTTCAAATTTCCCGTTGGCTTGATTGTATGATTTCCTTTTAAGGCAGAAGCTGAGAGGGCAGTAACTCTGCTGACCTGGGGTTTTGTCTCCATATTGACTGGGCTAATGTCTCATTTATTTAGATGGAATAACTAAACTTATTACAAAGACGCCGGATCCTCAAAATATTTAGATAGCAGCTTTAGTCAGATAACAGCTGGGCAAAAATCAATAAACTTAATTTTAGCTTTTGCTAAGGCTGTCTTTTTCTTGCAAAATGGCATGCTAGTTACTATACATGATCAAACATGTTTATACATCTCTATTGCAGTCACATTGTTATGTAGTAACACAGAAAGTGAGATTCCAGAATTAACTCAATTTTGACCAAATCTCTTAATGTTTTGCTTTATTGGTTATATCGTCACGTATTTCATGTAGCCCATGTTTAAATATTCTTTTTTGATAGCTGCTCAATAAGTAGCCTAAATCCAAATAAGGCTTCAAAGATACATCTCTGTAAAGACTCCTTTCATTCTGCTTCTTTCTCAGCTGAGCCTTTGTATTTCACAGCATCTTCTACAAAGCCAGCTCAGGGTGTAACCTGCAGTCAAACAATCACAGTTTGTCTGATGTGTGTATGGCCTGAAAGTGATGTGGTTTGCAGCAGAATGTAAGACAGCTGAATGCTGCAGCACTGGGGAGTCAGTAACCCAATATGAGAGTGAATCAGTGGTTCTCTGAGCAGACATGCTACATGAGCCCAGCTGTTCCTGTCTAACACCTGTCCACCTCAATAACCCCATTCCCCACAGTATCTACATAACAGCACCAGTCGCACACTGGAAGACCATTCCCCGAGCTGGTGCATTATTGACCTCAAAATGCATTTATGCGTTTGTGTGTGATTTTCTATGACTGCATAATTATTCTACAGCCTAGTATTATGCAGTTCATGTTCTTATGTGCTTATATGACCACACGTATTAAAAATCAAAATTTTTACTTCTTCTTCGCCCAGAATAAGAAAACGGATATTGAAAAGAGCAAGAGACTGGCGTCATCAGAAAAAAGAGTGAACATTGGAGCTGCTTTGGATGCACACACCAAATCCCAACTAGTTTATTATCCTCCGCGCTGCAGACTCTTTTTTTCTCTCTTTCTCCTTTCTGTCGGGTGGCGCGCGTGCCCGCTTGTGGTGTGAAGTGTGCGTCCGCGCCACTCTCAACATGCACTCCAACAAGACGGCCTTTTGTACACTTTTGCTTTTTGAAGCGTGACGGCTACCGTAGCTGCAATATGTACTTTCAACTGCGTGGCGAAAGATAGTTGATTGCGATATATGATCTCAACGCTAGATGGGAGTAATTCTTACACACTGGGGCTTTAAAGTTCTACATCCTTACATTCAATCTACTTTATCTTGAAATTCAGATTAATTCCAAAGACTATGTTCTCTACCACATTTCCTCCCTGTTAGACAGACAGTGAGAGTTTCTGTGATTCTGTTACGGTTTTACTAAGTAAACATGTTTCATGATCAAATGACATCAGTGACTTCGTTACTGAAAGCATTAAACCATTACAATCTCTGATGTGGGTGTGTCTATCCCAGCAGCATCTGTTTCCTTTTTTTAAATATTGATCTAGCTGCTGGAGGCTGAGTGCTGAATGCTGCAGTGTTCTGAGACATGCTGAGTCATGGGAAGCAGCACTGATTCAACAGGGTTTCACAGAGACACACTGCGCGGTACCGTATGTAAGCACACTGTGGGAAGTGCTTCATCATGAGGTAATGTACTCATAAAAAGCATCAAACAGCAAAATCTCCTTTCAATGCACTGAAAGGTTCATGCATTAATCTCCAGTTGACCTGCTCAAGCCGTCACCACAAACCACTCAATGCACTCTATTGCCCCAAACAAAGAGATCAATGAATAATGTATCAATAATAGCACAAAGGCAGCAGACTGAAGAGGAACACAACTGAGATCAAATAAGGTATCCACTAAGCCTGTAAAGCCCCTGACACATCAACCCCCACGGCCGACTGTTGGCAGAAAAGGCAGTCGGACTGATCAGTCGGCTCCCCGAGGTCCAAAAAGTGCCTCGGAACACACCGAAGCGACGCCGACTTGAGCGTACGTTCTGCGCGTGCGCAAGACATAATACGTCTACATAACAGCAGGCGGTGCTAATCTGTATTGTCACCCCAAACAATTTAAACCGGCAGCTGATTGGACGAACGCGTCACGTGGGTCTGGCTTCTCCCGGATTTTTCAACCGGGCATAATGGCGGCTTTGTTCGGAATATGATCTCATATTTTACGAAAATAGTTCACCGAAACGTATTCCTGAAAACACTTTAAGCAAGAAATAGGCGATGCAGTTGCTGAGTCTTCATTTCAGATCGACAAAATTCAGTTTAAAAGATTTTCATCAGATTTTGAGAGGCGTTAGTCTCGCTCATCCTGCTCGTCATTTCCGGGTTAGCACTTCACCAATCAGATTGGTCATTGAGTCCGACCAAAATGAAGGCCAACGGCTCCTCCGATGGACAACGTCACGGAACGCGCCGAACAGACTCGAGTCACTGACCTCGCCAGACTGTCCAACCGACCTGGTCCGACGGCCAATTATCGGGTTGGTGTGTCAGGGCCATAACACTTACTAGCGCTGGCCAAGACGATTGTGATTGGTTTAAAGAAATGCCAATAAACCAGAGCACATTTTTCTCCCATCCAGGAATGCTGTGTGGACTAGCCAGACCCTCCTCTGCAGTGCTGTTAAGGAATGTCTGGTAATGCAAGACTACCTTGACCCTACACACACACAAATGTTTCAACTAGCCATTGACCAAATTCTGTAAAATCACACAAAGTCACATTTTCCTATTTATTTATACATTATGATCTGGTGCCGGGCAGTAAAAACAAAGCACATATTATGCTGATTGAACCACAACAACACAACGTGATTACAATTCATTCTGAGGGTATCATGAATATGTTTACCAAATGCCATGGGAAACCATTCAATGGTTGTTGAGATAGACCTCTTTCACTCACCAACTGCATTAGGATTCATTCTTTTGGGACCATGAATATCTACTAAAATGCCATGACAATCTATCCAGTAGTTGTTGAGATATTTCAGTCTGGACCAAAGTGGTGGATCAACCAACGACTGCCACTGTCATTCTTAGGCCTAGTCCACACGTACATGCGGTATTAACATGATTTCATACACATGCAAATGCCATTATAGGTCACTGAAAATAGAGCTTTTTGGAAAACTTCAGCCAGGGGGAAGATTTTTTTAAATATTAGCCTGACAATGCCTTCTGTGTCCTCAATGGTACAGCACTAGATGCTTAGATTCACATAAAAACTGAATGATGAAACTGAATCTTTACAATGTTGTGATATAATGTTTCCTCTATACAAAAGACATTGAGGCTGTTTAAACTGACAACAACACATGTAATACACTACATGTGTATATGACTTGACTGGCCTACAAAGAGCCCTGACCTCAACCCCATCAAACACCTTTGGGATGAACTAGAACGCCTAGTATAAGCAGCATATTAATGCCTGTGGTTATGGAGATGTTCACAATCACTTATAGGTGTAATATTTGGGTGTCCACATACTATGTTCGGGTTGGCCATGTAGTGTCAGTCATAAGCAGAAAACTAAATTCAATCAGTGGACAAATTCATTAAAAAATATGCCAAAATTAGCTTTTGCCATTAAAATCTGAGCAGAGCTTGAATTACAGGCCCAACTCAAAGGCTTCAGAAGCTACACTAAGTAGGACAAAACAGATTTTAACAGTGACAGTTTTAAACAGCTGAAAACAGTTAGACAGCAGACAATATAAATAATCATTGTATAGTGTATAGAATCTTTATTTTTAGAGCTAGTGGAAATAAAGTAGCCTGCTGCTAACATTAGCTAACATCATTGATAACACTGGGAGTGGATGTTCATGTTCCCCTTCAATCCAGTCGCTGTAGTCTCTATTTTAGACATCCCTGGCTAAAGCAACCCTGCTCATCTGTTGTTACAATGCCAGATCATTTTAGTGTATCTTTTTAAATTTTATTTGACAATTTCCTACCTCAGTTATGATGTACAGTATATCAAATGTGGCTGGTGGGCAGACTTCCTAAAAATCAATTTGCATTATGAAGAAAAAGTTATACTGAGCCTAAGAATTCAGTGATAGTAGTTCATTTGTCAGCGCTGACTTCAGGAATTACTACGTAGAAGATGGCTGTCCTATGTGAATAGAAGGGTTTTTCCTGCATAGAGGAATTTTTGGTGCCCTCAAAAAAGGTTTTAGCGAGCCCCAAAGGAAAATCACCACCAAGCACCAAAATGAAAAGAATTGAGAATTAAAAATAGCAATTAAAATCCTCTCTAAGTGTCGCAATTAACCAAACAAGCGTTGAACAAGCAGAACATAAACTTGAGTATGAGAGCTGATCTCAGTTTTACCTCCAGAGTCAGGCTGTGTCAGACTCTCACTGTGATTTATTTAAATATTAATATTATTTCTTTAACCAGTTTTGTTAATTGGGGTTTTATTTACTCAAGCATAATATACATTTTTGTTTATCAAATTGTTAGAAATAACATGTAAATGCATAGATTTCTGCCAAATAAAGTAACAAAGACTCATTGCCTTTATACGCAGACCTATCATGCTTTCTGCCGTGTGTAGTCACCCCCCTAAAGGCCCATTCTGAGCCAGGAAAAACCCTGAATAGAGCACATCCTTTCTTTGGCTCCAGTGACAGAGCAGCACTCTCAGCAGTGTGGGGCTGTGAACCCTTTTCCTTGCCTGAAGAGTCTCCAGACCGGCTAACTCAGAGTTCTAATTGGTCACTTTCCTGTTGCAGGGTGGTTTTGCCAAATAATCCAAAAGCATAAGGATGACTGATTACAGTGAAAGGGTTAGGGTCAACTGCAAAATGTTGCCCTACAGTTACAGCAAGCACCTGAAAATAACAAGGCCCGATGCAGACAACGGGATACAGTAGGCTACAAGCTAGCTGGTCATATTTCTTTGTATCATGATTAATCCTCTCTGTGACATGACACTGTCATGAGGCAAACAGAGGAGGCCTTTGTGTGTCAGATTACAATGCACACACAGAAGAGACTACAAGCGTGACCTACATACTGGTATGTGTGATATGGTAAGCACAGCAGTGGTGTTCCTGTAAAAAACATCTATGCCCAGGCTGTGTGAATATAAATTCATAATAATACTATTTTGATTTAATGAGACTCATTCAATAAAATACTATGTATACACCCACTTAAAGTCTATACTAGTCTGCACAACAACTAATCTACATAAAAATGTATGGTATGCATAGATACTGTGCTAAAGGCTGGAGAGGTTCATGGAAAGCTTATATAAAGCCCTGTACTAAGGCACAGAAGTCCACAACGCCCAGTGGGAAAGCCTAATCGTCATGGCAACAACCACCGAGGATGTATCCCCCCCCCCCCCCCCCAGTTGTTATAGACATGGCCGTGGCCCCTGCTGAAGAGCTGGTGTCACAGCCACATTCTCGCCTGGAATTCAGATTAACTATTAATAAGCCCATCAGCCCTCATCCCGCAACCCTGCTTTATAGCAGACAATACATGTACAAACACATAGAGGCTTTTCTTTTCTCCAGGCATCCTGTATCTGAGCCATGTCCTGTGTTTAAACCTTACATTGAAGCTGAATTCTAATATTTTTAGTTACATTATCTTAAGAATCAGCCAATTATTCTGCAAGATTCTCTGTCTGAGATGTAGGCTTTAAAAGATGAGTCCGACAGGTTAAAAGCCTATTCAGACTTTAAGAAAGCACTTTACATAATATGGGCTGTTAGAGGTTTGGTGTAATGCACATCCTGTGTGAAACAATTGTGAAATTTTTTTCTTGATTTTGAATCAGATCTTCAAATCTGAGTACATTGGCACATCACCATCACTCATGATAATTAGGATTATATATGTGCAGTGCCCTGATAGATAAAGCCCACTATCAGGGCACAGCACAGCTCTTTTTGCTTGCCTGCCTTGTTAATAATATTATGCCTAGCCCTTCTGTTCACACACACACACACACACACACACACACACACACACACACACACACACACACACACACACACACACACACACACACACACACATTACTGTCCCTTACTTCTATATGAAGTTATTGCCTAGTGGTTTTAATGGTGCAGATTTTATTTAGAGTAAAGGGAACTAATATGTAGACTTAGATGCTGTTGTGCTTAGCTGGAATGTAAAACTGTAGACTCGTTGACCTAGAGGCGCATGACTGAAAATCATGGTTGTTGCCACGACAGTCATGTCCAGTTCTGTTGTGACCGTTTCCGCTAGCGAACCTGTGCTGAAATGGACCATTGTATGCTATTACGTTAGTCCGCCACGTGGACTGTGGCTAACTAACAGTCAACTAAGAAGTCTTACAACTGATAAAATTAAAATAATTTACTTTGATTGTCGAAATAAAATGTTTCACTGTCTTTTACCGACACTAATGTGCGGCTGTTAAATGCAGAATTAAATCTGTTGACAGTGTCGCTTTTCTTTTCCGCCATCATGAGGAAGTAGGCCAACGTCTTCAGATTAGACGTAAATCACACGTTTGAGATGAATGTGATTGGCAGGCGGATTAGACCAATGGCGGATAAGCATTGAAACGTTTGATTGGTTTCAATTTTTGTCTGTAGGTGACGCTTTCGAAAATTAGCCAATACACATTCGATCTTAGACGTAAAGGGCGGGTCTTGTTGTAGTATAAAATAGAGGGTTGAGCCGTTGTTCACACACATAAAGAAAGGCGATATATCAGTCGTAGAAAGGTCCACCCCACCTCCAGAAAGAAAAAATGAGGGAAATTGTGCATCTCCAAGCTGGCCAGTGCGGAAACCAGATTGGTGCCAAGGTTAGTAGAACTGTTTTAGCCATTTGAGTTCTAAATTGAATTAATTTTTTTTCCATAAACGCAGCGAACACGCTCTGCTCTAGGAGCCGGTGCTTTGTGACAATAACGGGAACGTTACGTTACTCTTCCCACGAACCACACCCTGGGAGTATTAATGTGTCCTCTTTGTGAAAATTGCAGTTTTAACGTTTTGATTTGAATGATTTCCCTTTTGGGATTTCTTTAGGGCCGCACAATGTCGAAGTATAGACTTAATAAAACGATTTTTATTATTATTTTTTTCTTTTTTTTTTTTAAATGTATCGACATTTTAATGTAACCAAATGTACCAGAACATCAAACCGCTACATAACAATTGAAACACTATAACGACGTTTACATTGACTAACCTTGGGATACTGTCGCCTTTGTTCGATTGGCTAATGTTACTGCAATGCGAAAAAACGGAAGTGATAATTCTCTATTAAAACAAGCGCCTACTCTTGTAACATGAAATGAACAGTATAATTGTATATAATAATTTTCCAAGGTAACGTTAGATATAGTGATTTTGGAACGTTCCCTGCACATTGAGGCCTAGTGTTACTTGGCAATGCCTTTTGAACAGCGCCCGGCTTTTGCTTGAAGTAGGCGGTCTTGGCGGTTAGTGACGTGGCAGGATTTTTCAAATTCATAACCCATGAGTCGCAGCCAATAGGGGCTCAGGCCGCGCGCGCCAATGTTGCACAGCGGGAAATGAAGTATGCACTCAGCCTTCTACATTTAAAGGGACTGTTAGATAAACCACTTGTAAATAAAACATCATTGCACAACTTTAAATTCTGTCAATTGTCTTGCAGTTTTGGGAGGTGATAAGTGATGAGCATGGTATTGACCCAACTGGTACATACCATGGTGACAGTGACCTGCAGCTGGACAGGATCAATGTTTACTACAATGAAGCCTCAGGCAAGTATTTTTGTACAGGATAAAGTACAGACTTTCTTTGCCCTTTATTTCCCTAACCCCTGACCTGCTTTTGTAGGTGGAAAATATGTTCCCCGTGCTGTGCTGGTCGATCTGGAGCCAGGCACAATGGACTCTGTGAGGTCTGGACCTTTCGGCCAGGTCTTCAGACCAGACAACTTTGTATTCGGTAAATTACTCATTTAGTAATTTTTTTTTTTTTGTCCAGAGAATTTCAGCTGCTACTCATTATGTACCTTTTTTAAATGTATAACCATAATCTTGATTCTTGTTTTACAGGCCAGAGTGGTGCTGGCAACAACTGGGCTAAGGGTCACTACACAGAGGGTGCAGAGCTGGTGGACTCTGTCCTTGATGTGGTGAGGAAGGAGGCAGAGAGCTGCGACTGCCTTCAGGGCTTCCAGCTCACACACTCCCTGGGTGGTGGTACAGGCTCTGGTATGGGCACCCTGCTCATCAGCAAGATCCGTGAAGAGTACCCCGACCGCATTATGAACACCTTCAGCGTGGTGCCTTCCCCAAAAGTATCGGACACAGTAGTTGAGCCCTACAACGCCACACTATCAGTCCACCAGCTTGTAGAAAACACAGATGAGACCTACTGCATCGATAATGAGGCTCTGTATGACATCTGTTTCCGCACCCTTAAACTCACAACCCCCTCATACGGTGACCTCAACCACTTGGTTTCTGCCACCATGAGCGGTGTCACCACCTGCCTCAGGTTCCCCGGACAGCTCAACGCTGACCTGCGTAAGCTTGCTGTAAACATGGTGCCATTCCCCCGTCTGCACTTCTTCATGCCAGGCTTCGCTCCTCTCACAAGCCGCGGCAGCCAGCAGTACAGATCACTCACTGTGCCAGAGCTCACCCAGCAGATGTTTGACGCCAAGAACATGATGGCCGCCTGCGACCCGCGTCATGGCCGCTACCTGACAGTGGCTGCCATCTTCCGCGGCCGCATGTCAATGAAGGAGGTGGACGAGCAGATGCTTAACGTGCAAAACAAGAACAGCAGCTACTTTGTTGAATGGATCCCCAACAACGTCAAGACCGCCGTCTGCGACATTCCTCCCCGTGGCCTCAAGATGGCTGCCACTTTCATCGGCAACAGCACGGCCATCCAGGAGCTGTTCAAGCGCATCTCTGAGCAGTTCACTGCTATGTTCAGGCGCAAAGCTTTCCTCCACTGGTACACAGGTGAGGGTATGGATGAGATGGAGTTCACAGAGGCAGAGAGCAACATGAATGACCTTGTGTCTGAGTACCAGCAGTACCAGGATGCCACTGCTGAAGAGGAGGGCGAGTTTGAGGAGGAGGGTGAGGAGGAGCTGGCCTAAATGTGTCACTTCTACAAAGCTCTGCTAAGTTGCAGTGAAATAACGTTCCATGTCTATCCAGTTTTCAGTGTTCTGTCTGCTGTTCATGTTAATAAAAATCTTATGCATTTTTGAACTGCCTTCCTGGTTTTAATTACTTGGATATTTTTTTAGCAAATGCGCTACACTGTACATAAAGTGTAGATGCATAACTGGTATTTTGCCAGTATTATAAATCCAGGTAGCCTCAAATGTCTTGTGCAATCCCTCATAACTTTTTTTTTTTTAATCATAAAATGCTCTGAAAAAAAGTGGTTAAATGACAATACAAATACAGTTAATGTCGCAATTGTCTTTAATGAAAGCAAAATCAGAAATTCAGTACATGCCAGATTGCTCTATGCTTCTGATTACATGTGTAGTTGGTCCACAGAGCAGATACTTTATATTCATATACTGTTGAACAAACATTGTTAGCTCAACTTTTGCCAGCATGTGACTGTCAGACGGGCTTAATGCTCCTTACATTGCAAGTTTGTACATGTACTATTACCAAGTATGCCAGCAGTGACGAAAATTATACTAATGTGTATCAGTTAAGTTTCTGCAGAATTAAAAGATGCACTGTGAAATTCCTCTGCCGACATTTTCATATAGTTTACTCTTGGAGAGTTTTTGGTTGTGGTCACTAGGTGGCAGTGTTGGCTAAGCTATTCTTTTCCACAAGAAGTAGGTGAGGATGCCTATGGCCAATGCCAGCAGTGTCCAACAGCACCCTTTCTTCACCTGGCCCTCCAAGCCCTGCTTCTCTCCAAAGCGTGATACAAAACCACTCTGTCAGAAACAAATAAGTTGATGAAAGTTTCAAATGAAATGAATACAAGTCAGGACAATAAACTGATAATTGGATGTCCTTTTCAAATAATACAGCATTACTTGTGGAACATCTTCCTTCCTTGATGCACTAAGAGAGCATTCACGTATCATTTAGGAGAGAAAAAGTTTGTTTGGTTTAAATTGTTGTTTTTAAGTTTTAATTCAGCATGTGGAAACCAGTTAAATATAATGTCTTTGCAGAAATTAAAGGAGTTTTTGTAGTATATCTTGTGGAAACATAAATCAATGTTGATACAACTTGAGTTGCACAGAGGCCCAAAATTCACTGTGGCAGTTAGATTGTGGTCATTTGTACAATTAAAACTTTGGTTCAAAATATGCATCATTAAAGCACAATGTAAAGTGAAATAAAAGGAGCCTCTTACTATATGTTGAAGGGACACTATCTTAAAGTCTATCTCTAGTTTTTATAAACTTTATTGTTATGCTTAAATGGTGCATATTCCTAAATAAATGTATATTTTAATCAAATTACCACTACCTCGCTGACACAGAAAAAAGGGGTAAGATAGTATCATCAAACTATGGGCAAATAAAGAAGCTGCAATGTGTAGTCTGCAGTGTGCATTGTACCGTAGGGCATAATTTCCAATGTCCCCCCCCCCCACACACACACACACACACTTTTCAAAATCCCTTTTGTGTCCCCCCCACTTTCAAATACGTTTGATATTATTTTATTTATACGTCCCTATTTTAAACAATAAAGAAAGTAAGACATCTTTTTCTTATACATGGTTTAGTACTATTCTTTCTAGAAGAATGTATCATTATGATCAACTGAATTATTTCCTGGATTTTGTATCACCATAGTCCCTATAAATGTATGTAGAAATGCAGGAAATTGGATTCAATTCGAAAAAGAATGTTTTGGCGGCGACCCCCTGTTTTGTGTCAAACGTAGAAGACGTAGTGACGACTGAAGTCAAACAAGTTAAATATAAAGTAGATTACGCCCTTGGCCGTTTAAAAATTGCATCACGATTATTTTTTTATTTCAACCGCTTCACGATGCATCGTTACATACCTAATGCTAAAGTCAATTTACTAATCACGAGAAGCACTGCACAACCTGTGAAAACAATAGTATCATGTTGTTTGAGAGTCTGGTGGAGTTTAGTCTATTCCAATTTCATTTCATTTATACTTTTTTTTGACTCTGTTGTTAGAACACACTATACACAGGCCTGAAATACACACACATGCTCAGGTCCTATGCATGCACAAATGGAGAGATGTGAGTGAGGGGATGCAACTGCTGTACAGGCCTTACTGTAGTTAAGAGCACCTTGGCAGTGCCTAGGAGGTGAACTGGCACCTCTTCAGTTCACACTCCGTACTTCGATCCGTACGGGTACTTGAACCAGCGACCCTTCGGTTCCCAACTCCCTACAGACTGAGCTGCCACCCCAAGCCAATTCTGAGTAAATTATTAAAGTGACATTACTTGAGTATTCTCTGTTTGGGCATGCAGACAACAAATAACAGATAGTCTGTGTCAAAACCAGGGCCATGGAGTTTAAAAGAAGTGGGCTTTAACGAGGCTCTGATTAAAGACACTACCAAATTGCATTATGGGAAGAGTAGGATCCAGCTTTTTTGGAGCTTGGCCCATGCTAGGGACTAAAATGATATCTCTGCCTCTGCTCCTTTAATTTAAACCATTCTTTTAAAAATATGTCTCTCGCATGTCCTAGATATTTATTGAAGTGCAATATTAATCACTGCAGTGCTCTCTTAAGGGAACTGGGTTTTCACAGTTTGACATGATAGAGCAAGGTGGCAGCGGTTTGAGTTAGTTAATCAAAAATCTATGAAGTAGCCTAGCCTATAATGGCATTATGGTTGCATTATTAAAGTAGGTTGATGCTATATATAAAGTTAAGAGAATCAATTTGTTTAAAGGGTAACTTTGGTACTTTTCAACCTGGACCCTATTTCCCCATGTTTTTGTGACTAAGTAACTGATGTGAACAATTTTTGCTTTTTTGTGCTTCAGTCGACAGTGGCAAAACAAGCTGCAATGTAACGTTAATGGGCAATTGGGCACATCCAATTTACATCCACTAAAAGTGCTTGTTTTTTACCACTGACATGATCAGATTATTATTCTAAGTGTCTGACAACATGATCAAAAGGATCCCTACACAGGTCGACCCAAGAGTAAGATCCTTTTTGTTTAACATGAAACATTCCCAAAATTGCTATCGCAAAACCCACCAGACTGGATTTAAAGAAGCAGTCATTTTATTAATGTAGAACGCATTTCATTCCAAGTCAATAGAATCAAAATAAAACTATCAAAAGAGCTGTCTTGGTTCGTCTGTCCACTGTTCCAACAATCACCACTCTGGTTTGGTTAAAATAAAGTTTGAATTCACCCATTGAAATACATGCAAACAATTACTTCTTAGTCTGGTGGGTTTGGCGATGGTTGGTGATAGCGATTTCGGAGCTGTTTCATGTTAAACCAAAAGGATCTTACTCTTTAACAAAATGGTCTATCTCTGTAGGGATCCTTTCCATAATGTTGTCAGACACTTAATAAGAAGGGTGTCAAACTCAACTTCACCAAGGGCCACACTGGAAAATGAGAATCACATCAAGGGCCAGACATGTATAGTTTATTGACATGCTTTTATTTCTAAAAAAGTAAAACATTTTTGACTGTATTATTGCATGTCTCACATAGCTTTCTTATTTACAGTTTGGTCCACATAATGCCCCTAAAATGTCAGCAAAACGTTACTCAGCCATCAGAGAATTTAGCAACAATGATTAGATTTTTTAAAGGGGACATATTATGCTTTTTCGTATTTTTATAATGCCGGATTTTCATGTTAAATGTGGCCTAAAAGTTCAATTCAAATAATGAGTTAAACATATTTGAGAGAACCCCCTGTGAGCTAAAACGTTCAGATTTCCAACTGTTCTGAACCCTCTGTTTTCAACCGTTTTTTTTTTCTCTCGGCTACGTATTATGCAACTCTAAGCCGGCCTGCTATGATTGGTCATCTGCTCCAAGTAAGCAGGACTGGAGTGTTGTTTTTACTACGCTCAGTGTTGCCAACTTAGCGACTTTGTCGCTAGATTTATTGACTTTTCAGACCCCCTTAGCGACTTTTTTTCACAAAAGCGACTAGCGATAAATCTGGCGACTTTCTGTAGAAAAGACGCCAGTATTGTCCAGCAAGCATGCAAGGTATTTCTCTCTTGTGGCTGACTGGCCGCTCAAACAGTCACCTCTCTCTTCTGTTCTGTGACTGAGGAGCAGCCCCTCCCCTCTCTGCTCTCTCTTCATGTGCAGTAGCACTGCAGGCAGGTAGAAGGGGAGGGGGGACAGGGTGTGGGGGCCAGTGTAGGTAGGAGAGACAGCGGGATGCGATGGGAGAAAGACACAGCTGCTGGGCTGTCCCTGGGCAAGCCAGCCTTCTTTGAGAATTCTTTATCGATCTTTCTCCCTCCCTTTGTTGAATCTTTTTTTAGTTCAAATATAGGCTACCTATGTAATAATTATAATGTAATATAAATTCTTGTATTGAATTAGTGATTATTTGGCTAAAAAGTTCCATTTCTTTCTATCTACCTTGCTGACACAACCACTAAGCTGTATGCAAATTATTGCGTAATGATGTCACAAATATGCAAATGAGCGTATGACCTCATCTAGCTACTTTTAGCAACTTTTGGAGCTGGTGCTACTTTCATTGGAAAAGAGTTGGCAACACTGACTACGCTACTGCGGTGGTGTTAACATTGTCGCATGTAGCTACATGCTAATGGCAGGAAAATGTAATCTTGGCTGCCAGCGTTGTTACATTATCCCCAATTCCATGTTACATTACTCCTAAACATTACTGGTTATGTAGTATTTGGTTAAAAAGCCTTTGACTGAAAGTCCTGCTATTCTGTTAATGTCCACTGCTAACTATAGTAGCTACATGCTAACGGCAGTAAAAGTTGTCATCTTGGCCGCCAATTTGTTAAATTCTCCCCAATTTCGGGTCTCATTTCTGCGGCTGGGTAGCGTTTGGTTCAGAAGCCTTTATCTGCAATTTTTGACTGTAGAAAGTGCTGCTTCGTTTTATTACAATCTAACGTTAGCCTAGTGCTAAATATTAAGTAGCTGCATGCTAACGCGAGATAGCCGTAATCTCGGCGGCCAATGCTGGTAATTTCTCCCCAATTTCAAGGTCAAATTACTGCTGTGACATGTCTGGTTGTGTAGTATAAGGTTTAGAAGCCTTTATTGGTGATTTTTCATGGTACAAAGGTCTGCTTTATACTCCGTTGCAGTAGCTCCAACTTCAACTAGCGATACAACCATAGAGAGTAAAAAAAATGGACAACGCGCCGCCATAGACTTCCACGGAGACCAGTGAAGTCAATTAGAAGCACTTTTCCACTTTCCACTTTTGAGCGTTGCTGCGCAGCCACAAACTGTGCTTGACGACGTAGATGTGACAGGAGCAACCTGTCTGAAAGTTGTAAGTTTTCTGGTAGCTGTGCCAAGAGAAATCTCAACCATTCAATCTTGCAGAAACGGAGAGCGTGAGTAGGAGCTATCCATGAGCGTATAGGAGCAGGAGCAACTTTTGGTAAGTATTCTGATTAATTATTTTGTCATTTTGACTGTGCCTCCACGTCCCCCCGATTGCCTGCGAGCTTCTCCTGACTATACGGTAATTTATTTACTATGTGACAGAAAGTCGCATGGTTATGAAACATTTGTTAGCCTATTTTTATTTTTTTTAAACGGCTGCTACGTGAGATACAAGGTAATGAAGCCTTTTATATATTGTCATGTTTCTTTAGAAATAAACAATGGACAAATAGTCTTTAAACGCTCCAGATGTAAAGTTATTCGCTATCAAAGTGACGCCAAAATGAATGGCAGTCAATGGAATGCTAACGGGGGGTTGATGACTTGTTAGCCTATGAACCTCCCCATAGGAGATACACTTTTCGGATGCTCGCTTACCCTCTTGGATACAACAGCGATATTGCGTCAGAGCTCAGATGCCAGAGCAGACTGGGCTTTGTCGGGAGGGGGGCTTAAAGAGACAGGCGGTCCTACAGAGCATCTCATACAGAGGGTGAATAAAAGTGCAGCCATAGGCAGTATGAGAAAAAAAAATATTATTTTTTTTAACATTAAAGCATGTAAACATGTTCTAGTACAAACACAAAATACACAGCCGAGTCACAACAACCTGTTTCACAGCCTGAATATGAAAACTCTCTGGTTCTTTAGGCATTTTTGAGTCTCAAAGTTGGTAAATGTGCCAAATTCTGCTTTAAGTGTTCGGATCATTTCAGTTTGAAGAGAATTTTCCTGTCTTTTTTTTTTTTTTTGCACACAACTAAGAGGGTCAAAACCTAAATTGATATGTGGCACAGAAAAAAGGGGTAAGGTTCAACCCGCGGGCCGTAAGTTTACACGTGCTTTATAACAATCTGAGCATGTTAGTGGCAAAAACAGCACTTTTAGTGGACGGAAATTGACGTTTAGGCTACACTGCAGCCTGGTTCACAGCTGCCGCTAACAGCATTCTTACTCAATACTGGACCACTGTCAAATAATTTTGTTCGCATTGGTCACTTAGACACCAATGCATGGGAAAGTAGGGTCCAGGTTGAAAAATACCAAAATTGCCCTTTAATCTTACCCATCCTCCCTTGTCTCGTATCTCAGGGCAGATGACCCTCTCCACATAGGACCCCACACACTCCTTCAGCTGTGGCAGGACCTTCAGCATGCCTCTCTCATGGCAATGCAGAGCCATCTGGCCAGCCAGCACATACACCGATAGCACGGCGCTCCAGGCCAGGTCCCTGCGCCGCCCCCCAGGGACGGTTGGGAAGAAGTGCTCGTCCAGGATGCTCATGAGCGTGGGGCAGGCCGTGTTCTCCGTCACATCCTGGAAGACCCGAGGCCAGCGCCGGAAGAAGATGGGGAAGCGAGTGAGGAGCTCGTCTCCGGCGTAGCGCAGGGCCGTGGTGCAGGCTGTAGGGGCTGGACCCATGGTGCCATCTGCCCCCCCTGTGGTTACATAGTCTATGTAGTCATGGGCCATCAGAAAAGCCTCTCTCACCAGCGGGTCAGGACTGTTCAGGCCCAGTCTGGGCCCTGGCACCTCCGACTGACACATGGTCTTCTCCAATTGCCACTTAACTAATCACCAAGATGGATGGTCAGTAGGAGACAGATAACAGCTCCAGTACCAAGCAGCAAAGCCATTCTCTATGTCACATCAGTCTGTCATGGCGGTGTGGGGATGCTGTAAATGTGAAATTTAAAGAAATCACAGTATAGAGAAGAGGGGAATAAACATCCAGTCATTTTAAAATGAGGAAATAAAGTATTCATAACTCACCTCCTCGTTGCCATACACCATACACAGATAAAAAAAAACAGCCAGCAGGTGAACGAGTGTTGGGGTCTCAGTGAAGTGTGTCTGTACGTGTTGCAGTCAGACTGGGTCACCCAGTCCCCTCGCCAGCTAAATATAGAGTCCTTGTTGGAAACTGACACTGATCTCCAACCTCGTATATCCACAATCATGGCCGTCCTGACACACAGCCCCATTCCAGCACAAGAGGCAAGGCAAAGCAAGGCAGCTTTATTTGTATAGCACATTTCAGCAACAAGGCATCTCAAAGTGCTTTACATAAAACATTGAAGAGCAGTTAAAAACAAGTAAAAACATTCGTTAAAGAGAATATGAAAGCAGCTAAAATAGGATAAGACAGGTATGAAATACAAGAAGAAAAGTTACAGTGCAGTGTAAGAAATGAACAATTAAAATGGCAGCATCAAAAGGAAAAGTCTTCATCCCTTAAAGCTTTAGTGCCTAACTGTTTGATATTAATATATGTCCATTACATTCCAGCCGTTGCCCAATGAGTTGATACAAAGCTAAGACCAACAGATCCACAGAACTCTCTCTGTATTTCTCAGTATAGCTATGTTCAGAAGATTGTGTTGTTCGAGTGAAGATAATTACCTCTTCTGAAGACCCTCTTCATCATGTTTTTTTAATCAAGCGTGATCACGGGAAGGCTTGTATTATGTGGACGCGCAGTTTCCACACACAGTTTTGTTGTCATTACTTAGAATTTCTCATGGGGGAGACAGAAATTATGCACTATAGCTTTAATTTAAAAGAACTTAGATTTGCAGTGTACCGGCTATTTTCTGGGAGTTTGTTCCAGATATGTGGAGCATAAAAACTGAATGCTGCTTCTCCCTGTTTAGTTCTGACCCTGGGGAGAGAAAGCAGACTGGTCCCAACGACCTGAGAGGTCTGGGTGGTTCATAATGTAGCAGCAGAAGATAAATAAACCATTCAGTGCTTTATAAACCAACAGTAGTATTTTTAAATCAATTCTTTGAGAGATAGGAATCCAGTGTAAAGACCTCAGATCTGGAGTGTGTGTGTGAATGTTTTCCACATTCTTGTTCTTAATGAGGACTCGAGCAGGAAAAATAGCACAAAGGAGGAACAGGGTTTCAGTGAGGTATTAACATCATACACATGATGAATGCACAGGAATATGACACTAAACCCTTCTTTTCTGTTTTATTTAATTTATTGTGTTTGTATTTTAAGCATTTAGCTGATTCCATATTTCTAATCTAACCTTGCTTTAAACAATCTGAGCTTATTCTCTTGAATATTTTTTAAGCACTGGGAGTCTTTCAAACAACCCGGAATACAAATTAGGTATTAAAGGATAAGCTCACCCATATTAACATTAATATTAATATTACATTTTTCTCACTTACCTCTAGTGGTATAGTCATGCAGATAGTTTGGGTTCTCTTTGTCCAGCTTTTGAGATATACTGTACATGTTTAAGTTTTTGTTGTAACTTCTTTCTAACGAAGAAATAGTCTCTATGAAATCTAAATCTAAAGGACTGCAGTCACTGTGAACAGTATGTGCAATGCATTTCTCACTTACACAACAAAATAATATATGTTGTTTAAACAAACACTGTTAGTAATTAATAGACAATCTTTGGTTTGTAAAGGTTCCATGGCGTTCTATGTTAAATGATATTAAAAAAATATTTTATGGGGCTTTTTCTTTATAAGATAGTATAGACAGACATGAAAGGAGGACGAGAGAGGGGATGACACACATCAAAGGGCTGCAGGTCTGATTTGAACCCGGGCTGCAGCAAAGGACTCAGCCTACATGGGTAGCACACTCTACTGGGCAAGCTGGTCACCCCAAACAGTGATAATTCTCTGTCAGATAGATTCAGTCGAAGCCGGTTTGTAGGATGATAGGACAATATAGCAACAAAATAAACATGACATTGTAACTTTAGGTAGCGGAATTGTAAATTATTGCGTACAGCTTTGTTTATTTTCCATGGTAATGCCTTTTTGGGATAGCCCAACCAGAGATAAAGGTCAAGGTAACTTTATTGTCCCCGAGGGACAATCATTTGTACAGCCAGCAGACAGAAAGAAAGACAAGACACAACAACACAGCACAACATGAAATACACAGTATCCAAAACACCATAGTAAATAAAATACATACATTTAAAACAGTTCTGGCAAATTGTTTAAAATGGAAGTTGGGATAAAAGAGTTTCTGAGTCTATTGGACCTACATCTGGGTTCTGCTGTGCTTATTTTCTGTACTGTGTTGCTTTGCTAGTGCCTTTGATAAACCAAATCTAGTGTTACTATACTAACGGCAACATCTAACCGGTCGGACTGACTGCTAGTTTGGGTGGTGTCATTTTCTGGTGTCAACATGCATTTTAGATCAGGAGTCTTCAACATTTTTTTAAAGGGGTGATAGAATGATTATATGGAGTATTTCACACTGTTCTTTAAGGTCTCCTAATAGGGTATGTAACACTGGTTGGGCTGAAAATGTCCCAGTTGCTATTTATTTTGGCCCTTATGCATCCCTGTGGAATGGCTCTATTTGGAACGAGAGCTTTTCTTCCAAATGTGGTATGCTCATGAATATTTAGATGAGCTGCCCGCTGATTGGTGTTGAGGAACCACTCACAAATACATTGGACACACACCACTGCCCAGCATAGACACAGACACAGCGTTGCTCGCAGACACATGCACACACAAACAAAGACACACCGCTGCCCTGCGCACAGCACAGCACACACACACTCTCTCTCACACTCTCTCTCTCACACACACACACACACACACACACACACACACACACACACACACACACACACACACACACACACACACACACACACACACACTACTAGTCTCTTCTCTTCTTTCTAAAGCTAAAGTCATGTGTGCGATCCTAGAGCTGCAGCTCATAGCGGGTCTGTGAAGGTAGGCAGGTGGAGCGGGAAGGCAGCATACCCGGCAGGGAGCCGCTGGCTGTGACGGCAAATTGTGGAGCCTCTGAAGTCCGACATTGTCATACCAAATTTGCAATTTGCCATCAATTTTCATAAAACGTCCCATATTCGAGCTCTACATAGTTGATTTCTCGCATAAAAAAGTCTCAGAATTGATTTTAGTATTGGAATAACAGACGAACAATGTATAAAATTTCTGAGATGCGCGCAACCTAGATTAAGAAGACTAGCTGATCTCAGGTCAGTGGTATATGTAAATTCCAGGCTGTGACAAAGACAGACACTTGAGCCAAATAAGGGACAGGAAGCGAGTTGACGTCAACTCGAAGTGGGATTTACCCGTTTTCAGAGGTAGTTTCAAATAGTGAGATCTGCAGAGGAAAGAGGTGTCTATGGGATTTTGAGGTTCTATGTATGTCCTATTTACCCACCAAGCTGTTGTTATTCAACTATGACAAGGTAAAATCGGTTTTGCATTCTATCACCCATTTAAGCCAAGAACCCCTTAACTGAGAAAGAGACGGAGTAGGGACCCCCTGTTAAGTTGCATATAAAACTGGGCCTACAATATCGTGTGAGCGACCTAAAGCCTTTACACATTCTTTTTTAGTACATAGAATGCTAAGCTATTAAAACAATAATTGTTGACAAACAAACTGACAGCTGTAGTCACGAGGACCCACTAGATCTCGCGAATTCACGCAGAATAGAACCACAAAACCACCAACAGTTTGTTTCTATTCCGAGGAGTAGAGAGGAAACAACTCCGTGCTGTGTTTTCAAGGTGTAGTGAAGAGAAATATGATCCTTCGTGAGCACGGTGTATTTTATTTTGAAAGTTAACCGGATGTTTTATTTTGTTTCTGTGCTCGACTTCCTGTCCCGCACTATCTGCCGTGTGCTGAATTGCTGCGGAGCTCTCCGGCGTCCGGCAAAAATAGAAGCTCTGCGTATCTGATCCGCAGGGCTGCGGACCGCCGCAGCTGTGCCGGAGTCGGAACGCAGACGTTATGCAGCTGGTGGAAATACACACATTGACTAGAATGGAAACCGATTGAGGTTTGGGGTTCCCTGCTGGAGCTGCTCCCCCCGCGACCCGACCACGGATAAGCGGACGACGATGGATGGATGGATGGATGGAAACCGATTGACTCCGCCGACGTTCCGGAGCCGTTCCGCAGTTACGCATCCTGTGGTAATCCAGGGTTAGAGATTTCCTTCCTATAGGCTAATAACAGGCTGATTTATATTTGCTAATAATATGTTGGATTCATGTTAAGACATTTACATTTTTGAAAAAAACTAAAATCATCATATACTTGCATTCATGTCATTTAAAACCCAGGTGCAGTTTGTCAACTTAACACCAGTCTATATCCTTGACGTTCCACTTCCTGGATTGCTTGGGTGTCGCAGGACATTCTGCTGGATGCATGTCTTTTCACCGATGTCCGTTACCTTCGCTTTCTTTGTGTTGGAATTTTAAACTTGATACCAAATAATGGACGGAATTGCAAAATTAAGAATTTAAAAAAGCTATAAGACAGATTCCACCGTCTTGCAATACACTGGGGAAACACTGCAGTCAATTAAAACAAATCAAAAGGGCGTATAATACAAACCAGGCAAAAGTCATTAAAACACTGATTAAAGAAAAAATCGAGTAAGGTTTTGTGCAAAATTCTGACTAAACAAAGCAGCAGTGGCACTCTGCTCTACAGGGACACAAATACATTAGTTAGTGTTCACAGTTATTTTAATAGCATTAACATCAATCAGTCCCGACAAAATAGTTTACCTTGGCTGTATCAACGCTCCTAATCAGGGATTATCAATAACTCTCAGCACAAGATGACTTCCACGCTGGACTTTAACAAGCCATTCCTGACTGTGGCGTGCAAGCGAGCAGCACATGGGGACATCAGTCTGGAATATATTTTACAAGCTTAATGATATTGAAAGAAACAAACAATAACACTATAACAACCTCACCGGAGCACACTACATAGCTTACCTCACACAGGAGAAACAGGAAACCATGCAGAACGAACAGGGTTAACTACCGCCAGTCTTTATTTCTGAGGGACTGATCTGGAAGCTCACCTTTTTTATTTTATTTTTTACTAACTACCTTTTTATTTTTTTTTCAACTTTATTTGCATATTTTCACGAATAGCATGTGATACAAACAATGTTTTAACAATTCTGCATCGTACTTAAAAGATATATAATGAGGCATTCAATGAGCATTATAACCTTACATAATGACAAAATAAATAAACTTAAGAAGGTACTAAAATACAGTGAGTAAAGAAGAAAGTAAAAAATTAAAAAAATTAAAAATACAATACAAATAAAACAAATTGAAAGGTAGGCTATATATCACATTTCCTTGATAAAATCTTGTAGTACATCAGCTATATAAATACTTTTCTTATTAGATTTGGAACCTCACGGCATTGGTTTGTTAAACTGGAAAGGGCGTGGCAAAGGTGGACTTAACCTGCCAGTTATACAAACAAACATTGTGATTGGGGCTATAGAATATAGATATTGTTAATGTTATTAGTAAAAAAAAATTCTTCTTACACACTGGACTATTATTTTTGCAATGGTGGCCTAAAGCTTACTGAAGCGAGTTTGTGACCGGGAGGTTGTCGGTTCATTCCCTGGACCGACAGGATAAATCTGGGTGGGCACTTACCACCACTGAGGTGGCCTTGAACAAGGCCCTTAACCCCAACTGCTCCAATAGATCAGACTGTGGTTGTACTAGGCAGCTTCCAAAGTGTGAATGTGTAGATCCCATTTCACCACATGGGAGCAGTAATGTATTACTAGAGACTAACTCTTATTTACCAGTGTGTGTGTGTGTGTGTGTGTGTGTGTGTGTGTGTGTGTGTGTGTATGTGTGTGCACGAGTGTGGCGTGCATGTGTGTGGTCGGAGCTGGGGCAGGCTCACGAGGAATTTCATAGCTCTCCCTTGGATTTTAACTCATAACTTGTTTACAATGAGCCACATGCTCATCTGTAATCTTACCTCTCTATAAACTAAGAAATATATGTAAATGAAAACATGAAGAGCCATTCTAATTAGGTGCAAGCAAATGTATTTAAATTGTGGATACTGCCTGTGAGATCTGGATTTCCACACAGCTAAATCTACATAGTCCTTGAAGTGTTTACTCTCCTTAATCGAACGCTCTGTGTATGGCATTTATGTACGTTGTTACATGTAATATACAGCGAAGACATGATCAAGTGGTACCATTAGCAGCTCTGTATTCTCTGGCCATCTGGCGCAGCATACATTGTAATTGTGCATGGGAGGGGAGATAAGTCTAACCATCCAGAAAGAACCCTAACCCAACCCCTGCAAACGCACACACACACACCTTCCGATGTACTATCAGAGAGTGTGTGTGTGTGTGTGTGTGTGTGTGTGTGTGTGTGTGTGTGTGTGTGTGTGTGTGTGTGTGTGTGTGTGTGTATGTGTGTGTGTGTGTGTGTGTGTGTGTGTGTAAAATGGCTACCTAGTTGTTCCTCTATTGCTGAGCCAGGGAGCAGGGGAAGTGACATGGTTGATAAAGGCTTCTATCAAGCCTCTCACATGTTAATCTGGCAACATCTGCAAGCAGGGGGAACTTCCTGTCTCCTTTTGATGTGTAGATGATTGTCCTAAAAGGGGAAGGTGCAAGATGAAAAGGAAACATGATGTAACTTACAGTTGCTTCTACAGTAGACTACTACAAGAGTCTACGGCTACATTCGCAGCTCTGAGGCTGTTGCTTGATGCTAAACGTCAGCATGCTAACATGGTGATATTTAGCAGGTATAATGGTTACCATGTTCACCAGCTTAGTTTTGCATGTCAGCACGCTAATGAGCACTAACCATAAAGTACAGTTGATGAGAAGCATTTAGTCATAATCAAAAGTATTGGACAAATTACATGTTTAACTTGATAATGGCAAATTCCATGACAATCCAAAAATTGTTGAGACATTTCACTTAAATCCACAAATATAAACCTCATGGTGGCGCTAGAGGACAATTCAGGGGATCACCAAATTCCATAGCAATAATCTTCTGGATAACATGAATGTCTGTACAATACTGTACAAATAAAATAAAATAGTCCTTTTACAGCTTTTGCCTATTGCTTACACACTAAAAATGAATGCTTAGACCAAAGCCTCAATACCTAAACTTCTTGTAGCATACCTTAAACACAGTGTAACCATAGCTTAAACACATTATCAACTTTGCACTTTGTTTGCAATTCTATAACACACTTATTGCGAAACACTACACATGTTTTCTTACATTAGACACTTTGTTCAGAAGCAAAATCTCCTGTTGTCATTGGGAAAACACTCTTATACTTGCACAAAAAAACGGAACACCAATTGGTCTGAGCCTTAGCACTACAAATAGGCCTCAGGTAAGCCATTTTCAGAACTTGCAAGCATGGAGGCAATGAGAGTCAGAGTAAGAGGACAAAGATAAAGAGGAGTCAGAAGGGGAAGAGACATCGCCTGTGATGTTGACGAGGTCTTGTAGCCAGATCTGAACAGAAGGCAGGATCCATAAGTTTTGATTGCAGTGTTTCATTTTGGCATAGATGTGAGTTGTTAATCTCCAAGTGCTATGTCTGATTGGTTTGTGTGTAGAGTTTTAACATAATGAGCCAAATTCTGCAAAAAGTGTGTAAGCAATAGGCAAAAACTGTATAAGCAAAAATGCCCAAAATAGTCAGATTCAAGCCTCTCAATATGACTATGAGCATATTGGCTTGGTTTTCTTTGTCTTATATGTTAGCAAACTCAATATATTTGGGTTTTGGAGCTGTTTGTATATGTTAACTTGTTATTGTTATTTATTGTGATGGGTACTTACTTTTTTTGGGACATTTTATTAAATGATTCATTGATTAATTAGTCAAACATCAATATAATCATTAGTTGCAGCATAAGTACACCTTTGCTGGAATAATGCATTACTTTCCCCAACAAATTCCTGAACAAATTTACAATTAATCAATTATTTGAGTGTTGCCTGGTCGGTTATCCAGCTTTGCTTAACATGGGATAATTTATCTTTGTGCTTGCTTTGCTTTATTTTTAGCATTCAATACTCTCTTTCTGTTCATTTTACCATTTGTTTCTTCTTATGGTTACTTTCTTATTCACCAGGAGGAAAAAGTAAATCAATTCATCATTCATAAAACAATAATTCATCTGCATAGCCTTAACCTTGGGTCAGGGGATAAGAGTTGAGGACCAGACAGGCCTGTATGGGTGGATGCTATTACCATGGTTCACACCCCCCTCCTAATGAACACAATTGTTCCATTTCTGTCATTTTCATCCCTGCTGAGGTGTTTTTGTCCTTACATATCTGATCCAGGGCACCACACACACAAAGTACCTGCAATAATTTAATCCTAAGATTACAAACCTACCCTCTCCGCTGATAGAGGAGCACAATGGAAATGGTCTGCCATGCAGAGGAGTTTTTAAAGGGCAAAAGTCATCAGTGAGATGAGGCATGCATCATTACAGAGCTAATTTCACTACTTTGCAAAACAGAAACATCAGTCTTGTTCTGCTGAATGGAACAATGCAGTGAGTGTCTGTCTGTTATCTTCAATTATCATAGTATATAGAGTATATTTTTCTCTCAGGAAGTGGCTTATCAACATCCACACAGAAGTTGAAATGCACTTTGAAGTTCCTACCCAATGCAAAAGAAGAAGGCTCCAATAAAAGCTGCAAGGTGACAGAGAAAGGTTGAACAAAGCAAACGGATGAAAACCGACCTCCCACTGCTCCTCCCCACCAACCCGCAAGCAAACAATCGCGATCTCCACGCCTCTTGTTCAGGACTCCCATCAGCCTCGCAGTGGGAGCTGTGGTCAGAAAGACGAGGAAATTGCTCTGAATTTGTGGGTAATTGAAAACACCTTTATCCCCCTGTGTCTCCATCTCTACCTGCTTTAAAAACCACCCCACCCCTTCCTCCTCCCCGGCGCCCACCTACAATACCAATACACTCCTAATGGCACCCCTTTCCCATCCTGTCCTCCATCTCCCACTGGACTGAATTGATGCAAACGATTGCGCACCCATTTGCTGTCTGGAGGAGAGGTGACCCACTTGTATCCCCACCTTCTCCCAATTGCAGGTATTGATGCCCCGCCATTGTTTACCCCTGCCCAGGGGGTGGAGTGGTTTGTGGGAAAATTGTTGGACCCCTCAGGTGTTTGATGGCTTTTATTGATTCACACCAGACTCCCCAGCTCCCATTTACCCTTTGCTACGCAGAACAAGCTTTTTAGATATCGGCTGTATCTGCAGAGGCAGCTATTGTTAAGATGTATTATTCTGTTCCACCGATGAATAAGCGCACATTTTCTTCTCATGTGTGGCTGATCAATGCAGACTGGAGGAAAAATTGTGGTCTTTCTGCATCTCAAAGTGAAGCTGCTCTACTTTCAAATGTCTCTAATTAATTGCAGTGTCTGTTTTAATAAGAAATAAACAACCTCCAACACTTTTTCACGTTTCTTTTTTTTTTCAAGGATCTTTAAACTTACACAACCATCCAACAGGAACCTTTAACTTTGGATGCTTAATTTCGGTTGTGTGCAATGTAATCTAGAAAATAACATGTATTCTTTCATGTAATTAAAGGCGATGGTTAATTAAGGGCAACCAGGGCAAAGCCCTTCCGGGTGGCAGCACATTGGTTTTGAATCTGTCTAAACAAGTTGTTGCCCAGCTATTTATTTTCTTCCACCTAAAAACACACTGATGGTAATTCTGTCAGGAAAAGTCAGCTCAGAAATGGAAAATCAGAGCTAAAGCAAATTACTAATTGTTTTGACATAGTTGGAGTCTTACAAAAAAAAGTTGTCACTGATAATTAAATGCTAATTTCAGGCTACCACAAAGATATGGCAGCAACTAAAACTTTAAGGTGTAATAAGCAATGTTTTACTTGTTTTTTTTTGTTGCTGAAATTGATAAGCAGGGCTCACAACATTCTTTTTATTTCATTGGCAGCACAGTTTTCAAGCATTCATAAAGGCCTTGTACGTTGAGTCACAACACTGATGTTGCAGGTTCATTGCATGTCACACTTTGCAAGATGGGTCTGTCTAGTAACGTCTTGGTCACAATCTGTGTCAGAAATAAGTATAAATTGATAAAACTGATAAAACATTTTGAGGCATGTTAGATGTGAATCGCAGTGTAAATTCAAGAGGAAATGCCAGCAAAGACACATCATCAACTCATGTCATCCATCTGCGTGATGTTTACAAAATGCAGTACAAGCTTTGGCCATAGCACTTGCACACTTTTTTTTCTGAAACGTTGTGAACATCAGTGCAGAACAATATTGTTGTCAACTACATTAGTTAGTAGGTTAGCATTTAGTGTTAAAGCCCCAGTGTGTAACATTTGTAGTTCATTATCAAAATCTGTATTGCCCTTCACAAACTTGTCCTTTTTTATGAATATTGACCACCACCATCAATTCCAAGTATTCCTATTGGTTTCAAATTTTACATTTGCGCTTGTATGAACTGGGGTCGACGCTGCATATTCATGCGCCATCTTGAAATACGTTAGCCGGTAAGGGACATACAGGACATACTGCTCCACCTTTCACGTTTTTGCTGTCACATGATTAACTTACAGGTGCTGCTAATATAATGCTGCTATTACAGTGTTGCCAACTTAGTCACTTTGTCTCTTTATTTAGTAACTTTTCAGACCCCCTTAGCGACCTTTTTTCAAAAAATCGATTAGCGACAAATACATTAACCAGGTATTAACCAGCGAGCGCAAGGTATTTCTCTCCTGTGGATGCCAAAACAGTCTTCTGTTCAATGACTGAGTGAGGAGCAGCCCCTCCCCCCTCCATGCTCTTGTCTCCCCCTCTGTGCAGCAGCGCTGATCAGGCCGTTAGAAGGGCAGGGAGGACAGGGTGCGGGGGACCGGGCTAGTGTAGGTAGGAGAGAGATGCAGCAGAGCTGTCCTGGCTAAGGTCTAGAATAAACCACCAAGCTCAAATCTCAACTGACTTTTGAGCTAGGTTTTAGCGACTTTTCATACCCTCTTAGCGATTTCTAAAAGGCGACTGGGGACAAATTTAGCGACTTCAGACCATCAGGGGAAAAGCGAGATATGTTATATTGTACAACCCCAAATCAGAAAAAGTTGGGACAGTATGGAAAACACAAATAAATAAAGAAAGTAGTGATTTCTAAATGTACTTTGACTTGTATTTCATTGCAGACAATACAACAGCACATAATCCTCACATTCTCTATTGGAGACAGGTCGGGACTGCAGGCAGGCCAGTCAAGTACCCGTATCCTCTTCCTCCGCATCCAGGACTTTGTAATGTGTGCAGAATGTGGTTTTGCATTATCTTGTTGAAATATGCATGGACGTCCCTGGAAAAGATGTCTTCTTGAAGGCAGCATATTGTGCTCCAAAATCTCTATGTACTTTTCAGCATTAATGGTGCCATCACAGAAGTGCAAGTTACTTTTGCCAAGGGCACTGACACAACCCCATACCATGACAGACCCTGGCTTTTGGACTTGTTGCTGGTAACAGTCTGGATGATCCTTTTCTTCTTTGGTCCGGAGCACACGGCGTCCATTTCTCCCAAAAAATACCTGAAATACTGATTCATCTGACCACAATACACGTTTCCACTGTGTGATGGTCCATCCCAGATGCCTCCGAGCCCAGAGAAGTCGACGGCGCTTCTGGACACTGTTAACATAGGGCTTCCTTTTGGCACAGTTCAGTTTTAACTGGCATTTGTGGCTGTAACTACGTATTGTGGTACTTGACAAAGGTTTGCCAAAGTAGTCCTGAGCCCATGTGGTGATATCGCTTATAGATGAATGACGATTCTTGATGCAGTGAGGGATCGGAGATCACGGTTGTTCAGCTTAGGCTTGCGCCCTTGTCCTTTACGCACTGAAATTCCTCCTCATTCCTTGAATCTTTTAATTATATTATGCACTGTTGAAGGTGAAATAAGCAAATGTCTTCCTATCTCTCTTTGAGGAACATTGTTTTTAAACATTTCAATAATTTTCTCACGTATTTGTTGGCAAACTGGCGATCCTCGGCCCATCTTTGCTCCTAAAGGACTAGACCTTTCTTGGATGCTGATTTTGTACCAAATCATAATTACAATCACCTGTTGACATCACCTGTTTCAAATCACATCATTATTTAACCAATTTACCTGATTACTAGACCTAAATTGCTCCTGTCCCAACCTTTTTTAGAATGTTGCAGGTCTGAATGACAGGAAAGAATGTATATTTACAAATGAAATTAAGTTGACCAGACAAAACATGAAATATTTTGTGTTCACATTGTCTGCAATGAAATACAAGTCAAAGTACATTTAGAAATCACTACTTTCTTTTTTTATTTGTGTTTTTCATACTGTCCCAACTTTTTCTGATTTGGGGTTGTAGTTAATGCATGCTTCTCAGAGTAATTACATCCTACACTCTTATACTCTCCTATGCTCGGCAGTTGCTAGCTGAGCGGCCGCTGCTAGCTGTTCAAGCTGCGACAGAGCTTCGTGAAGCCGGCTACAGGCCTCTGCCACAACCCGGTGCTCCGCATGGTGCCTGGTCATATCAGCGGTTGTTGGTGGTTCAGTTACCCGAGAATAGGTGACTTTGAGCTGGGTACAGAGCACCGCGAGCTGCCGGTTGTGTTGGTGGACATTACGGTTAAGTTTATGCAAGAAAAAGTAAGCGTTATGCGGCGACGCAAGTTAAGTTTAAGCACTGAAATAACTAGTTAAGTTTATGAAAAAGATTGTGGTTTGGATTAAAACACTCCTAATTACCATTAATTTCCTGGGTGAAAATCTTTTGTTTTCCCCGGTAAGTGAACTCCTGTGAAGTGAAGTGAAGTTCTGTGTGTTAACACCTGTCCATCTACACCGACCTCCCTACGCTGCCAGCCGCACTCTTATACAGCCGCAGTCAATGTGTTGGATACAGCAAAAAACAACAACATGGAAATCATACAAATTACTGTGCTTAACCTTTTATGAGAACAGGCTGCACCAAAATGCAAATGAGTGTCGGATGACATCTGGCGACTTTTAGCGACTTTTGGTTAATGCTAGCTACTTTCATGGAAAAGTCGGCAACACTGATCAATTTTTTTTTTAACAGCATCCTACCTACAGGATCTTATCATATTATCTTTACAATTCATTCACCATAATATTTTGCTAGTTTAGAAAATATTGCCCATCCTCACTACTTGGAATTCTGACTCCCTGCACAACTACACATTCCTGTGCAATACGCAAGTCTGACTTTCTGCCATGTCTGAAACACAAACTAACATGAGCAGCAAAAGCCACACAGCTGAATACACAAAAGTGTGCCACTTACAGAAACTCAAACTTCAAAAGGGAAAGAACGTCAGAGTACGAGACATGCTGATTGATCTGCGGGATGTGCAGTGCAAAACTGCAGTAATGAGCGCTTAGAACCAAACACAGAGACAAAGACAAAAGGAAAAATAACAAGGAACTCGCAGATTACCACTTTAACAGCGCATGGAGATGTGGAACAATCAGCAGAAGCGTGATCCAATTGGAGCATACAGAAATAGAAATAGAGCTTTAGAGGCTGTTATGTTCATTGTTGTGAAGGAGAGGCGAGGTGAGAATTGACTCTCCAGCGCAAGGGAGCAGGCTCTCCATGACAATAACCACCTCTTCATCAGCACCCCTTTGACACCGGCGTTCACCCACTGGAATATATATCATTTTCAAAAGCATGATGCCTGCTCTCCAAATATTTAATTTTTAACTTGAGGTGTACCTCTTGTTTATATAACTAAGGCCTCCTCTCAATTAGAGCACCTAGGGGTGGGAGGAAGCGGGGATGCATATCTGTACACCCATACCCCCTGTCACTCTCTACCTCTCAAACTTGTTTATGAACAGTCACACACATACATATACACACACCCTCTCAAGCTCTGTATCCCTCTCTCTCTTCCTGCGTAGCTGTTAAGGAGATAATGAGATTAAAAATCTATTTTTGTCATCTACCTGCAAGTGATGCATTAGTGGAAACATTCCGCAACACTACAGCTATTACTAAAATGAATGGGAATGAAATTGCTTTCCCCATTTACCCACTTCAATGCCTGTCACACTCACAGAATTGTTAACAGAGGCTTATCTCACTCACCTGGCCTTATTCGTTTTTACATTATTCCAGCATAAGTCTCGACCTCAGGGACTCGGAGGGTAATGGTGTGTCACAGGGTTGAGATTACATAAATTAGAAGCATTGTTAACACTACAGTTCTGCAATGTTCACAAGTATGTATTATATATAAAGAGGGGGAAGTGGGTGGAGAAAACACACTAGTGTGATAGAAACAGTACACTCTTATTGTAAATATTTTATTAGGTATTGTTCTGTTAAGTTCGGTAAATGTAAGGTAAATGGACTGTATTTATATAGTGCTTTTCTTATCTTAACGACTACTCAAAGCGCTTTTACATAGTACAGGAACCATTCACCATTCACATACATTCATGCACTGTGGCCGAGGCTACCGTACAAGGTGCCACCTGCTCATCAGATAAACATTCAGTCTTGTAATGTCTATCATATAATCAATTATAATCAAGAAATCATACAATTGTAACTACTATGTAATTATACTTTGCTAAGTAACATAAGTTTAGCAGGATTCACTATCAATCATGTATCACTATGGGTGTTTATTCAATGCACACTAGGTTCATGTTTTAAGTTAGTGTACAATGTTTAAGCACAATTTAGGCCCTGCAGTCTCGGGGATGAGACTTTTCTTTATGTGTCAAAGAGACAGGAAGTGCAGGTTGAAAGCTATCTTTAGTTTAAACACTGATGACGTGAGTGAGCTAAGGCAGGGAAGATAGCATAGCAAGGTGTATCCTGTCAGTGAGTGGAGGAGTTCTTTCTTTGAGACAAAGCTGAGATAGAAATTGAGTATAGATATAACAATATAAGAACTCGCTTGTGCATTGCTATGTTCCAAGGTAATAGGATCAATGACACAGAAAGGATAAAGATATTTCGAAATGTATCGTGCCTTTCACTTCACTAATTAGGCCATGCTAAAGTTAATACAATTAAAGCTTCAGTGTGTAACTTTTTGATATTAATGAACGTCCATTGCAACACAAAGCCACAAAGCTAATTAAGACTATCAGCTCCACAAAACTCTCTCTGTATTTCTCAGTATGGCTATGGTTCACAAGATTGTGTGACTGTGCCGCGCAGAAACTCGAGTGAAGATATTTACCTCTTCTGAAGAGTCCATCATGTTTTTTTAATCCTCCGTGTCCTCCTCTGCTACTAGCAGCTGCGTGGGGGAGGGGTGGTGGTGGTGCGTGATCACGGAAGGCTTGTAGCACGTGGATGTGCCGACAGTGTTGTTGTCATTACTTAGAATTCCTCAAGGGGGCAACAGAAACTACGCACTATAGCTTTAATAAATAATGAATTAATCAGTTATAAATGTAGTCTTTTGATTTGCCCTGTGTGGGAAACCAGGAAATATTGAGTACCCATAATTTCCAGAAATAGCTGAAAATTATGTGAAATCATTCAAAGTATAACCAGTTTAACCCTTGTGTTGTCTTCGGGTCAAAATTGAAAAAACTCATTTTTGTGCTTTTTTCCCCAACGTTTTTGACACTTTTTTGATGTTTTTGACACTTTTTTAAATGTCTTTTTTTTATTCATGGTCAATAAACCTAATGTATGACATTATACCTAGTTTTGGAGTTAAAACCCCCAAGAAATCATGAATTATTTTAGTTAATAGTTAAGATCAGAGGATGTTGAGTGGATCAAAGACTGGTTTATGTCAAAGTTTAGTCAGGATATGGTTTTCAAACCATTTAAAAAAAAAATTCAAATGCTATAAAATTCATTAAAACACCCAAAATGTAATGGAAGAAATCATTCAATTTACCTGCAAAGAACATTGTGTCCATACAACGCACATGAATGCATCCATGTGATTTCTTTGGGCAATTTGGTTTAAAGAAACCCATATTTCTGATATTAAAAACGGGTCAAATTGGACCCGAGGACAACACAAGGGTTAAGGTCATTCTTAGATGAAGGAAACATGAGGTAATTGTGTACGTAAATCTGTCCAACTGACAACGCACAAATTGCTGTATAAAAAGAGAGTCATATGAGACTTACATTCAGTTGTCTATTCTACTATCTCCTGTAGTCAGTTGATGTGTCTGGGGCAGCTCGGTTTACTTGTTAACATGTAACTGTTGCAAATAAATCTGCATGAAGTGAACGTCTGCAATCTCTGGTGTCTTCATGGAGTCCAATTTCTTCTGTACTGAGTGGGGCTAATGCAGTCATCAAGTAAATAACTTTATTTCTAATTTCATAGATAGGCCCTAGTAGTTTAATTAACTAGTAAAGAGTGAAATGGCAACCACCACAATTATACACTCATTCAATGCATCCAAATTATTTACAAGATTGTTACTGAACCAGATTTAGTTCAACCACAAACTGAATTGGAAAGCTAAAAATATGTGTTTAAATAATACAATAACAATAATTGGCAGCATACCAGTTTATTGCTGTTAAAGGTACAATATGTAACATTTCTGCATTAAAATGTCTAAAAACGACTATGCCTATGTTATATATTTTGTTGACTTGTTTACTTACACTATCCTTAATGTTTCAAACCCAGAGAAATCTGTTATTTTATTTTAATGACACGGGACATTTCATTTAGTCGCCTGTCAGTGGCGTCATAAAACCTTTGACCCTCCTGGTTACTCTAACTTCTGTCAAAATATGGGCACCCAGATGATACGTTCGAGAGTAATTGTAAATCACAGAAAGATTAATGCTCAGTAACCGTAATACAGCTTGCTTTCTGCCACACAGCATCCTTTTGTCACTGATTACATGCCACTCACAACATACAGCAGAAATCTTATTTATTGATACATTTCAATTGTGAATGATCCAGCTTTATGTGCTACGTAGCATGAGCTATGTTAGCGTTAGCTCATGCTAATGCTCAGTGGGGAACTTTAACGTAATAAGGTTACAACATTGTTCAACACGTTCATGAAGTTATTTTAAGTATAATTGTTTTATTCAAGTCACATGTTCTGGTCTTGCCCTAAATTAACTACTTTTTGGACGAGTATTTTTGACACCTTGAGCAGAGCCTACAATCGCACCATCCCCCTTAACCCCTTGCCAGCCATTTTCGGTATTTCCTCTGACGCCAACCTTCCTGATGCACTAGGACGTAGCAGCAGGACGTAGCAGGGCACTGCAGAGCGTAGCAGGGTGTAACAGGGCATAGCAGGGCACGGAGCAGGACCACCGGGACAGCTGCAACCATGATTTAGGTGCCACCCTAATCCAAGGAAACATGCTGGGGGAAAAAAAACATAAGGACTCCGGGGAAAAGCTCCCTAGAGCTAAGTTAGTAACATGCATTTCTGGGACAAGGATGCACACAGATGGAAAGAGAGAAAAGAGAGAGAAGCTCAGTGTGTCAAAGGAAGTCCCCCAGCAGTCTAAAACTATACAGCATAATTAAGAGACAGTTTAAGGAGAGGAGCCTGGTCGGGCTAGAACTCTCCCCTGCCGGATCGGGCTGTACTAGCCTGCCTCCCTCTACTTTGATTATATCATTGATTATATGGTAGATTAATCTGACGACTATAAAGAGAAGCAGAGAAGGGGTGCCGCGTCTGCAGACATACACCCTCCCCCGCCGGTCTGGCTGAACGCTGCAACTCCTCACTCCCTAAATATAAGCTTTATTGAAGAGAAGAATTTTAAGTTTACTCTTAAATGTGGTGATGGTGTCTGCCTCCCGGACCCAGACTGGGAGCTGGTTCCACAGGAGAGGAGCCTGATAGATGAAAGTTCTGGCTCCCATTCTACTTTTAGAGACTCTAGGAAGTAGCTCTGCATTCTGGGAGCGTAGTGCAGAGTTACTTGTAGGGAAATGACACACTGTTTTCACTATACCTTGTTCACCACAACCTGTGCTATGTTTCACCTGCTGTTAAATTTAAATAAAAAAATAATAAAAAGTTGGATGGCGAACAACGTTTTACAGCTCAATACAGATAAGACTGAGGTCTTTATAGTTGCTTCAAGTAACAACTTCCTAGGTTGCTCAGTGTTTGGGGTCCCTTTCTTCAGTCCAATTCTCTGAAATCTTTGTTTTACATAATTATAGTAATTATGTATTATCTATGTATTTCGATCAACATATGAAATCATTGACCCTTACATGTTTCTTCCCATTAAGAAACATTGCCAAACTCAGATCTGTTGAATCAAAATCTGAGCTAGAAAAGATCATTCTGGCTTTTATATCATCCCAGCTGGACTACTGTAAGTCGTACCTGGACCGTCTACAACTGGTCCAGAGTGCTGCTGCAAGTCTGTTGACTTGGTCCAGCAGGACGACTCACATCACTTCCATCTTATGTTCTTTACATTGGCGTCCTATGAAGTTCAGAATTCATTTTAAGGTTTCTGTTCTGACATACAGAGCCTTGCACCTTTGTACATCTCCGACCTGCTCCATCCATCCGAAGGTAGGTCACTTAGGTCTTCTGACCATGGCTTACTGGTTGTCTCTCACATTCGACTAAAAACAAAAGGTGACTGTGCCTTTGAAGTGATGGCTCCAACACTGTGGAATGCCCTTCCTAATGTCATACATTGTGTTGATTAAGTAATTGAAAATGAGTTTGGTAATATTTACTACTAAAGTACAACTGGCTTGATCACCAATGTAAATTATGCCCTGCTTCACTAGACTACCTGTTCTTGAGATCTTGTCTTAAAGTGGATCACTGTGTCTAAAACAATTCAAGACATCATTATTTAAGTTTTGGGGTTACCATAGCATGTTCTTGAAATAATTTTTTTCAATATTTTTTATCACACAGCAAGCGTCACACAGATAGTTTTCCAACATAGAAAACCTGTACACAATGCAGAGAGAATGGGAGGAAAAGGGAATTAGTAGGGGCCAAACAGATCATTGTTGGCCCATTAGCAAGTTAATCTGGCCGTGCTCAACGGACTGATATTAATAGAACCCAAATCTATTTTTGTGGTGCTGATAATGTAATGATATCAGATACATGACTATACTGTAAGCGTCCAGCATTGGCCACCCAGTTAAATTGACTAATATCAGTTCCAGACTTTAAAGTCGCTTCAAATCCATTCCTGAGCATCACAGAGCCAGCAGGTTCACCTATTTAATGATCCAGCTGCACCCACTTCACATTATGACAGGTTGTGATAGTTTGTTCTGCTTTGAGGTAATGTATTGTATTAGTATGAGCATTGGGCAGCAAGCTGTGCAAACAGAGCCGGCAGGATGTGTGGGGATTGATCTGAGGCTAAAGGTGGGGAAGTGGTGCCAACAGGTCTGGACCCCACAGAGTGGAACCAGTCAAATTTGCCATTATTTGAGTTTAAACTAAGCAAAGGTTAATGGAGTTTGTGACTTTGGGAATGCAACTTTATTGTTGTTATGTTAGATGGTAAAAGGGGAAGTTATTGGTGGAAAGATTTTACATTCTGCCTGAACTGTAGCTGTTTTTAAGCCATAACCTTGCTGTTTTGTCTACTTTATTGACGCATGGAAGTATACTTTAGCACCTGTTAACATTTGTCAGTATATCATCATATGTATACCAAACAAAAAGTAACAAAGCCATTTTTCAGACAAGAGTTCGTAACAGAACATATTTCTCTGGGAGTCCCTAGTTTTCACAACAAACAGTAAATTGAGATTTCGGACACTTAAGAATCATCATCTTTGTACTGTCGCACCGCTGCAAGTTTTGCCTCTATCAAATCGCGTGAGCATTGTGGGATTGTTAATGAGAAGAAATACATACAGACCAACTAGTTTGTCCATATACCGTAGGTAGACACTGTCCAGGACAAGCACAGGTGTTATTATGTTCTTGTCAGTGTCCCAGTAAGTCATGGCAATGTGACAGAGAGCGAGAATGTGCAATACTAGGACCTGCAACCGAAGCAGTGAATTATTTTAATATTTACACCTGTGCTTTTCCTACTGTGACAAATACCTGAAACTGAAGCAGTAAATTATTTTAATATTTACACCTGTGCCTTTCCTACTGTGACAAATCTTCAGTGCAAATGGCCTATGGTGGAAACTTAAAGTAAAATATATTGCACGTTTTTCACACAGAATTCTGACACTCATAAAAATAATGGGGGTAGATGTAGGGCACTTGGTTGTCTAGTGCCTAGTCTAGTCATGTGTTGCAGCCATTAAAGGTATTTATACCATGGTCTGGGTGTATACTCTGTTTTGATTGGTTTCAGGGTGTCCATTGAAAAGTCATATAGGACACCTACTAACTAGTTCCGGTGAAACTGACTGTTAATCTTTCTAAATGAACGGCTACATTAAATGAACAAAAGACAATGTGAATGTTATTTTCACCACTGAGTGTAGTCCTTCACAGCAATCATCTCCCATCCTGTATGCTGCAGCCGACAGTACACATGGTGTATCATTTGTTTGTGAAAGTCTTCATAGTGATTTAGGAACAACGACATGGCTGGATACCTAGCTTGTCTTGTTGTTAAACATACTGTCCAATTATAATTACTGATTGTCAACCATACACAATGTTTTGACTTTGAATATTGCTAGCATAATCTTAGTTTTCTGAGCTGAGCCAAAGAGTTATATGATCTAAGTATACTAGAAATGTCTCCAGTTGCCAAGTGTGGCAAGCCGTATCTAAGGTCCAGTCTATTTACTGGAACAGTGAAAGATGTTTGCATTGCATAAGAACCTTATGGGATGGGAATGATTGTTCCAGGTATTAGTCAAACCCTTTGGTGTTACCAGGGAAACTTTTATGTTTTGAGTTGAGTTGTTTGTAATAATTTTAGATTTAGATCATAAGACCCATTAAAATACAAATAAATGCTCTTAAAAAAAGGTTATTTGACAAGTGGCCATGGTATTAGCGTGTTAATGACCTCTGCGGAGGCTGGCCTACCCCGTCGTCCATTTTTTGCTGATAATGGACACCTGGTCGGGCATTAACCCAACATTAAAGGTGCTCTTGGAGTGACGATCATCTCAGAGACAGATATCTCAAAACCTGAACAACTAAACCAGAACTATCTGCATGGCAAGACACCACGAGAGGTAAGTGAGATAAAATGTTTGTTTTTTTTGTAATTTGGGTGATACGGCCCTTTAATTGATTTATCAGTAACCTATAATTGCAATACTGTTCTAACTTGTCCTGTCTCTGATTCAGCCCACACTCTTTCACCCCATTACACACATCTGCCTCACCCCACACTTTTCAGATCCAATCTAAGGCCATGTCCACACGAAGACGTTAGGATGAAAACGCATCCGTCTTCCCTGGATTCGGATCAAGAAAATTCATGTCCACATGAATCCATATGTAAATGACTCAACACGGTACTTCATATGCCAGGCCTGTAGGCTGCGCTGTTATTGCTACAGAAATTAACAGAACGAAGAAGAAGAGCAGCCTTTAGTCACTTCCACTTCCTTTCATAACATGATACCATAGTTCTCTTAATACAGCCATGGACTAGACTTTAATAACTTTCACCACTGGTCATTATATAAAGGCCACTGCTAGAAAACGTTACATTGTATAATGTGCTGTTGGATTGCTTTCTATTTTGCAATTCTGTCTGCTATCGGACATGATTGCAACGTGCTAGCTAGCAGAGCTAACCGGCAGTCAAAGAAACATCAATGATCCGCTGTCTTTTTGATAATCTAGCTACACGTTTTTCTTGCAGTAGCCTTTCTACAATAAGCCGTGCTAAAAGTTACTATAATCCGTTCAAGGAGTTGATAAGCAGACAGATTAGCTAGCTAGTTGATAAGTTCTCTACTTCCACTTTATAAACAGCATTGCGTCCCTGCTAGAGCAGTCAGCTGGGTTGAAGGCAGTCAGCTGTGAGGCTGAGGTGTGTGGCGATGACATCATCGATACGCACGTATGCGGTTTCGCCGTCCAGACGAAGCCAAACAAAGCCAAACGTGAGCCGTTTTTTTTTTATTCACCCTGGGACCAGGTTTCAAAAAAGTGCATTTACAGGCAGTGCGTTTACAGGATTCGTGTGGACAATTGGCCCAAACGATGCAAAAAAAGTGTGTTTGCATCCAAACGCGTCTTCATGTGGATGGCCTCTAAATGGCAACACCTGGCTGAGCAGTCACTGAGAGGCCATCCACATGAAGACGCACTTTTTTTGCATCGTTTGGGCCGATTGTCCACACAAATCCTGTAAACACACTGCTTCGTATGGACGGCGAAACCACATACGTGCGTATCGGTGATGTCATCGCCACACACCTCGGCCTCACAGCTGACTGCCTTCAACCCAGCTGACTGCTCTAACAGGGACGCAATGCTGTTTATAAAGTGGAAGTAGACAATTTATCAACTAGCTAGCTAATCTGTCTGTTTATCAACTCCTTGAACGGATTATAGTAACTTTTAGCACGGCTTATTGTAGAAAGGCTACCGCAAGAAAAACGTGTAGCTAGATTATCAAAAAGACATTGGATCATTGATGTTTGTTTGACTGCCGATGTTAGCTAGCATTAGTTAACGCATTAGCGTTAGCTAACGTTAGCGTTAGTAGCGTGTTGAGTCATTTACATATGGATTCATGTGGACGTAAATTTTCTTGAACCGAATCCAGGGAAGACGGATGCGTTTGCATCCTAACGTCTTCATGTGGACATGGCCTGAGTCTTTCATACTGATTAACATACTGTAATCCTTGTTCCTTCATGTTGCACTCTGGGGTCTGTCTACACTTTAAATTTCTTCAGGTTCTATGTAAAGTTTCACCTCAGTATTTCATTTTCCTAATTTCAGGCATAAATGTTGCATACAACTTCTCAAATAAAGGCCTTAGCCGAGGGCATATTTATAATTCAACCATTAAGGGAAGGGTGGTATTTACAGTTTTTTAAGTGTTGGTCTAGAGGGCTGTAGTTTAGGTTTCAAGTTATGAGTTCAGCTTAGGTGGTCTCGGGTGTTACTGGGGCCGTGGGCTGAGCAGGCAGCTAGGGGAGCTTAGCTGGGAGGGAGTTGCTATTCTGCTGCCTCACCGAACAGCAAATCAAACCAGATGGGCTCATTTATGGCCAATTAGCAGTGTGCTGTGAATGGAGCGCCACGGACTCACCTAGCATTGTTATTATTACAGCTTTTATCTGAGCTCAAGAAAAACCTGGCGGCTACTAAGTTGGGGTTTTGATGCATGTTTGACCCCAGATGCGTGAAGAAATTGGAGACCTAGTCCCTAGAAGTGGAAGAGAGGCAGATCATGATGAATAGCTCCGGGAATGTTGATGTTATCTGTGCTGTATGACTGAATCTGGCTCAGATATGAAAAGGGATTAAAAACTACACACAATTGTAGCAAATGTGTAAACTCAGCACTTACATCTTTACCACTCAACTAGGAAAACACAAAAGAAAAGGTAGCTGGGCTGCTTCTTACTTGCTCTGGGCTTTTTCTAATGCGACACCCCCACTGCAGAGACAAGAGTGTCCTGTTACTGAAAGGGGGGATTGAGTCCTATGCAGGAATGTTGCCTTCCTCCCCTCGCTTTCATCCCCCTCGCACTCTCCTCTAATCATTCCCTCCATCACTTATTTGGCCTTTGCTTGACTCCCTCTGTGATGGTCCACTTCACTTAGCTCATAAACAATGCCCCCAGCCCCTTCCACACCTTCATATTTCTGCCTGCCTACAAGCTCCAGCCTCTCACTGCCTGCCCACCTCCGAGTCATATCAGACCTTTTAGCAGTAATTAGTTGAGGGACTGCAGCACAGCGAGATATTTCCCTAATTCTTTGCCATCTCTGGGAGAAAGAAAGGTAAGGTAAAGCTGTGTAGGTAGGAGCCTGCTGAGATAATGACAGGCTCATCATACACATCCAAACAAAGCCAAGACATGGTGGGGGAAAAACAAAGCTTGTTGTTGTCTTTATTGTGTGCAACTGGCATCACAAGAGAACTACATGAAAAGGAATAAAGCGAGCTGCTGCACACATCTATTGTCTCAGTATATGCTAAAGATATGAACGCTGTTTAGATGAATGCAATTACAAGAAAAGACGGTGGTTCTTTGAGAAGGTTGTTGCTGCTCCCAAACACTGGACTTTACCTCTAAGCAGGGGTGTTCTGAGGAGGGAGTCATGTTCAGCGCAATGGTAGGTCCCGAGGGGCACAGCCACCAATGACAGCTCAGCATCGTTTGAAAGCCTCTCAATGAAAACTCCTACCTCTAATTGTCCCTGCAATGCTTATCAACACTGCTGATCCCAACTAGAGCGGAAAGACAGAGCAATTTTCCCATTACACTGGGAGCAGAAAATGGAGGAGAGACGAGGGAGCCGGGTGTCTCCGGAGAGCAGCGCAGATGGCTTCATCTCCAAGTTCAAAAACACAGACAGGAGGGATGGGGGCGTGGGACGCGGCGCATACACTCTCAAAGGCACTTGTAAGGTCCCTGTGCACATATACGTCTGACGTTCACGAGCACATGCAGAGACACGATTCATGCACTCTGACAACATGCAATCAATTAGCTTTTAACCTATTTTCTGCAGCCAGTTTCTTTCCAGGCCACAGTTGCAGAGTGCGGCCGTGGAGGATTCATTTCAATGCGCAACGCGATCATAGCTGTTTTATGCTTGATGACCCCCTGCCACAGTGGTTAGATAAGCCTACTTCAACATTGCCTGTCCCGCGCTTTGATCTTCCACAACTAGAGCAGAGGCTCTGCAGACATTCACGTTTAGATTTCCTCTCCCAATATGGAGCTAAATTTCCTCTTCAGCAAAGGATGCAGCACCACTGTGCTCAGATGGTTATGACAACAAATGGCGACCTGATAACATCAGCAGGATTCAACCTGAGCTCTACCCACGTTCCCAACAGTGATGAGATCAACCTGTTTACCTGCTTTCTTGAAGGAATGTTTATTCAGACGCGTGCAACTGTGTATACAGTTCACTGTGGCACAGTCACATGGTTCAAACTGATAGAGTGAGTGTATTGTGTGTGTGTGTGTGTGTGTGTGTGTGTGTGTGTGTGTGTGTGTGTGTGTGTGTGTGTGTGTGTGTGTGTGTGTGTGTGTGTGTGTGTGTGTGTGTCTGTGTGTGTGTTTTGAGGAGAGTTTGACTATACTAAACTCTCCGTTTATTATCAATGCAGACATCTCAACGTGTCTGCCGTCTGGCTCCACTAGGCTTATCAGTTCCTCATTGGCTTACGCAATTATAAGAAACACACACAAAAGTGTGTAGCCATGCATACGCTCAAAGCCATGCTTGTGTATGCACATACACACATATGCAAAGAGGCATTTAGCAGCCCACCTAAATCCAAAATAGATAAACTTAACCTCCTCAAGGCAGTGGAGTGGTTGCACAGACCATTACAGCCTAAGTCTTACAGGCCTAACAGACAGCATACTATATGCTTGTTTTATTAAAAAGATCCATCATAGGGTTTGCCTACCAGCCCAGAAATAGTGCTCTGTTTCACTCCCTCCTTTTTCTGAGGTCACGACCAGCAGAATAAGCAAACAGAGCAAAAGATGGGGCCAGAGATTGTGGGAGGGCTGTTGGCCTGATCTCTTATCTAGCAGTACCTTTACTAACCTCCAATGTGAATAGAAAGTACAGTTCAACAGCAGATACAGTGAAAGGCACACTAACTTGACAAACCTCAAACTGCCAGGCCTGCTTTTTGTGTGTAGAAATGGTGTACTTCTTCACACATCCAAGAGTTCAACAAACCAGTAAGAGGCCACCTGTCTACTAGGATTTCCTCTGTCCGTCCATCTGTTACTGCTACACACAGACACACTTCCATGGCCTCCTATTGTAGTAGCTGTGCAGGTGTGTGGGTGCTGATAAGAAGTATAAGTGTCCCATGGTTCATCAAGGTGAGGCAGCATTTGGCGAACTCTGCCCTCGGCCCTGCACTGGCATTTCCAACAGGGGGAGGATCTACCAAGGGGGGCAGAAGCGATGCTGCTTATCAAGCTGAGGAACAGGCGCCCAGCAGAGCCACGGGGACTTGAACTCATAGCCTGCACCCCAGCATCTCACCGTACGTTGTCTGGCAGCCAGACCCTGCTTGCTTAAGGGAGGAAAACCACAGTCCACCACCCTCATGGTGAGATTAAACACCCCCCTCCCTTTCTGAATAAGGACTGTACACCTCTCACCCTGTTCTGCAATGATATCTCTGTCTGAAATGCCAAACCTCACACACACACACACACACACACACACACACACACACACATACACACACATGCACGCACACGCGCGCACTGACATTTCAGCTGCACCTCTGATCAACATACTCTACTGCTTCCACTTGGCTCTTCAGAATTGTATAGATGGTTGAGTGGTTGTAGGTTGTAGGTGGAGTGTTAAGTTATCCCTGCATCAAATGTATAATCAAAGTAATGGGTTCGTACTCGTCAACAAAGGCACATTTTTAAGGCAAAATGCCTGTGGCACTCCAGCCTTTATCACTGTTTTATGTTTCATCTCATCCATTCTGTTGCTGGGATATGAGTGATGCTTTTGAAAGGAAAGTAAGGTTTAGTAATTCAATTCAATTTTATTTATAGTATCAAATCATAACAGGAGTTATCTCAAGACACTTTACAGATAGAGTAGGTCTAGACCACACTCTATAATTTACAACAAAAAAAACAAATCCCCCAAGAGCAAGCATTCAGTGCTACAGTGGCGAGGAAAAACTCCCTTTTAGGAAGAAACCTCGGACAGACCCAGGCTCTTGGTAGGTGGTGTCTGACGTGCCGGTTGGGGTGTTATGAACAGAGGCAATAACAATCACAGTATAGATAATGAAACAGTGACTAGAAATAGTGGTTGTAGTAGTGTAGCAGGGAGCAGCACGGCATAGCAGGGAGTGCAGCAGAACCACGGCAACAGCTGGAACCATGATTTTGGTGCCATCCTAAACCCGGGATTTCATCCTGGGTGAAAAGAAACATAAAGACTCCGGGGAGCAAGCTCCCCAGAGCTAGGTTAGTAACAAGCATTTCTGGGACAGAGAAGCAGGTGGGCCGGGCTAGGCAGATGTTGCAACTCCTCACTCCCTAACTATAGGCTTTATCAAAGAGGAGAGTCTTAAGTTTACTCTTGAATGTGGTGACAGTATCTGTCTCCCGAACCCAGACTGGGAGTTGGTTCCACAGGAAAGGAGCCTGGTAGCTAAAGGCTCTGGTTCCCATTCTACTTTTAGAGACTCTAGGAACCACAAGTAACTCTGCATTCTGGGAGCGCAGTGCTCTAGTGGGACAGTAAGGTACTATGAGCTCTTCAAGATATGATGGTGCTTGATCATTTAGAGCTTTGTAGGTCAGGAGGAGGATTTTAAATTCAATCCTGGATTTTAAAGGGAGCCAATGCAGAGAAGCTAATACAAGAGAAATATGGTCTCTTTTCTTAGTTCTTGTCAGAACACACGCTGCAACATTCTGGATCAGGAGAGTCTTAAGGGACTTATTTGAGCATCCTGATAGTAAGGAATTACAATAGTCCAGCCTGGAAGAAACGAATGCATGGACTAGTTTTTCAGCATCGTTCTGAGACAGGATGTGCCTAATTTTGGCAACGTTACGATGATGAAAAAAAGGCTGTTCTTGAGGTTTGTTTTAATAAGTGGGCGTTGAATGATATATCCTGATCAAAAATAACTCCAGGGCAATACCATCCAAGGTAGCTATATCTTTATATAGTAAGTTTCAAAGTTGTTTAGATCCCAGCACAATAACTTCAGTTTTGCTTGAGTTTAGCATCAGAAAATTGTAGGTCATCCATGATTTTATATCTTTGATGCATGCTTGAAGTTTAGCTAACTGGCTTGATTGATAAGTATAAAGTAGCCTAAGTCATTTTATATATCATCATTACCAATGTACCCTAAGCCTAAATTAATATTAGAGCTATGGCTAACAGTCTGACTAACGTTAATCCATAACAGAGATTAAAAGCTAACAACCTTAAAGCAAACTAAACTGTGCTTTACACCATAATCAAACCAAAAATAAAATAATTTTTGACATGTTTAATAGTAGAAACGTGATCACACATTCCATCATATCAAACTCCATATTGCGGAACATTAACCAGGCATACGTATGGCATAACGTTATTTATTATTCACCATAAGGCCACTTGAATGAGTAAACGGTTCGTGGGATAAGTGCAGTCTGTGGGAATAAGCCACTACAGTAGCGAGGCAAACAATAGCCATGTTAGCTCATATAAGCTCTAATACTTTGAGTACATCTGCAAGAATATATGAAATTACTTAACTGTTTGTCACTAACTGTTGCCTAACGTTACCACCTCCACCTGCAGTTAAACGGTGTGCCGGTGGAACACAACCGCCAGGGGATCGGTATATGCCTATGTACCACAGTGGCTGACCGTCTGTGGTGTTTTGTAAAGGTATTTTAAGTACGAGCCGAGAGACATGTATAACTCATAGACAGTAAAAGAAAAATGGACCAAGTGACTCTGTTGTTTTTGACGGAGACAAGTGAAGTCTATTAGAAGCACTTTTCCGGTGATGGTTGAGCGTTCCTGAGCGTTATTGCGCAGCTGCAAACTGAGCTTGCCAAAGTAGATGTGACGTGAGTAATGTGTCTGAAAGTTGTAAGTCTTCTGGTAGCTGTGCCAAGAGAAATCTCAATCATTCCCAATCTTGCAGTGACAGAGAGTGTAGGTATATGTAAGGAGATGACATAGGCACAGGTAATTATTGCTAATTAAAATGCTAGTTAACAATAATTAAACTTAAACAGCTAATGTACGTCGAAACTGCCTGCGAATTTCTCCTGTACTGTACGGTAATTCATCTACTATGCGACAGTAAGTTGCGTGGTTATGACTCATAGGACCTTTAAGCATCCAAACTGGCAGTTAAGGAAATATGTGCTGACTTACACTTGACTACCAACATTTTAATGTAAACTGTCTAGACTAAGATGGTAACTGTAAGCATCCGAAGTATTATTACATTATTATTATTACATGTCATTTAGCTGACGCTTTTATCCAAAGCGACTTACAATCGCTATATATGTCAGAAGTCACACGCCTCTGGAGCAACTAGGGTTAAGTGCCTTGCTCAGGGACACATTGGTTGATGCATCACAGTGGGAATTGAACCCTGATCTCCCACACTAAAGGCATGTGTCATATCCACTGTGCCATCACCACCCCAACTAGTAGCAACTGCAGTCAAAAGCCCACTACCAGTATGTTGGCATTAGACTATCACTACTGCTCAACACTGTCCACTGATTCTCCTCAACAGACTTTGCTTATCAGCTTATACACACTATCACACTGATTTCTTATATAATGAAGCATATTTCTAAATATGATTTCCTGCTTGCCAATCATAAAATGCCAGTGATTGTCAGCTTACTAACTCCCCTGCTGATGACATGGTGTTAAGTTATGAAATTCAATGTGATGTTTGAAGCTGCTAGGCTTACACCTTCATTCACATGCTCATTGTCTGAGAATTCATGGCCAGATATATAAAAGAAGTAATTTCCAGCTGAAAGCAGACTCTAAAACTTGCTATAATGTTTTCAGGTTGACATGGATGTCGGGGAATAAGTAAGCAAGGACCATTATTTGTGCAGAAGAAGGTAATTTTATTTAAAATGACTCATCTCCGAACATATTTGCTTCAACAATGATATTGACTGGTCTAAAAAAACAAAAAAACAGGCGCAAATCCACACAAATTATTTCTGTTGATGTCACTTCTGAGTCTTCTACTACTGGTTCTGCGTGTATTACAGTTTGTAATGCGAGCATCTGTTCATATGTTGTTTCTCCTACTTCGTTTTGCTGAGCTTAGCTCAGGGGGTGCTGAGTCTAAACCCAGCGTGGCAGTCCGAATCCCACCTGCTTCCCCAGTTCAGAGGCCTCAATTAGGGAACAAGGCTGGGATGTTGTGAGTTAACTTTAATGGGCAATAAGGGGATTGTGGCTTTAAAGCCTGGCCCTCTGGTAGAAAGCAGTCAGGGTTGAAACACTCACGTGGCAAGGTTTTCTAGACAAAACAACCGACTAGTTTAGAAAACAGATGTGTTTGGAGAAGGTTCCTGTCCGTAACAGTTTGACTACTGCATTTGCCATATACTACTGATTATCATGTTCCAGATGCAGATACTGGTCTATAGACTGCCATGAAGCTCTTTCAGATGTTGGGCTGTTGGATAACTGAAATGCAATGATTATCTTTAGCCTCTGAAAAGTTAGCATTTGGACATTGGAGGTTTTCAGAGACAATAACTAAATAAAACTAATGGGATTTTATCACTGTAGTAGTCATAGTTATATTATCTTTACTGTTATTATAATTACCACTATTCATCCCCCCCCCCCCCCACACACACACACACACACTCACACACACACACAACCACTCAAGGCAGATGGCCGCCAACCAAGAGTCAGGGTCTGCCTGAGGTTTCTGCCTATTTAAAGGAAGTTTTTCCTTGATACTGTCGCACCACATGCTTGCTCTTCAGGGGAATGGTTGTGTCTTTGTAAATTATAGAATGTGGTCTAGACCTGCGCTATCTGTCACGTGTCCTGAGATGAGCAGGAGTCTGTACCCTGAGCTGTACCCGTCACTCTTTCACTCGCTCTCCCACACTCTCCCCGCGCACACACACATACACACACATTGAGTACTTGCTATTTTCTTCAAGAGATATGCTAGTATGACGCAGACACACCAGCAAACAAGTATGAATCCTCACAACACTGTGGTGTATGCGCTGCGTAGAGCCTATGTACTATAAATCAGCCTTGAGGCTTTAACCCAGCAATGTACATCCATTGCACCAGACTAGCATCAGTGTTACCATTGAATATGTCAACCTTTTGGGAAATGTGATTATTTGCTTTCTTTCCAAAAGTGAAATGAAAAGATCAATCTTATGACTGTGTGTAAAGAACAGAGCTGGAATCAGGAGTGGTTAGCCTAGCTTAGCAGAAAGACTGAAAGCAGTAAGCCTGGTTCTAATTAACATGCATCTCATTTGTTTAACACTAACAGAGAGGTTAAAATGACAATTTGTCATTGAGTGCTGGAACTATTTCATATCTGTTTCTATCTATCTATCTGCCAAGTATTTCTGTGCAGCATCTGCAACTACAGCGCGGGTTTGCCAGATGTGGTCGGTGACCATAGGTTTTGGTCTGTGTGTAGAAACAATGGTACCAAACCTGGCAATCTCAAAAACACTGTGCCTGATTAACAAAGAAAAGGGTTACATGACATCTCCCTTAAAAATATTTATTTTAGATATATTTCTGTTAGTGAACAGATTAAACAAACTAGAAAAAACAGTTTGCTTTATTTATCTAAAATATGTGAGTTTTGCATACAACCCCAAATCAGAAAAAGTTGGGACAGTATGGAAAACACAAATAAAAAAAGAAAGTAGTGATTTCTAAATGTACTTTGACTTGTATTTCATTGCAGACAATACAACAGCACATAATTTAATGTGTTCCTCATGATTTTTATTGTTTTTTTTTTTTCAAATAAACAAAATTCCTATTTTGGTTCTTGCAACACATTTCAAAAAATGTTGGAAGAGTAAAGCATTTACCACTTTGTAATGTTGCCATTCCTTTTCACAACACTTAAAAGATGTTAAGGGACTGAAGACACCAAGTGATGAAGTGTTTCAGGTGTAATTTTGTCCCATTCTTGCTGCAAACAAGTCTTAAGGTGGGCAACAATACGGGGTCTTCGTTGTCGCATTTTGCGCTTCAAAATGTGCCACACATTCTCTATTGGAGACAGGTTGGGACTGCAGGCAGGCCAGTCAAGTACCCATATCCTCTTCCTCCGCAGCCAGGACTTTGTAATGTGTGCAGAATGTAGTGTTGCATTATCTTGTTGAAATATGCATGGACATCCCTGGAAAAGATGTCTTCTTGAAGGCAGCATATTGTCCTCCAAAATCTCTATGTACTTTTCAGCATTAATGGTGCCATCACAGAAGTGCAAGTTACCTTTGCCAAGGGCACTGACACAACCCCATACCATGACAGACCCTGGCTTTTGGACTTGTTGCTGGTAACAGTCTGCATGATCCTTTTCTTCTTTAGTCCGGAGCACACGGCGTCCATTTCTCCCCAAAAATACCTGAAATACTGATTCGTCTGACCACAGTACACGTTTCCACTGTGTGATGGTCCATCCCAGATGCCTCCGAGCCCAGAGAAGTCGACGGCGCTTCTGGACACTGTTAACATAGGGCTTCCTTTTGGCACAGTACAGTTTTAACTGACATTTGTGGCTGTAACTACGTATTGTGGTTCTTGACAAAGGTTTGCCAAAGTAGTCCTGAGCCCATATGGTGATATCGCTTATAGATGAATGACGATTCTTGATGCAGTGCCGCCTGAGGGATCGGAGATCACGGTTGTTCAGCTTAGGCTTGCGCCCTTGTCCTTTACGCACTGAAATTCCTCCACATTCCTTGCATCTTTTAATTATGTTATGCGCTGTTGAAGGTGAAATAAGCAAATGTCTTCCTATCTTTCTTTGAGGAACATTGTTTTTAAACATTTCAATAATTTTCTCACGTATTTGTTGGCAAATTCCTCAGCCCATCTTTGCTCCTAAAGGACTAGACCTTTCTTCGATGCTGCTTTTGTACGAAATCATAATTACAATCACCTGTTAACAGCATCTGTTTCAAAACACATCATTATTTAACCAATTTACCTGATTACTAGCACTAAATTGCTCCTGTCACAACCTTTCTCGGAATGTGTTGCAGGTCTGAATGACAGGAAAGGATGTATATTTACAAATGAAATTAAGTTGACCAGACAAAACATGAAATATTTTGTGTTCACATTGTCTGCAATGAAATACAAGTCAAAGTACATTTAGAAATCACTACTTTCTTTTTTTATTTGTGTTTTCCATACTGTCCCAACTTTTTCTGATTTGGGGTTGTACATTAACATTAAATCGACTTTGGTAAAAGAATATACTGTTCCAGAATTTAAGCATTTACACAAGCTGCTCTAACATTAACTGGTAACAACAACAGCCAATATGTTCATCAGCAGTTTGTGTGTGTGTTTTCCTTCAGCAAGACCCCATCTGCTTCTGTTGTGAATGATGAGAAGCCTCTCACACCAGTAAATGTTCAACCCAGATCCACCAACGGGGCATTTTTCTGGCTCCTGCAGCTCGCTAACATTGACTTCCTCTGAGATAAAAATAGTCTGACATAAGGGGAATGATATATGATCTCAGTCATTCATCTAAATTGGACAAATGAGGCCCACACGTCTGAGCTGTGAAAGACCCCCCCAATAGGATTGAATGAATGGGCCAATGTATAGGAGGTGGTGTATGTGCTGAGTACATGCACATACACATTTAGTGTGGATTTTCATGTGAGAATCTATTTATTTTAATGTGAAAAAGTCTGTGCCGCGAGTATGCGTGCGTGCAAGTGTGTGTGCATGCGTGTGTGTACATGAATATAAATACACATTATCATTGCTTCCATGACCTTCCATAGCATTAACAGGAGTATCTATAGTGTGTGTGTGTGTGTGTGTGTGTGTGTGTGTGTGTGTGTGTGTGTGTGTGTGTGTGTCTTTATGCACGGCTCTTCATGTTTGTGTGTGAGAGCGAGAGAGTGAGAGGCAGCATTGTTGCATCTGCTCCTCATTAAAGGGCGCTAATGAACGCACGTGTGTTCCACCTGGTTCGCTGGAGTGGGGGGTTGATGAGGGCCTGGCCTTTCCCAGCTCTCCTATCGTAAAAACTGTCTCAAGACAAACAGGCGAGCTTGATCCCCAGACGCTCATCTGACAACAGTTTGGCAGTTCCTCCTGTAATGATGAAGGTGATGCTCGGCGGCGGCCCTGCTAGGCAGGATTATGACTACCTGGAAAAAAAAAAGATTTGCATTACAGAGGAGGACTTGAGAAGAGCCAGGGCAATGTCTACGGGAATTACACTTACCGTTTCTATAAGGCTTTTACTGGCATATGACATGCTGCTCTCTGGCTTTTGAACACTAATACTTATGTTATTCGACAGACTTTGCCAGTATACAATGTGTTAGAATGAGTTCAGGATATGAACCCTTGCCTTACATTATTGGATGAACAAGCTTTCAATTTTAAAGAGTAATTTCACCCACATTACAAACAGAAATGGTATTGTCTCACTTACCTTTCGTGGAATCTGGATAGTAGATAGTGTAGATAGTTTTGCTTTTATTTGTCCAGGTTTTGACATACCTTTCCTCAAGATATCTGCCTGATTTGCCTAATTGTCAAAACAATGGAGGTAAATGGAATTGGTTTGAGTTAGGGAACAATCATGGTCATGGTTAAAATGTTGACTGTGGATGGGAAATGGGAAACAAACAGCAGTCTCATGTGTCATGTTTGTTGGCCCATCTACCCACCCTTACAACCTTCCCTATGAAGGTTTCATGTTGTATGACTCTACCTCCACCTTTGCTCCTGACAGACAAAGAGACATAATTTACCAGCTGCTAGAAGTCATTTTAGGGAAATATTGAAATATGCATAAGCATTTTAACTAACAACAGATATTAGTTTGTCTGTTTTTCTGGTGAGAGGTTCGGTTACACTTTACTTGAAGGTATCTACATAAGAGTGACATGACACTGTCATGAACGTGTCATAAACATTTTAAACAAGTCATAAACGTTTATAACATAACGCTTCTTTTAGTAAGTGTCATTCGGTTTTTATCATGACAAGTTATGGTTAGGGTTAGGGTTCATGTGCAGATACCTTCAAGTAAAGTGTTACCCCAAGTTCAATAATAGGTCTGATATCTGTCTGCTACAAATAGTCCACCAATCTATTCAGCCACATAGGTTGTTTGTTCCAACCCTATAATATGACCCAAAAGAGCGTTTTTATAAATTAGCACCCGTACCGGTGGCAGGAGATAAACACATCCATAGTCTCAGATTGCCAGACCTTCCTCCACAGCACTGCGGAGGAGGGTCTGGCTAGTAGGGTGTGTGAGACACAAATAAGACAGAAGACAGTGCCACTGCAAAAAGCCTCAGTAAGGAACTTGTTTTGGTGGAACATGTCCATCCACCGGAGTTTATCAAAGAACACAAAAAAGGGGAAGGTAACGGACATCCGGTGACTAACACGTCCTCAACGGTCACAGTTTTAAATCATAATAATAATAATAAACATGGTTAACATGAAATGTTTGGTTAGGTTTTGGAGAAGATCGGTTTGGGTAAGTAAGTATAAGTATTTGTTATGTCACATAGTTTCACATACAACACCTTTTTTTTTTTTTAGATAATTTTTTGGCCATTTTAGGCCTTTCTTTTTATAGAACAGCTGAAGACTAGAGAGGGGAGAGAGGGGGGGAATAACATGCAGCAAAGTCGAACCCCCAGCCACTGCATCAAGGAGTAAACCTCTATATATGGGCGCGCGCACTACAAGGTGAGCTACCCAGGCACCCGTTACATGTGTAACTTAACGTAGGCTTAAAAATAAATCAACGTTGACTTGGTTTCACACAGGACAGAAGTCCTGTTTGTTTGACCCATCCATCCACCCGACCACCTCCCTACGTGGACTTTGTCACTCTCTATACTATGTCATGGGTTTGTGTCCCTTTTGGAAATAAAAGAGGGTTTTTGTACTTTACAGAACAAACAGAACAAATCACGCTCTGAGTAAGTGCGTAACTGGAAGTGAAGTATCGTAACAAATGTATTGATTTTAACCCAAACCAAGATCCTATATTAAACTTAACTAAGCAGTTTTTGTGCCAGAATGTAAACTGCTACCGTTTCACAGTATTAACGGTTTAAAACCGGAAAAGCTCCTGGGTCGTATTTCCTGCCACAGCTAGGGGCACTAATTCATTAAATGCTACTATGGGTTGTATTAGAGTGAAGGAATAAACAACCTGGATCGTCCTATGGTTTGGAGAACTTGTTGCTCTTTCTTCCTGAAGAATAATGGGTGAATGAGATTGTTAACGAAGTCCTGCATTTCATTTCTTCTCTTTTCCTTGATGGTTTTCCAACTCTCATAAAGGTTAGGTTTCTCTACTGGCTCATTGAGATGGAAGTGTGTTTTCTTTAAGAGAGAAATAATATATGAGAAATAATATGAGAAATAATATATATGAGATAATATATATGAGAAATAATGTTCACTACAGCCACAAATACAATTCAAACCATCACTCAGTGCAGTGAAATACAATACATTTCAGTTGAAATAGGTTCTGTAGGCTCAGATAATTTCACTTGTTTTCCATGGCATCAGACTGAAAAAATAAGCTTATTTATAAATCACTTTTGAGACAAAGTTACAAAGTACAATATGAGTAAAAGCAATAAACCAAAATGAAAAATTGATACAGCTGCAACGATAAAATGAACAGATTATAAATCACAGAGGACAGTAACAAAATGAGCACATAATAGAATGACAATCAGAAAGAGGATAGCAATCAATCAAACACAAAAACAAGTAGAGGCAAGTTTGTATAGGTTTTGAAGGAGTGATTTGCAGGAAGTGACTGAAGAAGTTTGGCAGCTTCTTGCACAGAACTGGTCTGCACAGAACAGGCTCGCTCTACTAAGCAATTGTTTCCATCGTAAACCAAGTTGTTGTGAGATTTCTCTTCTAATAAAATGACAACGGTCTACTTAATTTCAATATTCATTTGCTTCTTTTTGAGAAAGAAGATGACATGTAAATGAAAATCATAACCATTGTTCACAAGATAACTCAGCTCCTGTCCAAATTGTTATCATTGTCGTACAATTACACCGGAGGAAAAAAAGCAAATCTGCCATTATCATGCTTTGCATTCTGGATACTAGGCTGACGGTGTCAGCGGAGCACTTCAGGGAAAAGGGGTGTAAACTGGTTCTTCAATCACTTTGCAAACAACCTTCTGCTGTCTGTGAGTCTCTGCGGTGAGATCAGGTTTCTCCCAAAGCTAAGGTTGGTATTGATACAACACCCTTGTGCGCTCACCTAACACAAGGCACTGCTGGGAACATCATCATCACAATCCAGCCCAATCTCATGGCAGTTCGTGAAATTGTCACATTATTAAATCTATGAATTTGTGTAAAATTACACGATTTAGTCATTTTTTTCGTGTTGGTGAGGACGATTTTTAAACTAATGTTTTTAAATGGGAAGCATGTTTTGTGGTCACAGCACGACTAGTATTAAAGGCGAAAATCCGTGTAAGGAGGTTGGTTGGGGTGGTGGATGGGTCATACAACACAGGACTTTCACCCTGGAGACCGGGGATCGTGTCCCAGGGTGTGGCATGTCCTTTCACCGTTCCTCTATTCCTAACCCCAACCGTCCCGTTGTTGTGGCATGTCCCCAAGAGACCGCGGCTTGCTCTCTGTCGCTCGCTATAGTACATTCAAGAACAGATGAAGAAAGAGAGATTGGCGTTATAGCAAACTTAAACATTTCAAGCACCAGTAATCTAACTTTCGGAATGAACGCTTTTGTTCCCAAAAATAGCCTGGTCCCAAACAGCTAGCTGTAAGCAAATTATGCGTAAATAGCATGGCTACAAAGTATGTCATGGAAGGTGTATTGCTCAGGACCCAAGAAAGCGCAGTGTCGGGTGTGAAGTTGTTTGGATGAGCAGTTCCGGAGAAAGCTGCAAGCAGCAGTACTGGAGGCCAAGCGATCGGCCCATTCCAAAAAGACACGTTTTGAACAGGAAGTGCACTAGTAGATTGAATCATAGAGAGGATTGTTTATTCACTTTACAATAGTACTAGTACTTCCAAGACTCCCTGCTACTAATAGAACATACTCATCCATAAATGTGTGGAGTTTGATCTAAATGGCTCCTTATTATCAGGTTATGGTCTTTCCAAAGACCAAACAGTTTAGCACTGATCAATTCTATAATAACTAAATCATATGGCGACACTGACTGATTGTAATGAAAAACCAGTATCAGCCTTATTATCATCATCAAACCGATGCATCATTCTAACCATAGTTGGGACATGGGAGTTGGAAGAGGAGATACATTTGTTGACTCTGTCACATTTATCTGTCTCTGTGTGTCTCTCTATCTCTGCATACACCATTCCTCAACCGTGTCCAACGGTGACAGCCGTGGGTAATGACAGTCGAACGCTCGCTCGCTCCTCATTTACTCGAAGCTGGCAGTGTAACAGTTCGCTCAGAACTCTTAAGTGCTTGTTAATTTAATATGCAAATAAGTCTCTTGTCAATCTGAATGCATTTTAATGAAAAAGCTGCTGCTTCCACAGGGCTGGGGCTCCTGCAGGTTTGACTGTGGCTCTATGTGCAGGGGAGAAAGAAAAAAGGCCAGGGGCAGGTTGAACAGAGAGCACAGGAGAGGTGTGGCTGAATGATAGCAGTAAGACACTGAGGTACAATGTTTTAGAGACAGAGAACGGAAGCCCAGATGGCACATTATTGAACATGCATGGTGGCTGGTTGCACCCCGAGCAAGTGGAACACAAGGAGGTGAGGCCGCTGTCACCTCCGCTTTGGCCTCCTCTGATCTGTGTCAGCCAGTGTTCCCAGCAGATAGAGCTTCAAAACAGAATCCGGGGTTATGAAAGGGAGCAAACACAAGCATCGGCCTGCACAAACATGATAGAGTGAAACACACACACAATCCTCTACCCACATCCCTCTGTTAATGACAGACCTTAGCTCAACCTTTGCCTACATATGGGTGGCGCAGTGTGCTAAAAGTAAGGTGAGCGTGTTATTGGGAGGGTGGGGGGTGGATTGCAGGCGGTGTTAAGTCAAGCAGGAACCCTCAATGTTGCTAATTTATTTACAGATTTAATTAGATGGATAGAGCCCTCACAGATATAAGAAAGAGAGGAGAGATGTTGCCAGCGTTACAGCACTTTAATTATGGTAGCAGGCTCCTGATCCCTGCGCTCCGCTGTCTGGGGAGCCAGTTAATTAAAATCCTCATTATTTTACTTTTAATTAGTTCCCCCCTCTTTTGTTTCCTTTCACCATATGGCCGTGTTCCGTGGTCAAATTAACGTAATTGAGCTAATTAAGCCGATCACTTTAATTATTCAAAGCGTTCCGATTGGCCAGGAGAACTTTTCTCCCTCTCCCCTCCCTGACATTCCTCTATGAGGTTCAGAGTTGTAAAGTCGCTCTCTTTGTCATTATGCTCCTCTACTCCCATGCTGAAGGCTGTGAGTTATGGCTGCAACATGCCTCACTTCCTACATGTTCCAGCAGTGTCTCATGTTTCACTCCTGTACAATGCGGGGTATGCAGTGCAGCACAGGAGACCTCAGCGAATTCAAAGAGGATCTAGAAATCGTCAGAACATCTAACACACTATGGTTATGACAAATTAGGTGCGTGTTGGTAGTTGTTGGTAGCTATTTCTCAACAGTCATCCGGTGCTCAGGGATTGGAGTTCCCAGAAATAGCTTTGGCAGCCCGAGCAGGTTTCAGAAGGATTGTCAGCATAGCTAAATGCCATAGGCATCCTTTAAAACACTATCATTGCATTTAAATGCTTGAATTTTGAAAATGGTGACAACCAGATGGCAGTTTTACAGCAAACATACGTTGAGCTCAATGCGCTCAAGGGTGGACAAGACCTGTCTATCAGCATCCATCTACAGCACAAACTCCACAAACACACACTACCTTTTCATTGTCAGCTCAACTGTCTATTTTTTCAGTCATGTCGAATCGTTTATATCCATAATCTATTCAAACAATAGGAAGTTCAACTGTTGGATACAAGTTAAATACAAAGTCTTGGCTCAAAGTAATATTATGTTACTTATGATGATGATGATATTCATTATTTCATGATGGGTGTAACAATGTATGTACATTACACTACTTTTACATTGCTTTTCTAGCCACCCAGTGTGAGCCTTTTCTGGGAAAAATCCTCAGACAAGAAGCAATGTACTTTACATTTCTAGTTTGTTTGGACTATTCAGTAATTCAGAGTAATGATAGGCATCATAGCTTAACCTCTTTAACAGACAGAAAGTCAAACTTTATCAACACCATACAGACCCAAGACAAATGTAGTCCATAAAGATGATGGTGCTGGCCACAAATCTCACAGAGCTCAATTGAACTGATAAGCCTTGCACATATTGCACTATGATTAAAAGGGCAAAAATCACTGAAAGGATCAGTTTACTCAAAGATTTTCACTTACCAATGGCGATAAGCACATCTGTGTTATTTGTGTCTAGATTTATCCTCCACCCTCATACAGTTGTCGGAGGCTGTGGCTCAGGGTAGAGTGGTTGCCTGCCAATTGCAAGGTTGGTGGTTCGATCCCTGGCCCTGCAGTCCCACGTCGAAGTGTCCTTGGGCAAGACACTGAACCCCGAGTTACCCCTGATGCTGTGCATTGGAGTGTAAATGTGTGTGAATGTTTATTTGATGAGTAGGTGGCACCTTGCACGGCATCCCCAGCCACAGAATGTGAATGGTTCCCATACTATGTTAAAGCGCTTTGAGCAGTCGCTATATAAATATGAAATTCTGTGGAATTTTGATTGTGGTGCATTACATTGAAAAAAGTGTCCATGGTTACTTTATTGTTGATTCACCAAACCATTTCTGGCTGAGATTTTCTTTTTGTCTCTCTCCTAACTCTGTTAACTCTCCAAACACTTGGCACAGTCTATACCGTTTGCCACATGCCCTCATCAAAGTCATTTCTGTGAGAAATGTCACCGCTTCAAAATATGTGCACTAATTTATTCATCACGAACCACCAAAACATGATGAAAAAATGCAACAAAGAACTTAGAAACAGTGACATTTCCCTTGACTGTGACAAGGCCAATGCTTTTATAATTCTGTGGTTGTTTGGGTGGCAGTGAACAGTTTAGAGAGTTCACAGATTCGAAATGTGAGCTATGAATGGTTTAGTGAATTCCACATTATATAGAAAAGAAGAATAACCACCGTAATACAGTTTAATATTACTATTGATGCCGCATTAGCATAGCGTCCGTGCAAGCTAAGATGTCGTATCAACTAATAGTTGACATGGAATCTCATGGACATGCAGTTCAAAAACACCAAAGTAATAATGAGCATTCAGCATTAAAAATGGAGTCAAAATGAAGTGAGAGTTCAATAACTCCATTTTGAAAATAGTTATTAACCAAGTGGGACTTGGGCCCCTGTGTTCTCCGGCTGTTCAGACTTTAGTTCACATCTGGCCACACAAAGCAGACTAGAGCATGAGAGATGTGTAAGCTGAAGCCAGCACATCGTCCGATTCCAAACACTCCGTCTGGTGAGTCGTTGAAAAGAGCTTCTGGCTGACAGACCTGCGGATCAGCATCAGAAGGGAACTGGGCTAAAGGAGGGCAGCCATCTTGGATCTATATCATAGGAGTGTCTGGGTAAGGAGGCTTCACGGCTCTTCTTCATCATGAGCATGTAAAAATATCCTGGCATCATCTCACACAGTGTGAGATGGAGGAGCTCAGGCAATTACACTCATCTGCATGTGTTAATATGATTAATTAGCAGGAATAAACACTTTCCTATGACACAGGCCACATGGTGAGCCACACACCTGCAGAAGCTCTGATAAAAGACAACGCCTCATGGCAAAGAGCCTTTTCACGGGACCTGCTAATTGGCATCTGAAAACGTTCCGGCTAATTAGAAAAAAGGCAGATGAGGCTTGATTAGTTTGAATGCAAAGTGTAACTTGTGGTGCGGTGGGACTGGGGAATGTGCCGAGGTTTTATTTCTTCACCATCACGATACAAAGATAATTGTAATTGTGATCATTTGCATACGTTAATGAATTTGTGTGACGCTTCTTGATCAGACGTGGAAGAAATAATTGATGCCGTATCAGCACCTACCATGACAAGTGGGACGTTTTGAAATAGCTAAGCGCATTAAGGTGTGAGTTTGATGGCTGCCATGCTCCCAGGCAAGGTGTGAAAGTAGAGCAGATCCTATCTTCTGCTTCCTACCGCAGCTATCACACCAAGATTAACTTCCAACCTTTGACGCTATGCTGAGACTATAAGTTCTTACATAGCATTAAAAAAGGGACACAGAGTTAGAGCGAAATAGAAGCAGCTTAGGAAAATAATTTTCAGAAGCCATGCAGAGAGCAGCGGAGAACAAAGAGCTGCGATTGGAACAAACCAGTCTGTGTCGGAGCTTTAATTGGAACATGGTAAACAGTAAATACATCAGATTGTTTCAAATGCCCTGGATGTAGAGGGGGCCACTGCCCTTTAATTAGCCTGCTTTAAGATTAGGCTTTATTAGAGGCAGACAGCCACCGAGCCAGTCAGCCACGGGATATGCCCCAAGTTCAGCCTCCCAAGAGCTCCAGCAGCACAGATACAGGGCTCATGTTTAATTGCTTCTGTAAATGGTCAGAGCTCAAGCCCCCTAATTCCATTCCTCGGGGTAATCAGGCATGTTTTCACCATACAGGGCTAAAGAGAGTGAGAGAGAACAGTCACATCCACCATGCTAGGTACCATGCAATACAATGCCACTCTTATGCCGCTAAGGGGCTTCAAAATGACCTCAGCTCACTCCGTGACATGTTACAGAAAAATCATTTTAATAGGATTTTTGTTTTTAACTCCACAATTTGTTTTTCACACACTGAACTGGCATCTGATAAAGAAATAAAACTCTACAGCAGAAATTAAACAAAACCTTCACTGGATCATTTCAGTTCTTTGTGCAGGGCATCTGAAAAAAATAGTAATCATACAGTAACATTAGACTTATGTGATTTCTGAGTGTTTAAAAAGTTTCTGGTGTGGGTTCTTTTCAAACTAGTTTCAAGGTTTCCTATGACTGAACATTTTCAGATACACAGATTTTTGCCTGGCACCCATCAATTTTGTATTCAATCCTCAGTGTGTACGATCTCAGATTTACATATACAAGAACGAGATCAAGAGTTCATTAAAAACACTGACGCTCAGGGGAAATAATGCCACATGGCACAAGCAAAGCTTTGACAGTCATTTTACAGCAGTCCATCAAGTGTTCATTCAAGCATCTTTTATTCCCTCTTCCAATCAGCGCAGGCTTTCATCCTCATTGTTTTCTTCCAGCTTTCTCTAAAGCTTGAAGAAGCGTTTTGCTAGTGCAGTCCACACATAATGTTAAAGTTTTTGATGATGCACAGACCACTCTAACATTGAACACAACATAAATGTGACTTTGTATGCGGTATATAGAGTCTCTGATATGGTGACAAACGGGGATCCTGGTGAGAAATTGCGTCCTCCCCGGGGGAAAAGAGGCGGGGCAGTGACGAGAATCCACAACAATAACGACAGTAGCAGGAGGAGAATAGTGCACCGAAGAGAAGTGAAGCTCAGGTAGGAAGGCGAGGGCAACACACCGCACTTCTGCCACTCAGCATACCTGCAGATAAGACAAGAGAGAAAAAGGGTTAGTGTCACCGGTCAGTGTCACTGCCACAACAGACACATCTTCATGGCCTTCAAAACCCCACAGCAGTTATTTTTGTTTTCATGTTTCTGTTAGCTTATAGGCCACCCGCATAAACACATACAATCAAATCTATAATATAACACAGGCTTAATTAATCTTAAAACAAAATACAATATGACATATAAGCATTTGTTAGATTATACATTTTGCAAAAGTTGTAAAGAGCATTGTAAAATCATATTTTTTTCAGCTCTTCAATCATATTTCATCAGATTTAATTTTTCAGTGGTGGAAGAAGTATTCAGATTTAAATGCAGCAATACCAAACTATATGAAAAAAATGCCATTACAAGCTAAGTAAACAAGTATTTACAGCAAAATGTACTCAAAGTATCAAAAGTGAAAGTGCTCATTATGCAGCAGAATAGTGCCTGTTATGTTATATCTTATAATATTGGATTATATTTACATAAGTATTTATATAAGTAATATCTTAGTGTTGTAGCTGGTCATGATGGAGCTAGTTTAAAACTTTAAACATAAAGGGCATTGTTTCAGATTGTATTTTATAAGACGATGATATGGTATGTGTGTAAAATATTAATTTGTAGGAGTAGAAGTACTCCAGTAGAGTACAAGTACCTCAAAAATGCATTTTGAGTACAGTAATGTACAATCCACTACTGTTATTTGTATGTACATTATCTTTTCTGTCGAATGTTTTTCACCTATTCTTTCTACTGTTATTTTTCAGACTCTTACAATAGTAGTGCTTTTTTTAATTCCTGCTCTGCGCATTGTAGTGTAAACACTGTTGATTGCACTACTAAAATAGCACCTCTGATATATTTTTCACCCACTTTGCTGCATCATTTTCTTTATATTAACAACATGGTCAGCTGTGGCAGCCATTTTCCCATATGTTGATTCCCTCTTGGGAATACATATTCTATTATTCACATTACAGCACAGTGATTTTTATGTAAGGAGAATTTATGCTCTGCGGTAAATACAGATGGTTCTGTAGAGTCATGTCAACAATCCCTTTATTCACCTTCTGGTCTGTCAGCACAGTGTTGCTCTGAAGAGGAGGCAGGTGGCTGTTGAGCAAGACAGCGCCGGGTCTGTCGTGCTCACAGAAGATTGTACCGTTGATGTAATGGAAGCGATCGCCAGGCATCAGTCTGTTTCTACAGGTGGCACAGCTGAAACACTACAGAGGAGCAGGGGGAAAAAGACAAAGGGTCAGACATGGAAATAGATCAAGTTCAGGCCACTAAAGCACATTAGTATATAATGAGCATAATATCAAGAGTTGAAATAAAAATGTGAGAAACTGAAATATAAATATGAATTAAAATATGAAACATTGTAGTCTAACCGTTGTAAAAAAAAACACACAAAAAAACAGCTTTAAAGATCTTAATTATGCATCAATCAAAGTTTTAAACTGAGTGCATGGGGTAAAAAAAGATGGAGGGCACAACTAATTTCTCTCCTAATACTGAGGGGACACATCTTCCCGTCTCACTGTCTCTCAGCACCAAATCCCAGATGTTTCTGTCAAACAAGCAGCGGGAGACAAAGCGCAGTGATGTGAGAGCTGGGGATTTACCTTGAGGTGGTAAACATTTCCCTGCGCCCTCATCACCATTTCGTTGGCTGGGATCGACTGGCCGCAGGCGCTACACGCCCCGCTGTGCCCGAACAGTCTGCAAACACAAAAATCACAGATTGCTCAGTCTGTACAGCCTCCAAAATCTAAAACCAGCAGCTTCCTTCCTCTAACCTGATGTAGTCGCTCCGACACAGAATCATGCCCCCTTTGCTGTAGCAGGTGGTGCCAATGTCCCCCAGCTGGGCTTGGCAGCAAGAGCACTTGAGGCAACGAGTGTGCCAGTAGCGCTCCATGGAGAAGAGCAGGAAGCGGTCGGCGATCTTCCCCCCGCATCCTGCACACGACCTAGGGGCCGGCGGTACACCTGACGCTTGGCTGTTCACCATGCTGATGTGGGCCCTCAAAGGCTCCTAGACACACAGAATAGAGATTTGAGAACTGAGACAGGTATAACGCCTAGACATAGCTAATTATCACCTTTTCACCATTTAAATAAGACATAAATACTCATATGCTGAATTCTTGTAAAATGTCTGAAATAATAATAATAGTCTTTTGTGTAAACTGTATATAATTGTATGCTTCCATTAGTTGATATTTACTTTGCAATAATTACACACACACACACACACACACACACACACACACACACACACACACACACACACACACAGGATTTCAGCATGACTGCAACTGATTGTTAACATGGTCACTTTAAGAGCTGTAACAGGTTGACCTAGTCACTAACATACTGATCAACACAAGACAGAATAACTGATAATTTCAAGAATACTTCTCTGCACACTGTAAGCAGCACGTCAAATGTAAAATATATTAGAATTTGGTCACTATAGCACTATAATGTCAATATATCACGAGTAATTATTACTTGTTTTTAATTGTAGGCCGAGGGAACAGGATTTACAGGCATTAACATTATGTCAACGGTGTATTTCGATGTGCAGAGGGAAAAGGGAAAGTCACCTAATGGGACTTTTGGAAGAGTGCCATTAATGAGAATACATGTAACGTGAATAGCCTACTAGAAGCATTATATAATCGTAAGTGTTTTATCTGCATTTAATAGTTCTAACTCTTTATAAAGAGGTACCATACTATATCATATCTTTAAAAAAAAAAAAAAGGTTTACGTGACATGCTTTGTACTAGCTTAAAGGAAAGCTGTAAATGCGCGCGCAGAGAAAAGGAAAAGAGGAAAAACAAGAGACATGTTACCTTGCCGAGCCAAAGGTTTCCCTCCTGCGTTGAAGTTTGAGAAGGTGGAAAAATATTCACAAGAACATCGACACGAATACAGTTGAAACACTTAGACTTGACATGTTCTGGTCTCCATAGCTTTCCAGAAAAAAGGCAAAGCAACACAACATTAAGCCCGGGACGGCACGGTGACGGTAATAGTTGAGCAAACTCTCAACGACATCCAGCTCCGAAGATTAATAACTAACGTTGCATGTAACCGTGAGGAGGAGACATGACGCAGCTTCTCTTCCTGTCTTCTGTGTTACAGCTGTCCATCTATCAACATTCCTTCTTCTGTTTCTAACGCTTTTGACAGCGACACTATTCATCAAATTGCGCAAGGGGCTATTTAAATTACCAGGAGGGGACGTGACCGACATGAAGGGCGCAGCAGCCAATAGGAGTGCAGGGGGCGTGACCGCAGTCAAAATGATTTATGAGTTTACAGTGGCTTATTAATATGCACATTTACATCCCTTAAGCTCCCCAGAGGATTTCACTGTGTGTGTGTGTGTGTGTGTGTGTGTGTGTGTGTGTGTGTGTGTGTGTGTGTGTGTGTGTGTGTGCGCGCGCGCGCGCTATTGACAAGCTAATATAAATATATATATATATATATATATATATATATATATATATATAAAATAAATATTTTTTTATAGTTTACATCTGTGTAGTTCATATCTCCTTTTTGATAATTCAAATAACTTTATGAGAGGAAATGTGTTAAAAAAACATTTTCAAAACTATCCAACATTGCTTTATTAATCAGAAATGATTTTACTGCAAATACAATTAATGAAAGAATTTGCTAACTTGTCTTACTCCAAATTATCATTTGTTTTAAGAACAAGCAACAACCATACCTGCATACTTTGTTAAATGTACAAAAGTATAATGTATGGAATATAAGGAGGGCACATCTGACCGTCTTTTTTTCTAATCCCCTCCACGTCACAGGAAGGTCAAATAGCACTGCTGACGTTGATAGGATAGGGATTTATTGCTGCTCAAGGGCACTACAGCAGGGCAGAGGTCTGCCACCCTGCTGTACTTTCAGTTGAGTTCCAGTAGAGGACAGCATCACATAATGTTGCAAGAAGCAGAGATTGGCAGGTTTGTACTGTGTATTCTGGGGCCTGTACTACGAATCAAGTTTAACATGGCCTGGATTCTTTCAGTTACCCGGCTTCACTAACCCTAACAACCTCGGTCCCGCATAAGCTGTGTCACGAACATAGACCTATATAGAAATGGACCGAGTGACTCCGCTGTTTTTGACGGAGACCAGTGAAGTACTTTTCTGGTGATGGCTGAGTGTTAAGGCCGTTTTATGCTTGACGCGTTGGAGGTGGCGCGCGCATTCGTGACATCAAAATGACATAATTTTCAGCGCGCGAGCAGAGGGCGCGCACCAGTCTATTTTTTTCAGCGGCGCTGACAAACCGGAAACAGAAAGCCTGAACGAGCTCCTGGGAAACCGGATGCCAGGACTCGCCGACTGACTGCAAGTCTCTCTGGTAAACTTACCGGGTTAAGATGAGTTCTTTTTTTAGAATGAAAGGCTTGAGCTGACCAAGTAGCTCACTGAATCAAATCGAAGCATTGACAGCACTGTTGCTGCCTGTTCTGCCATTGTTTATCTTTTTCTTCTTCTTCTAGTCCTTAGAAAGAAAAACATCGGTAGCCTTTGCTCCTTAGCGCCACCGCTATTCAGGAGAAGACTGCAACTAGTGCCGCGACCACCACGAGCGAGTATAAATACTCACGGCAATCCCGTGACGTCACGATTTCCGCACGCACTGTTGAAAGCGCTAGTATATCTGAGCCTTTACTGCGCAGCTACAAACTGAGCTTGCCGACGTAGATGTGACGTGATCAACGTGTCTGAACGTTGTAAGTCTTCTGGTAGCTGTGCAAGAGAAATATCAATCATTCCCAATCTTGCAGAGACGGAGAGCGTAGGTATATGTAAGGAGATAACATAGGTACAGGCTAATTATTGCTAACTAAAATGCTAGTTAACATTAGCAATTAAACTTAAACAGCTAATGTAAGTCGAAACTGCCTGCGAGCTTCTCCTGTACTGTACGGTAATTCATCTACTATGCGACAGTGAGTCGAGTGGTTATGACACAATCGTTAGCCTATTTTTATAAAAAACGTCTGTTACGGAGCCATAACGTGAGGTACAAGGTAATGGAGCCTTTCATACATTGTCGTGTTTCTTTAGAAATAAACGAAGGACAAATGAAGTCTTCAAACACTTCAGATGTAAAGTTATTGGCTGTCAAAGTGACGCCAAAATGAATGGCAGTCAATGGAATGCTAACGGGGGGTGAGTGCTTCGTAGCATTAAAATGGCGCCATCGCGGCTTTTCCCTGAGGAGGCAGGCTTGCCCCCTTGGTCACGAAGGCGGTTATCAACTAGTTCAGTCAACCCAGGGTTTCCCAATCTAGAGACGCGTGCGTTCACATAAAAGAGGCGGTGTTTGCACTTTGTGCCCAATTGCAAACATCTACCAGAGCCACATATTTTACATAAGAAGAGCAAACTATAATTCTACATAAATATGAAGAACACAGACACGGTTTACAAGCAAAAAGCAATCCAGTCGCTGCTTCCTAAAACAGGAAGAAAAGCTGGCAAAAAAAGGCGACGCTGTAAATACGTAAATTACAACGCTTATCAATATCACTTCCCCATCAGTCAGGCACAAGATCTGACCATAATTACACTTTTGCTTTCCATAAACTGTTGTTGCTTTAGTCTATTATTTCCGTTGCAACCCTAAGAATGGTGACGCCGTTATCAGTGGAGTATTGATTGGTCAGTAGGCGGTGCTTTTACACCAGTTGATCTCTAATCTCCTTTATTTTATTTTATTGATATAAACTAGGATTTCCAACTCTGTTTCGTCTTTAAATTAGCTTCTTAAATTTGGTGTTGCAAAAATTTATTTAAAATGTTTTTATGGAAACATTTTGTCAATAAATCAATATATGTTGGCTATAGGCTACTCTATTGTTGCCCACTCAGTTACTTACCACTTTTGTATGAAAAGACATAACAGGTTAGACACCGAAAGTATTACAATTACTTGTTATTGATGCTGCAGTTGATATAAACACTATGCTGCATCCACGATGTATAATTTAATGTTGCAGTTTCCCAATGTGACCAATGGAGGGCAGTGAACACTCATGATTCTAAAAACACTTATCAACACCCACCAGCAACTGTCAAGATAAAACAATCAATATGATTATAGAATCTTTCACGTTTTATTAAATGGTAATTTGTTGAAAACAATCCTATGAAAATTGGTGTAATCTATGTGTGCTCATTTCTGCTCTTTCACTAGGGCAGTGCCCCCACATAATTGACCCAGGGACACAGAGACCACTAAGTCTCCAAAGTCTATACATTTCTTGTTCTGCACATGGGGCATTTACATAAATGGATTGCATAGATGAAATAGTTGCTGCAGTTCTGTAAGTAGTTGTAGGAACAGCAGTGCCAGTATGATAGACGTGGTAGTATTTTAGAAATATGATAATGAAAACTAGTGTGCCGACTACTTGGTGCACATCACAATTACACAAACACTGGCTTAAGTGTGAGAGAGAGGAAATGCAATGGTTGATTAAAGTTCATTGTCACCACAGGTATATAGTTAATGTCATTACTAACTTGTGCTGAGCTACCATAAATCTGCTGTTTGACATGTTCTGCAAAGAGAGGACAGCACAACATACATTAAAGATGGCTCATGATAGAAAGAGTGGTTGTGTGTGTGTGTGTGTGTGTGTGTGTGTGTGTGTGTGTGTGTGTGTGTGTGTGTGTGTGTGTGTGTGTGTGTGTGTGTGTGTGTGTGTGTGTGTGTGTGTGTGTGTGTGTGTGTGTGTGTGTGGCAAAACTTGCTATGATGATTTGCACAGTGAGGGAGTAGAGGAAGGAGTGGTAGACATGGTCTTAGACAGGTCAGACATGTTCATTTAATGATTATTATACCTTATATTATATTATAATTCCTTCTTTAATTCATAAATCCAAATGGCAAAATATTATCATTACCAGAGAGATAAGCGTCTCCTGAACATGACGCACGCTTTTAAGATTCTTGTGGTTTTTATGTTTGTGGTGTCATATATATGCGACAAAGAGCAGGTTATAAAAAAGGAACCGTCTGCCGTTTTTCAGTAGTGGTGTAGCTAGGTGTAGGAGGGCAGCTTCATTTTGCCCTCCATGTGGGCGTTTTCATAGTGCTGTGGCGTCACGAGAAACTATGGGCCCTATTTGGCATTTGGTATGCACAGAGTCAAAAGTTTAAGTCTGGTGGATTAAATAGTTACATGTCTGTGACTGGCCGAAGTCTACATTTGACCTAAAATGATGTATGAAGAGTGAAAACTGTGGGGGAGAGAGCCGTTTGTTTAGAAACATTTCAAAGGATCTTACAGCACCTCCCCACTCTGAGGTGTGATGTCCTCCCTTCTAGCAACTCAACATTCTGTCACATACACACACATTATAATTTCTGAAACTGTCTGAAAATTGGATGATACATAAACTGTGATTTTGTGAAAACCGTGCTTGATATCAGAATGCCCATTTAGCCCAAAAACAAGACCAAATCAGGTATTTTAAATGGTATTCAAAATTCAAATTTGGGTCCAGCTATAGAAGCTAAGATTTCTATTCTATCTAAATTGTGTTTAGAGCTAATTATTAAATGCAAGCATGCTAACACACTACATAACTAAATTATACCTTCTAAACACCAGCATATCAGAATTGTCACTGAGCAGCTAGCGTGACGATTGATTAATTAAAGCATTGAGACAGTTCTGGATTGTCTCTTTCATAAAAATGACTGGTGTCATCGGCATAACATTAGTATGAACTATCTACCAAATGAAATATTATTTGGAGCAGGGATTAAGCCAGGAATTGATCCCAGGGGCCATGAGTAGTTATATCATCAGCATTATCATTAGCAGTAGTACTAGTAGAAGTAGTAGTAGTAGTAGTAGTAGTAGTAGTAGTAGTAGTAGTATAGTAATATTAACATTAACAATAGCCAGTGATAGTAGCCCAATAGTTTTAGTAGTGGTAGTCCTTTGAATCAGTGTTGATTCAAGGATAACATCTACGCGCCGGATATCCATCACCTTGTGTGTTGCCATTCTCAAACTGTTCGCTTCAAGAAACTACAACAAACTTCAAGCTAGCAAGCTTAGCGCTAAAAACATGCCAAGTTTTTAAGAATATTTGGACTGCAACAAGGCAGGCCTGCTTGGTTCTTTCCGGGAATGATTGTAAAGATTTACAAGGACTATATTTACAGCATTTACTATGGATTTTTTGGGAATCAATTGGCAATACACTGGTAATTTACCAGCTCACGTTACTGTATTGTGTGAACAGTTAACTTCATTTAATATTGTATGTGGCGTTTTCTTTTGCAGGGTGCAAATGTTCCGCCAAAACAAGTTCCTTCCCGAGACCATTTTGCAGAACCACCGTCACTGTGTCCAAAACTTAGCCCAAGACGATTGTGATTGGTTTAAAGAAATGCAAATAACCCAGAGTGTTTTTTTCTCCTATCCCAGGATGTATGTGTGGAGGGGGCAGACCTTACTTCACAGCGCTGTGGAGATAGGTCTGGCAATGCAAGACTAACGTCACAGTGTTTGCTTGACTGTGAATCCTCAGCCTAAACAGGATCTTTTGTGGAATTGTTGACTTCAGTTCCATAAAAGATGTTAGCTGTGACACTCTTAAAAGAGAATGAGTCATGTTCCACACATTCGTTTTCAACACAACAAGCCAATAACAATTCATAAGGAGACATGTTATTATCCCACATTGTGTTGAAAAGGAACCGCTTCCACACATTCTTTTTCAGGCCATGGTGGGGTTGGGGGGGTTTCCTCTGCTGTGGTCAATGTGGCAGCCCGGGCCAACTTCCACCACTCTCTGAGGCCCCGTTGATTTCCGACATATTTCCTGTTCCTCTGTCAAGGCCTTGCTGAAAGTAACAGCTCTCTGTGAGGCTGGACAACACCTGTAACTTCCAGTCTGGGTTTCCACCCAATACAAACCACTGTGGAGCGTCACAACATCCCAGGATGCCAAGATAATCACATTAATGAAGCCCCCACACTATGATGTGCAGAGATCCTTCCATCCGAGGCTCTATTTTCTCTCTCTTGAGGGAAAGCACCTCAGTGTCATCAGAGTTTTGCGGTATTAGTTTAGAAATGAGTCATCCTAAATGCTTGATAACTCCTATTACTGTCATGGAGTTGGGAGTGGGGTTTTGCAGAAAGGAAACATCAGCAACTTGTTCATTTCTCGGTGAAAATCAATGAATATCCTTTTCTTCTTTGTATGGTAGAAGAATGTTATTTTTCACTCTGACTGCAGTCATAACAAATGATCAGGTCATGGAAGAGCTAGTTATGGAATGTCATGGACAAGTCAGAAACTATAGAACAGGACCAAGAACTGGTCTGTCAGTTGGCTTTGGTAGGGAAGTCTAAAGCCGCAGTCATACCACAAAGTGACATTCGCATCGCTTGTCCACATGCAAAATTTGGGGCCCAAAGCTTGGTGACATAGTGACTACTTACAGGTCTAGTTGGTGAACTGCTGTAGCTGGTACGCTAACTATTAACTCTTGGACTAGTCAGTTACAATATCTCCCGGAGCTTGTTTCTATTGTCTCTCTACTGTTCTGTTTACTTCCTCCTGGCATTTGTTCACCACTGTAAACAATTCTGTTAAATTAAAAGTTAATAAAGAGGGAAAATAAAGCATGCTAACGGTCAGTTAGAAAACTTCTTTTAAGATTCCTGTCTCATAACTGTGTGCAAACACAGTGGCACAGCCAATGGACTACGATACCATTTTGGACATAAATCCAAATAACAAATAGCAAATACTTGCTAATTACATTTAGAGATAAAATAGCCTTACTTTAAGCATGTGTTATTTCTTTGTGCATCTTTGGTGCAAAGCTCTTACTGCTGTGTAAGTTCCTTGAGATCACCCAGAGTTGCTCCAAAAATCACTATCTATAAAACAATTTAGGTTTTTCTGCTTATGTAGTTTGGTAACAATTTATACAACAGGTCCAAGACTTTCTGGAAAACTTCCTGGAAAAGAATGTATTATATATAGTGTTAAAACATAGAACTGTAAAATGAATTCCAGTTAATTTATAGAGTAGGATTGTGAGTATTTTACTCATTGCAAAGCAGGTCTGAATCTAAAATGTATCTTTTTGTGAAATTGTAATTTCCAGGCAAGAATGCAATTCAACATATATGGAGTATATAGATATGTATTTATGTGATTTAATGGATCTCTTTATCCAGTTTTTGAGATTTTAGAAAACCTTTCCAGGAAATCCATCAAAGCAACTACTTATAAACTGCTCCCAACTCTGTAAACTACCTCAGACATATTTATATATCTGCCCGCCTCTGATTCTCATGCATTTTACTGAAATGCCAGGATGACTCCTAAACAAATAAGCAGTCAAATGTTGTCATGGGACACCAGCTCTTGTGTACAACAACTCTGTTTGAAGGATCATTTCCGTGAAATTTACACCAACTAAACAGCCCAAGCAGACAAACATTGTCATCAAGGGTAATGTTGAACGGTCTGAGTCAAATGGGAACCAGTGGCACCATCAGTGACGATAGCGAATGGTAAGGAAGTCTCCATGGTGAGATGAGATGCCATGTATGCTCTTTGGTTCCTGCCTGTCGGTCGGATGGTAAAAGAATTCAGCCTCGTTTGAAGGAGGACGCAGAGAGGGATACTAATATTTGATCTATTGTCAGTTGAATTTACGATTGCTAGTCCCAACACAAAAACATGCCAAAATCACCAACATTTAATCCAGCCCAAGTTAGAACACCCATGATGAAAAGTATTCATTGGATATGTAGGAGATGGTACTGACAAATGCATTGAAAAAGGCTTGAAGGTATGTTTTTGACTGCACTACAGCCATGTTCTGTGGACAGGTTTTCATAAGAGTTTCATTTATATCACACTAGAAACTAATGTACTGTATTCTGAGACTCTCAGCATTACAACTTAATTAGCTATTTATTCTGAACATCACATTTTTTGCCACTTAGAATCTGTAAATCTGTAAAATCGGTGCACAAATTTGTGTCCACCTAATCAAAGTCAGTTCAATCTTTACTCTCCTTTTAGCTCTAGTTTGGTTTCCATACAACTCCTGAACAAAATATCTGGTTCTTTAGCTGCTCAATGTCCTAATGAATTCCACTTTATTCACCAGCTAGTCGCTAATTCTGTCTGTCTGCTGTTTGGTGCTCGGCAAGTACATGTAGCGTACAGTGGATTTTACAGAGCTTTTTCACTAAAAACAACTGCATTGTCATGCTAGAAACCAGGTTGATGACAGCTGAGTTTGTGGTGTAAAATCCAAACAATGAGCTAAAAGAGGCTAAAGAATTCTGTAGAATTGTGGGGAACTTCAGAGACAGGTGATCATTTACAATCACATTTCAAATACACATTCATTGGAAACACTGTTGATATAAAAAAAATGTATTAATTTAGTACAACTTTAATATGCATTCATCCAGGCTAGTGAGTTTCACCAGTGGCGGTTCTACATTGAATTACACCCTGGGCGAGACCCCCTTTGGGGTGCCTGCAGCTCCAGGGGCTGCCAATTTGCCAATTCCCCAATTCCCCACACAGTCGAAATGATAGATAATAGAAAACTGCTTTGCAGCGCAGAGGATTTTTTTTTAAGTGCTCGTGCTGCCCCCCATGTGTCATGAAAAAATGCTGCCCCTGGCGGCTGCCCGCTTTGCCCGTGCTAAAAAACGCTACTGACCCTCAGGTTGAACGCAACGCATACGGAAAAGGAAGCATGGGCATTCTTTTTTTTACCGGTTAGCCTACAACTAGTAGTGATGTTCTTTGGGGTTTAACAAGCCCGCTTAGCTTTAACGCTTTCGTTACACCATTCATTGTACTTTCCATCCGCCCCAATACCATGTTTCAGAGCAGTATATCTTGTTGGATTACCAAATTACTATGACATTAGCCGCAGTAATCCATGGTCCACTGACAAATAATCCTAATGGTTTTATTCACCCAGATCAACCTTACTTCTAGTGACGCCATATTGCAAGAACTTACACTATCAAAATGTAATGGCCACATTGACTCTCAATTCATTTCCCAAAGAATTAACTCTTTGCACGTGTAGTACACACAAGCAGTTAAAGCTTTAGTGCGTAACTTTTTTATATTACTGAACGTCTGTTTCATTCAAGCCATTCCCCAATGAGTTGATACAAAGCTAATTAAGACTATCAGCTCCATAAAGCTCTCCCTGTATTTCTCAACATGGCTGTGTTCAGAAGATTGTATCGTCCAGCGACTTTTGTGCGCAGAAAATCGAGTGAAGATAATTACCTCCTTCTGAAGAGTCCATCATGTTTTTTTTTATTCTCCGTGTCCTCCTTGGCTGCTAACAACTGCATCGAGGTGGGGTGGGGGTGCTGCGTGATCACGGAAGACTTGTATCATGTGGATGTGCCAACAGTTTTGTTGTCATTAATTAGAATTCCTCATGAAACAGACAGAAACTACGCACTACAGCTTTAAGATACTGCCTCAAGTATGATCCCCCCCACACACACACAATATCTCTGGTCCAGTTATAAGTGGAGACTACACCAGTAGTTTTGACTGGGGCCGTCAGGAGTGTTTCCCCCCTTCTTTCAGAAGGAGGCAGAGGCCAGGGTGAGGAATTTAGTAGTCCACCGTAATGTTTGTGCTCCAGAGCCAGCCGGAGCATTGTGTAAGGCCACAGGGCATCATGAACGCAGAGCTCTGGCTGGAAATGTGTGTGAATGTCTGAGACGCTCTGTGGAAGTTTAAGACACTAATGACGCAGGTTTAAGGGTTCCACTTTTACAACAGAGACCTGAAAAAGACATGAGGGTGATGGTTGCCAAACCAAGGATGTTGGTGTACACAGCTTGCATCATGGCTGAACCACCAGGAATATGTCAGGATTAAATAAAACTCTCTACTTTATACACCTATAGGCTTTACTCCACTACATTTATTTGACAAGATTAATTACTTTGAAGATTGAATTCATTAATACAAAATATAAATAAATGAATAGATTATAATGTATTATTTCAAATGAATCTACACAGCAGTGTATAAAGTAATTAAAATGAGCTCCACTTTACCAGCTGCACCATTAAAGTGATTGTGAAAGGGGTCATTCTGAATGACTACTTTTACTTTTTGTACTTTAGGTATATTTTTATAGGAATTAGAATGTAGGACTTATAACAGAGTATCTTTACACTCTGGTATTGCTACTTTTAAGTAATTTGAAGTACTTCTTCCAGCACTGGTCAGCAGGTAGAAAACTATCCTGCAACAGCTGTGACCCCTTGGTTGAGGTATTTATTCACATATCTTAACAGGATCATTCTAATGTTTCCTTTTAGTTATGTTTGCTAAAGCACAGCCACTGCAGGCTCTTGCTGAAGTGCTGGTCTGGATTTTAAGATCTTTCCCCACCTGAAATATTTGACTATCAAAGGTATACTGGCCCTGCCTTTTAAGCAACCGTGAGATTACAATTTGAACGCTTAATGGGGATTATTAAGAGATTAAAGAATAATTCCGGTCAATTAAAACTTGAGTCTTACTTTTTGCCACACTTGATGTGATATTGGTCTGTTCACCACTTTGGTCCAAACTTAAATATCTCAAGAAATATTTGATGGATTGTGAAATTCTGCAGGATGTATCCAAATGACTTTGGTGATGCCCTGAAATTTTATTTAGCACCACCCTGTTCAAAATTTTATTTGTCCAATACTTTGGTTTATGTCTAAATAAATGCAAATACCTGAAAAACCAGTTAGTCTCATTTGAATTTTCTCCTCTCCCTACTAACACCAGCAGCTTCAGTAGGAAAACTAATGATAAAATCCACACAATAGCAGAGAACACAGTGGGGATGGAAAATAAAAAATCAATGAATAGAAAAGATGAATCACTGCTCAATAGTATGTGCCATTGGTATGCTAGCATGGTGTGATGAAATAGTTTAAGTAATCTTTGGTTAGAAAAGTTGGTTTGTTAACTAAAAGTGGAAAGCTCATATTTTACAGTTGTTTCAGTAACCTTGGCTTGGAAATGTGTGCCTAATTGGAATATCCAGTGAGTTACCCACAACACTAGAACAACGGCAACGCATCTGGATACACTTAATTCAAACATTTGCCAAATAATAGGATATATTACAAGTTGATATGCTTTTATTTGATGTGCAGAAGTTAATAGACAAAATAAAAATGTCCAATGAACATGTGCAACTTGTCTTAAATATGTAGCATCATTTTATTCCTTAAAACAAAGCATTGTATGTACACTGTGAAGGACACACACGCAAATACAAAATAAAATCACACCCCGAAAAATGAGGTGATCATAGAATTTACCACTCCACAAACAAGAGTGAAGTCCATATACACTATATGCTTTAATCTATATACTGTAGTAGCATAATGTAAACTCTCACTTGGGAAAGTTTCTCATTCTTCAAACATACCAACACACTTTCACTCACACACACACAAACACAAACACACACACACACACACACACACACACACACACACACACACACACACACACACACACACACACACACACACACACACACACACATATATGCACACATACAGATAAACATCTTATCACAAAGGACAGGCATAAGAACACATAGCCTCTAGTCTCTAATGAATGTGTTGTGTTATCTAGTTCTTCCTCATCATTCAAAATGCATGTCCATAATTCCCATCACTTCTCATGAATGTTCTCTGTTACTGGTCTACAAAACCTTCTTTCTGTATGACAAATTGTCACATCGCCCTCTGCGTGGAGGATACAAAATTACAATTAAATAAAAGAAGTTTCAGTAAAAGCTCTTTGCCAACAGTCTAACACAGCAACATACTGCAGTGTGCTGTCCTCAGTGCTGCCCTGGTACTAGAGAAGTAACACACCTCTAGTGTGGACAAACTGATGTCATTGTGGAAGGAAGCTTAAAGTGCAAGCGAGTGTATTGCCTTGTTGAGGAGGAGGGTGGCAGGAGTGGGGGTTGGTGGTGGTTGTATGTGGGGTGGGTATGCAGAGTCTTTCCCCAGTGTGCCAGGCCAGCGCTGGGTATGAAGCGTCGGCCTCAGTGCCTGAAGGTGTGGATGTCGTTGTGGAGACTGACTGAAGGGCTGGAGGGCCTGCTTGGTATACGACAGCTTGTACTGCAGCTGCAACGCTGGATCCACATGACGTTTCTGTAGAAGCCCTCTCCGTCAGGGCAGTGGAAGCGGAGCCGCACAGTGCGGGAGAGGGAGGGTGTGCAGCAACGGTCATCAGTGCAAGTCCCACAGGTGCGAGGGCGGTACCGCTGTGTCGTCGAGCATCCCGCAAAAGTGATTGTGACCGGTTCCTGGGGGCGGACAGTTCGCTGACACTTCTTCCCCTTCTGGATTACAGAAACAGAGACCAATTAAAATGACATCATGAAACTCCGATAGAATTTTCATCACGGAACAATGCAGTATTCATTGATTTAATTATTCATTTTCCATACTATGTGGAAATCACATTACATGGTAATTTGGGTATTTTTCAACCTGGACCCTTTTCCCCATGTATTTGGATTTGAGTGACTAATATGAACAAAAACCTTTGAAATTGGTCCAGTATTGAGCAAGCGTTATGTAACCAGCAGTTGTGGACCGGGCTGCAATGTAACCCTATAGGGCACCGTTAATGTGCATCCACTAAAAGTGCTGCTTTTGACAGGCCCAGATTGTTGTCTGACTACATCATGGAGGAATGGAAAAGTTGCTGTTATCCTGCCATGCTTCCGTGTGTAACTTACTGATGCCAGGTCAACACAGTATCCTAATAGCATTAGATTACATCCGCTTGTCTGCAGCTCTCCACTCTTGGAACTGCATTTTTCTTGTGCTTTGGTATAGCATTTCTTCTTTTTGGCTGGCAGTAGTCATCCCCGGTCAAACTGGTCACTGCAGACCCGATGGTGAATGCACCTGTTAGAATGAGTGTTAGGCTGAGTTTCCGATGATGAGGACCGAAAATTCTAATTGTCTCCGAAATAATTCCCTCTGCACAGTTTGAATTGTGTTAAAATAGGCTACAGTGATTTTCATATCTTTCTTTCTATTAAAACAATGAACAATTATATTTTTTCATTTAGAAATGACTGTAGGCTGTAGTGTATGCAATAAAGAGAAAACTACATGTTGCATTCTTGCTCTGATTGAATACAGAAGACTAGCGTAGATTTACAACAAACAACGAAATATTGTGAATTACTTCATAACACCAAGTAGCGGCTGGTCTAACGTATATCAAACCAAGAAAGACACCGCGTCTCATTAACATTAATGCCATGGACAGCTCTCCGCCGTTACGCAGGCTTGACTTACAGCCTGCGAGGTAGGCTTACTTATTGGGATTACGGTAAAACTGTGTAAAATCTGTCTCCAGTGTGCCAGCAGAGAGAGGCTTATATTCTCCCTGTAGATCTGCATCAAAACAGCGCAGCAACGTCGCCTTGGGGAAGGCAGAGGCAGAGAAATACACTTGTTTACAATTATTTTGATTCAAGTCGGCACTTGATAATTTTATGAACCAGTTTGTTTGTACTGTAGTCTGTATTGTTTTATTTCCTCAGCCTAGCAAATGGAAAATAGGCCTATTTTACATTGATTTAATTCTTTTGACCTCTCTGCCTGTAGCAAATAGCCTACATTTCAATAAAAATAGTATGAATCTACATCCCTTGATGATATTATTCTTTACAGTATAGCCTGCCTATCAATTGTTTTTAAGCGCAATAAACATGGAAAATATTTGACCGGAACTTTTCCCATTTGACCGGTAAAATGAAACTTTACACCAATTGTTTTCTAGCTTAACTCTGGTGTTAGGATCCATTTGTAGCTGTAGCACAACTAGCCTCAACGTCAGCCTGTCAGTATCCAAAGGTAACGTCTATGAAAGCTGAAAGTGTAACTTACTAGCCATTTTGTTGGCACAATTCGGAAATGCGCAATCTGTACTCTAAAACAACAAACTCCCCGGAACAGCTCTCCCAACATGTGTTCCACACTATACATCCGACAAGTCACCTTGCAAGATTTCAGAACGAGACTTCACCATCTTCCTATAATGTTGTCAGACACTTATAATAACAAACAGAGCCTGTCAGTGACGATGTATATTTGTCCCATAGGGTTACATTGCAGCCAAGTTTGCAGCTGCCGGTTGCAGCTTCCTCGCTCAAAGCTGGACCAATTTCACTTAGACACAAATGAACTGAAAAATATGGTCCAGGTTGAAAGATACCAATTACAATTATAGCATAATAATCTCAAAGCCAGCTCACTACAAGTATTAGACTAATGGTTGTGTTTCTTAAGCATACCTTGCTAGCTGCAGGGAGCTGCAGCTCACATTGCCGAATCTGGCACAGTCTGGTTTCTCTGACCAGCCGACAGTCTACGTTGTTATTGGTCACCCGACTTGAAATGCCCATCCCACATGTGGTGGAACAGTCGGTCCACTCTGTGATTTGTGGGAAACAGCTGGATTTGAGTAAAACCTCAGACATGGGGAAGGACACCATTTCTGTGGGAAAGCCAAAAAGAAAGGCAATGAGTTACAATCAAACAATGAATACCCTCAGGGAAGACCCTGAGTATAGAGGTGTCAATCAGTTTTCCACATCTGTGTCCCAAGCATTACATTTCAACAATAATGAGACACATTTTAATAAAATTAGCTGTGGACATTTAAGGTCCCCATAGGATGAATCACAAAGTTTCTGGCGACCCCATAACCTTTATTCTTAAAATCTTCAAGTCTACTGTGAAGGTTGCCATTATATTCACTCAGCACATTCATGCTCCTATGAGGTTAAACCCTATGCATTTTGTACTCACTATGAGCGTTCTTGTATTTCCACCGTCAGGATAAAATATCAGCTCTACAAATATATATTCAAATCACATGACATACATATCTAATTGGCAGAAAAACACTGACATGATTTATTTTTGAATGAGGTTTTTACATTCACGCTCCGAAGGAAATCACTTTTAATTATTAAACTAATGGCCCTATGACATTTTTCCAAGCAGGGTTAAAGACACCCTCTCTGAAAGACAGTGACCAAGAAACATATTTAGGTTAATACACATGAACTGGAATCTGAAATGTATATTTCTAATGTAATGTTAGAGTAATGGTGTACAGTATCTGGTATATCAAATAATTACACCCAAATGCAAGTTATTGTTTTGTAAAGTCAGAAGTTAAATATCTCTCTGTAACCAGTTCAAGATGGATTCCAAAGCAGTTTTTTTATAGGATTTGTGTAGCCATGCAATTCTATCATATCATATTGTGGAATATTTTGTGTTCAGTGATTGTGAAGCTGAGTTTAGCCCATCTCCTGCACATCAACATGGAAAATCTCCATCAGACCATATTAGGTGTTGGTGGTAGGCATCAGGAAAAGCCCCGCTGGGACACAGTGTGATGTTTACCTCTGAACGTGGACCCTCCGGTGGCAGCTGGGTGCTGAGGCTGCGGCTGGGCATGCAGCAAGGCACTGATGTGGTTGGGAAGGGGCTCGCTGTCTGGCCAGGAGGTGTGTGTCAGCTCGTCTGGCTCCTCACTGATGTGGTTGTTGTCATCACACACCCATTCCTCGCAGCAGCCGCCCTTGGGCCTGGCCAGCTGGGGCCGCATGCAGCGCCAGGAGGGCAATGGCACTTGGGGAGGACAGAGGGGCATGCAGCCCACCACCCTGTCCATACAGGTGCACTGATGCTGGCAGTTGGGCTGGAAGTCTTCACCATGCTGATACACCTGCCCGCCAAACTCACAGGGCAAACCCTGGGCCTCAGCTGTCAACACACACACACACACACAGGAAACACAGCTGTGAAGAGAGACCTTTGAACTTCATAGACATAGGACACAAACACATCATAGCCTGTAAAGTCAAACCGCACACAAAGAAATATTTTTTCTAAAAGGGAATATTTCATGTTTCCTGAACAATTTAAAGGGGTACAGCAGTGATTTTGTATTGCAATTTTATATTTTAAAAAGAATGGTCAACATGTTGTGTAACAGAGGTGGAAATATCCTTTCTGTCAATCCCTACTATAGTCAATCTCCAAAAAGCCTGGATCCTATGCTTCCCATAATGCAACTTTCATTAGACCCTCCCTGGCCAGAAGTTCTGAATTCTCCAAAGTAACCCTGATGACATCACCAGGGTTATTTTCTCTGACTTTAAAGAGCTCCTCCAGAACTTATATATCTGTTTCCAAAGGCTTAAAGGACATCTTCACATGTCACTGAAGGGCTCCTTTAATAGGTAATCTTTTGTTAACACTAGTTATTAGCCTTGTGTTAACTGGTGGGCATTGTTTTTCCTCCTCTCCTTCCTTCCAAAAACTAATCCAGTGAGATAGGTTCAGTACACCTTAGAGCCTGTGAACCTTTAAAATTAATTCATTTTTACTTCCTCATGACATGAGATGTGAGTTGGGTTTTTTTTCTTGCCTTAAAGAAATTATGCAATATTGCTCACAACAAAATGAACGATAAACAAATGATAAACAAAATGTTGCTGTTTTTTTTTTTTTTATAACATCTACATATGGACATAATGTGGGCTTTCACTCAGCCTAGTTGTTGCCCTCACCTCGACATACTCCTCTCTCAGGGTCTCCTCCAGCCCCCAGATGGCAGCGTAGCCCCTTGATGTGATCGCAAGGTTCGGTGACGCTGCAGTCCTCATTAAACTGCCGAGCACAAACTTTACAGCAGCCACAGTGGTCAGTCACCCAGCTGACACCCAGTGGGCACGGATGGGGCGAGAGGGTGCAGGAGCACTCCGCCGGGCACTCCCTAGCTGCCTGAGGAACAGGGTCAGAGGTCAGGTCAGGATGTGTGACAAATGGGTGGATTGGGATTTCATCAACATTAAAAATCAAAAGAACAGGATGACAGTTCATCCAATATTAAATATAAGGACTAAACAAAACGAACTGTTACAAACAGAAATTAACACAGAAGGTGGCCACAAGTCACAGCAACTCACCATCACTGCAGTGCTGCTGAGCACAAGCAGGACCTGCTGCAAAGTAACAGGGAAAAGCATCTTGATTACCTCAGATGAACAAAAAGAGAAAAACTGGTAAAACCTTCCAAAGGAATAAAGAATTGTAGAGGTAAAAAGTTGTTTTTGATCGACCATCCAAAATCCCTAGAAGAAAGAAGTCTTGTTTGTCAGCTCCAGGATAAAAAAATGTATCCACAGTTCAGTCTGTGCACCAAGAAGTACACCCGTCTGCTCTTGCTTGCTCTCCTACAGTATCTTGTTGTCACCACAGCTCAGCTCTATTTCATAGAGAGGTTTCCCTGTGTTGTGCCTGTACTTATAGACACACATGCCCCCGCCCCCGCTGTGATATCATCGACTCTTCTTTCAAGACGGCTGGAGGGTGTCCAGAGGGAGACGGTGGCGGGTGTGAAATATCGACTGTGCAAATCACTGTGTTATTGTGGACATGTGACCTTTGGGAGAAATGTCAAGGTGTCAAAATGTATACTAGGTAAATACTATAGTAAATAGTGATAAAAAATATATATTGTACCTTAGGCTTTAAGGGTAACCGTAAGCCTCACACATACCCAGGGATATTTGACAGATGTTTGCAAGAAAAAAACAAAAGAATTTTAAGACAGGTGTAATGGAAAACCTGAGTGGGGAATCCCCCTCCATCATGGTAGAGTCTATAACAGGGGAAGTGGTGATGTGGAGAAAATCCCTGTGAACAACTCTTTTGCTAGCTCTGGCCAACCAGCCGGGCTCTGTCCTCTCCACTGCAGTGTGCTGCGGGACACTGTGCTCAGGACATCCTGTGTTCCCTCCATCTCTTTCCGAATGGGCCGCATTCCAGGAAATACAGGCCTTTCCTTGGGTTCCCATGCTTGGTAGGGAAAACACTGCATTTCCATTGTCATCCCAGGGGCACGTAAAAATGTTTTGTTGAAGAGCAGGAAGGTCCTCACATTAAGTGTTGGCTCGCTAAGTGTTGGCTCGCGCTGTCATGAACATGGGAAATGTAATTTGGTGCATTTCATAAGGCTTCTAAAGTTCTTCCCTTGCTCCCTGAAAAACATGGTGCATACGGAGAAACTACTGAGACTGTGGACACAACACATGTTGTAATACATCTGTGTGTCAAAACCGACTTCAACAAGAGAACATATATCGTAATTACATGAGATTATGGATATAATTCAGTAATTAAGCAATTCATATTTACTGAAGAACTGATCAGCTCTGCTTTCTGTGGAACCTTTGAGCAGGACGGACCGTAGTATGCCATTATATAACCTGGGTGAAGTCAAAAGCGTGCTCTGCTCATAGACTGTAGAAATAGTGGATGTAGCAGCAGTGACGTCACCCATTGGTTTGTGGACCACCATTTTGAAGCCTCGAGTTTGGCAATTTGGCCGTCGCAATCTTGTTTTTTTTAAACCGGATGTTACCATTTTTGACAAGAGGGTGGAGCTGTAGAGGATGAAGCGGCCAAATCAGTGTTGTTTATGGTTGCAATGGCGCTGCCCTAAGCTAAACGCTAAAGAAGGGTTTTTTCAACCCTTCTGAAGCGAGTCATCCAGTGGAGATTTACCAACGGGTAAACAGACCTCTGGTTACTGCTGCCATTTATCTGCATGTACGGCATCAGCAAACTTGCCCTAAAGTTACGAGCTAACGCTAGCGCTAGCTAACTCGGTTGGCAGAACGCTGGACAAGACATTTTTAGGTGACCAAAATATGCCAATTAACTTTAATGAAGTGAAAACACACAGTGAGAGGGTCAAAGTTTAAGGAGAAAAGAGAAACAACACCCCAAAACAAGTTCACGGCTATTTTAATGTACACAGTGCCATGGTTAGCATTGCTAAGCCTCTGTCCTGATTGACAGGTCGGCGTGTAGCCCCGCCCTAAAGCATCCCTTGCTTAATCATCAATTTTAAAATAAATGAGACCATAAATTACAAAATGAACATACTGCTGAATTGAAGAAGAATTGAAACTAGCGATTGAGACCATAAACTCATTATGAAAATATTTACTGAGGTAAAAAATGAAGTGAGAAGTAAGGCCATTCTCCCATAGACTTTCAATACAAACAGATTTCTTTTTGGAGGCAGTGGAGTCGCCCCCTGCTGGAAATGCAGGTTAAAGGCAATTCCCCATTGGCTTTACTTTTAGGACCTGGAAGCTTTGTCCATTATTTTTACAGTCTATGGCTCTTCTTTACCTGTAACCACACCCAACAGTGATGTTACAGTGTACTGACACACCCTTAAGTACACATCTACATCAGTGCAGCAAGGTGAGTGATGATCAGCAAAACACAACTTTAAGCTGCTAAGTTTTTCTTTAAACCTGCAATCACTGATTTTTTTTCGTTTACTTTCCGCTAGTGACAATGAAAAACAAGCTGTGAACACAACACTGACATATTGCCACTTTTTTAAAGTTGATTTTACGAACCTCTTAGCAAATAGTTGTAGAGTTGGGTCGATTCCTGGTTTCACAGGTGTGGTCTGGTGTATGAGGCTAAACCGGTTTGATTTTATGCAAAACGGCTGAACTGGCATTTGTCATTATGACACCTTCTGGCAAATTAAAAGTCGCCTACATTAGCAACCTGTGCTGGCAGCATCACAGCACTAAATCCAGCTTGTATTGCAAGCTGTGTTGGGCAGTAGTGATACTAGTTTAACCAGATACGGTTTAGAAGCGAAAGGATGCAACTCTGAGTAATTTCCTGTATCTATGTCACATGGGTTTCGCCACAGTCACACTCCTTTAGGTGACTATAGGAACACTATAGGACTATAGGAACACGAACACAGATTATGACCAATTATTTTGCTGCATAGTCACCAAATTAAATGTTGGACCCATTTTCTTAAAAGCCACATATCTCAATGTGACACTAAGGTGAAATTGTTCATAGGGCCAAATCAGGCCTAAATAGTTTCTTATTTACACGTCCAGCTGATACATCCACTCACCTTTTAGCTCTGTTTTGGTCTACACTTCTCCACTGAGGGAAATACAGTATATGGCTCTTAATTGCTAAATGTTCCACTATGTTTACCAGCAAGTCTCTAACTGCGTCTGCCTGCTGTCTGGTACTGTGCACGTAGTGTACAGTGGGTTTATTAGATATTTTTTGCTGAAAATAGCTGCCTGCTGCTGCTGGAGATGCCACTATAAGAGCAGTGAGAGTGAACTCAAACAGCTGGAAATACTCCATAGAGTAGGCTATACATACTGTCATTTGACTGTACTGTCATATTTAATATTGATCATAGCTGCTTTAAAGGGCCACAAATCACAACATTTTGGGAGGAGTTAGAGAACCATTATTACCATCAATTCAGTAATAGTTTTGTGTATTTCAATAACAAATAAATAAAACTTAATGCCATGTTATTTCAGAAGCATTTCCTCGCTTTATGACATTAAAGAAGTCACATTTAGAGATGAAAAAGCACTAACCTCAGCACCCCACAACCCACCCTGAAAACCTCATCAAACTTGAGTATGTTGATGGGACCAAACCTGAGGCCTTTGGGTTAAAAGTTGGTCCCACTACACACAGCTCACTTCCTGAGAGCAGGTGTTGTAGCTCCAGACTGAAATGGTGATGTTACTGTGTGCAGAGAGAGCACACAATCAAACCACATGCAGCCACCCAGACACCCGGCCGGCTCGGCTGTAAAACCACTGGGACGCTGGAGTGGGGTGAGATGGGGGATGAGAGGGAGGTGGGCTGAGACCACCTTGTTGGGCAGCAGTGGGGATCAGGGCAACAGTCTGGATTCTTAGAATTCCTGGCCCACAAAGGCAGGATGTGTGTACTGGCCACGCTGCGTCGGACACTGATGGAGGAGTGGGAGGAGGAGGGGGTCGAGGAGGGGTGGAGGGGTTGCCAGTTTGGCAGCCTTCTATCTGGCCATGTGCCAACCATTGTTTGTCAGCCAGGCAAACATTTCCAAAACACATGGAGGTCAGGAGTCGGCGGAGATTCAACAAGCTGTTGCCCTGTTTGTTTTCTCAGCTCGATATCTGACACCATCCACCAGCCTGAAGAGTCAGTCTGATAATGTGCTTTTAACATTTGTCTTACAGACTACTACCAAGATACCTTGTTTCTGTGAGTTTCAAATGTAAATCAACTACTATCTAGAATTTTCTTCAATCTGCTTTCATTTTGTAACCATAGACATAAAAAGGCTCCTTTCAACTCAAAATCACACTTTCATAGAATTCCAAAAGATAAACAAAAAGTGTTTGCACCATACAGGAAGAGGTGCTGCAAGCCTGAGCCAACCACAGAGAACTATAAAGGCAACAGACTCACAGCAGGTCTAGTCCAGTGTGTTAGGAGTTAGCAGCCAGTATATCACTTAAGAAGGCTGATTTGGTTTTGCCTGTTTGATCTTGTTAAAGGACAGTTTTGAAGTTAAAAAGATCTTAAAGACAACTCCTAGATGCCTGTTTATTAAATCACTGATATTTTTCTTGAGCTAACAACATTAGGCTATTTACTATTTTTACATAAGGTTAATACATATATACATACATATACATATATATACATACATACATACATACAAAATACATACGGTATCCATAAATACATAAAGTGATTGCAGTTTTCAAAATAGGGTCTCTTCTCTTCAACCTATATTACATATTCAGTAGCAGAGAAATCTTTCTTTCAACAAGTCCTACAAACCATATGACTATGTAGGTTGTTTATTCCTATCCTCGTCCTCATAGCTAAACCATGATCTGTAAAAAATAATGGATGTAGCATCACTGACGTCACCTGTTGGTTTGTGGACTGCCGTTTTGAACCCTGAAGTTTGGCATTTTGCTGTAGCCATTTTGGTATTTTGGAGCCAGAAGTGACCACATTTGGACAAGAAGGCGGAGCTGGGGAGGATGACCATTGTCGTCTATGGTTTGAATGGCGATGCTCTAGGCTAAAGTAGGAAAGATTTTTAACTGGCTGCCGCAAGACACCCAGCTGAGTTTTGCCAGTAATCTGCATGTACGGCATTACACAGACAGAGCTGGTTGAAAATCGGCAGACTAACGCTAGCTAACCTTACATTTTTAGCCCCACTACTGGTAAGATGCTAATAATAACAAAATGATCAGTATGTTTTCTGTCCCATCTAACACTTGTCGTATTGCAAGGTGTAAGGAACACTGCAGCCTCTATGGCCTTAAGACTTTTACTCGTTATTTCTGACATTATAGATCTATAACCACACTGCACCAGTATTTTTCAGGAGTTTATATTTTTCATCCTTGTTGTACAGTAGATGCAAGAACTACGAACATCTCAACACATTTGCACATTCATTGGCAACAAACATGCAATTAGGTAAATGTCCATGTATGTTAAGTGTGGAATCAGCTGTGTTCGAGTATGTGTGTGTGAAAGCTGCACACAGTCATTACACTGCCTCCACAGGTTACGTCTCCGCCACATTCCTCATACTAGTGTGCTTAAAAAGCTCTCAGTACACTGCAGTCATCACTCATCCCACTTATCCTGAATGGGTTCCATTTTCCCTCCAAACACATACTATCCATACTGTTCACACTGATAACCAGCTGAGTATTAGAATTCATAGATGCGTGTGAGCAGATTATATCATGAGCTGTGGTCCATTTGGATGCCCATGACTGGCAGCAAGCATCTGCACATCAGCCCTCTGATGCCCGCAGCTCTTCGTAGTAATCTCTGATGTCTAAAAACTACTGTTTATTAGATTGTTTTTTTAAAGAAACATTGTCCTTATTAGATAAAATTGTCTCTACTTATTTTCTTTTATGAACAACAATCCCATTTCTGAAAAAAAATCAATCTGGGTTTCACTTTCTATAAAGCACTGAGACACACTGAGACTCTCTTGTTAAGGTCAGCAATGACTCACTGCTTGCTGCCGACGCAGGCCTGTACATTTGAATTCTTCTTGACCTCAGCTCAGCCTTTGACACAGTGGACCACAATGTCTAAATCAATTGTCTGAAAAGCTATGATGGCATCAGTAATGTGGCTCTGGAGTCTGAATTGGTTAATCTCCTATCCATAGGGCAGATTTACGTACCTTATCTGTCCAACAGGGCGTTCTCTGTTAAACTTGGAGATGCCTCCTCCTCCCCCTTTAGTGCTTTTCTCTTTTGGGGGTCCCCCAGGGATCTAATATGGGTCCCCTCTTATTTACTATAAACATGCTACCCCTGGGGCAAATCGTGCATAGACATAACATTGGTTTTCATTGCTATGTGAAAGACATGCAGCTGTATGTTCTGATAAAGCCTGGTACCACAGACGTTTCCTTTATAATGTCATGTCTGATTTTAATGTTTTTTAAACCCTTGAAAGGTCAGGCTGCTGCCCGTATCTGCAAATTGCTAACTTCCTCTGAGCCCAGGTCGGGCCCTAGATTTTGTAGGGCTACTTAGATCCTTAATCTTGACTAATCGCTCAAGGTGACCGGGCCTTTCCTGTCTGGGTCCCTCAGCTATGAACTTCAAACTCAGTATCCTCTTTTACGTCTCATCCTAAAATTCACTTTTAAGGCTTTGTTATCTCAAATGTTTTACTGCGGCAATATTTAAAATGGTAATACAACATTATGTTAAATTTTCATTTTTCTTGCATCAAGTATTAGCGTTCATGCTTTTATTCAAATAATGCATTTCATAAAAGTAGCAGTTTAAAGTTAATATTTGAGCTTCTGTCCTTTCTCTATATTTATAATAAAATCAGAACCTCTGTGCATATTTCAATAGTCTTACTGGGCGTGCTCGTCTTACAGGGAGGTGTGTTCAGGTGAATTCTTGGCGTATTGCTATCTTGAGGCAGCGGGAAGTGATCGCGCCAGTGACCAACAAAAACCTGGTCTAAAGTCATAGTCATGTCATTATTATTTTAACAGCCTGGCTTTTAAAGGGAATGGGAGATGACAATGATTGGTTTATTGCATGTTACGCCCAAAACACACCTATGAATTAATGAAGACACTAAGTACAACTCTTTTGAACCATGTGCCCGGACCCTTTTTTCCACCGTGAAACTAGCAAAAGTGGATTTGGACACGCCCTAAACGCACCTGTGCCAGGCGATTCACGCCGTGCGCTTAAATCATTAAAATAGGGCCCTAAGTGGCACTATAGAAGAGATTATTATGGTAGAAAACAGTTCAGTGACTTTGTAAGACAATTATATTCATGTAAATATATGCTCTGAAATCACTTTCAAACTAATGGTTACATGATATGTGGAAAGGATGAGGATTTAGAAGCTGTTGGATGATGGATTGGATGATTTTCTAAGTTAGAATATAGAGATAGAAGTTAGATTTAAGAAGTTAAACATGTCATCTTTCTGGAATAATGTGTGAAAGATGGAACGTGGATACTTTGTTTCAAAGTACTATTCTCACTTCCTTTAACAAGGCTTTGGTTGGATAGGTTTTCATTAACAGGATGCGCTGTTCCACAAACTCGTAACTCTTGGGATGAATAAAAGTCAACAAAAAATGTAAGCTAGTCCTGCATGTGGTGGCTGCAGGTGTGGCTGTCCTGCAGCTACATACAAAAGAGAGTCATGATTCGAGCTGGCAGCTGCCCAAGCAGCAGGGCAGAGGGAAGCTGTGGCCTGCACATTCCTCCACAGCATCTAATAGGAGTGATGACAGCAGGGAGCACAGAGCAGCATAACTGGCCACAGTGTTAGCAATACTAGCAATAACCTGGCCATTGTGTGTCTGGCATGAGCAGGTGTGCTGCAGGTACTGATAGACACATCCCTTCCACAGAGAGGCTGAGGTATGCAACAAGTGGATTTAAAGCGGGGATTGATGCATAGACTGTATAAGTGAAGCCAAAACGTCTTGATCGCCCCCTGGTGGCTGGCTTTCACTTCACGCACGAGCAGATCAGTTTCTTCTCCTGAAAATCTCTCCTTCCTGCTTAGCAAATCCGCCATCATAATAGCAATGCGCCGAGGCACAAACACGCCTGACTTTTAAAGAGAATGGGAGATGACACTGATTGGTTTATTGCATGTTATGCCCAAAACACACCTATGATTAATTAAGACACTACAACCCGTTTGAACCATGCGCCTGGTGCACGGACCCTTTTTTCTGCTGTTAAACTAGCAGAAGTGGATTTGTACACGTCCTAAACGCACTTGTGCCATGCGCTTAGATCGTTAAAATAGGGCCCTCTGGCTCCAAAATTACAAGATGGTATCTGGGATACTTTGGCTTCACTTTTGTACAGTGAGAGGAAGCGGAGACGCAACGGAGTCCATCCTTATATACAGTCTATGATTTAAAGGTGCCCTGTGGAGTTTTCTTGTAAACAAACAAAAATTATGTTTATATTCAGTGCTACTCACCAAATCGCATTTAGTGTATCTTCGAGGTTCTTCTTCATAAAACATTTGCAAAGTAATTAAGCAATGTTTACATTAATGCATGTTCCCGCCTCCTTTACATAAGTGGAATAGTCTGACACCATAAACAGGACTGTGTATCATTTCACCCGCGTGCATGCGCCTATGCATGTGTGTCTTTGTGCGTGTGCACGAGATAAACAACACGGGGATCCACTCACAGAAAAACAGCTCTATAGCACTACTAGAGGTCTAAAATTCCACAGGAAACCTTTAACTAATAACTTTTACTGCTGTTGCTGTGACGGAAAACTTTTGTGTGCAATTGTGTCCAGCGTTATGCCAACCAAGCTAGCTATCTAGCCTTAGCTGATTTTCTGTACTGCCGTACATGCAGATGAATGGCGGCAGTAGCCAAAGGTCCATGTTTAACCGGTAAATTTTCCACTGGATGAATCGCTTCAGAAGGGTTGAAAATCTGCAACTTTCCCCTTTTAGTGATTAGTTTAGCACAGCGCCATTGCAACCCATTGCAACCATTAACAACACTGGCTTGGCTGCGTCATCCTTCCCAGCTCCTCCCTCTAGTCCAAAAATCGTCACATTCAGTTGGAGAAAAAAACAACAATATGGCAACGCTCGTATTGCTGAACTCGAGGCTTCAAAACAGCAGACCATAAAATAATGGTTGACGTAACAGATGCTACGTCCACTATTTTACAGCCTATGCTCTCCGCCCACCTAGAGCCAGGTTCTGTTTGAGGTTTCTGCCTGTTAAAAGGAAGTTTTTCCTCGCCGCCGTCGCACCAAAGTCATGCTCTTGGGGGAATTGTTAGGTGTCTATAAATTATAGAGTGGGGTCTAGACCTACTCTATCTGGAAAGTGTCCTGCAATAACGCCTGTTATGATTTTACAATATCAATAAAATTGAAATTGAAATAGAGCAACTTTAAGAAAATGACCATATTGTTTGTAATGTCCCTTATAGAATGCTGAAAGGATGTTATGAAACCTGGAGGTTGGATTTACCGGCCTTTACCATCTAGGCTGTAGCTGGAGCCATAACATTGGAAACTGCGGGACATAAAGTGGAATCTGTAAGTGTTTAGAAATTCACACTCATAGCTTTTACCAACAATAGATGCCAACATTATACTTTTGTACAACAATAAATAAACGTTTCATCACTATATTGTACAGACAATCAAGGATTGTGTGGTCCAGTTGACCCATGTTTGCCTGACTACATAGACCCCAATTGGAATGCAGACCATGTATTAGCATTTCTAGTTGAGTAGGAGTTGAGTAGTTTGTTAGTGTGTGTATTTTAGAAAAGAGAGCGGAGAACAATGTATACAGTAAATTTGTATTTGTCAATATTTTTATATTTACTAATTTTTATTTTTGATCTTTGCTTTTTAATGTTTGGTGTATTGTGTAAAGCACTTTGCATTGCACTTTGAGTGCTGAAATGTGCTATATAAATAAAGTTGCCTTACCTTGCCTTACAGTAAGTAATTATTTAGTTTTTAGTTATTTAGTTATAACTGACTGCAAAAGGCCTAACAACAAAGTAATCTGAGTTTTGCAAATAAAAAGATGGGCATTGGGTGGAGTCACCCTCCATGACATCCCAGATTAAAAATGAAGATACAGGAAGCCAAAAAGTAAAACAGTGTTAGGAGATACTGTACCAATTAAGTACAATTGAAGAAACAGCATGAATTAGCTCAAACTTTTGGAGGCCAGAGCAATCAACACAGATTCTGCCTTTCCCTCCAGTCAATCTGAGGTTTCTTAAACTGCACATTGCATTTAGTACACAAAAATAAACAAACTGGTATTGCAAAGGGACTTTAGTGTGGGAGCCGGTGGTGTAGCCAACTGACAGAGAGTGTCCTGTTAGTGGGCAGGGGAAAGGTGGCACCACTACACAGCGCTGCCTGTGATTCAGAGGGGAAAATGTTATCACAGTAAACCGGTAAACAGAAAATGTTCCAGGGCTCCCCTACGGGAACTGGGACACAAACACATAAAGCTCACTGAGTCTGAGGCTGCTGGAAAACCAATATCCAGTAAATGGAAATGAAATCACTTTGAATCAAGAAATGACAGCACAGAAGGTATTGTATGTGTGAGTAAGAAACAGGCCTGGCTACCTTGATGTACAGTAGCTCATTGCAAAAATGTGCTTCCTTTAGCAAACTAGCGAGATCATTTGTTTGCTCAGCAGCTAGCAGGATGCACTAATACCCAATGACAAATATTCAGTGTTACTGGCGTCTAAAATTAGGCAGGAGTGTTTGCGCTAATATTCAACTGGATTGAGGTCATATATTCAAAGGGCTCTTTGAAATTCTTACAGGTTTGGGGTGTGAAAGTTCTTGGAAGGCCTTGAATCATTTCAAAGTGAAAGAAACTAACCAACCTGGACAGACAATATGCTTTGAAGATGCTGCTGAAATTTAGACTTTACCATCATCTAAATAGCACATACTGTATACTTAAAGTCCAGTCATGCTCCTGAGGAAACACATTTCTATAGAAAGAGAAGCTGAAACCTCTCTGGCTACTTGAAGCAAAAGGGATATTTATAGCACTGAATAGGAGGCGGCTGGACTGTTTTTAGTCTAAGGGTGCTTTCACGCCTAGAGTTCAGTGGACTCGGTGCGATTCAGGGGTGAAATTGCAATGTTGTTGCATTTGGTTCGGGTTAGCTTTCACACTGCACTTTGTCAAATCTGAGCAGCTGATAGACAGCGAGTGAAGGAGAGGGAGATGATGATGTGTTGTCACACCGACGACCAGCGATGTGTGCTCAGAATAGCTTATGGATTTTAAAGTTATCATCTCTTAAATCATATGCTATAAGTGCATAAATTGTGTGCAAGATTGAAATTGCTTGAAAGTGTTTTTGTGGAGCTGATAGTCTTAATTAGCTTTGTATCAACTAATTTGGCAATGGCTTGAATGTAACTGACATTCATTCATATAAAATAGTTGCACACTATAGTTTTAAAGGTTCAGCAGGTAACTTTTATAAAAAACTATATCCTGACTGTATTACATGAAACAGATCTATAAAAAAAAAAAAAAAAATAATAATAATAATAATAATAATTATGTTCCTCTGCCTCCTCCTAGTGCCCCTAATGGCATTTATAAGATTCCACCGCAACTGAAAGAAAACAGCCAATCAGAGCCGAGGAGTCTTTAACACAGTCAATCACTGCTCGTGAACTGCGATCAAACTGTCAAACTATGCAGCGCTGATCAAATGAGTCTACTGCATTTCCTATTTAATGCCTCAAATGATTTCAGAAACATATTTTACTGTGGGTGGTGCTTGGTTTTGGCTCAACTGTTCAACATGACAGCCAGGTCACAAAAAAACATTTTATTTCTATGATATGGACTCTCAGTTAGCTCCCCCATACACCACTCAATGATGTGCAGTCACCGGTTTTTGACTGGTAGTCTGAGCTTGGTATGGGGATTGGGTGGAGTCTGTATGGTACATAGTCTGCCTTGTCCTCTGAAGATGAAGGCCTCCCACACTCAGACATAACAAGCTGAGCGTGCCTCTTCCACAGGCATGTTTGTCTCTTCAGGCTCTCCCAACAATCAATCCCATCGATTCCAGTCTGAGTTCACAATATAGAGAAAAAAGATTTAGTGTCTGTACAGTAGCTATGAATCCAATACTATCTCATCCCACTCAATGTGGGTTGGAATACTTAGAAAACAATATACAGTACAATATACTAGCTACATTTGAATCAGGTCCAGTATGTCAGCAAAAATGAGTTTAAAGAATTTTAACTTTGTAATATAAAAAATGGCAGCATCTGTACGAGTTTTCAAAAGTAAGGGAGGTTGGCATACATTAATTGTAGATTTACAATAACAGTTTGCCACTTTACAAGCTGTGCACATCCTTGGCACACCTACATTTAGCATTAGTTCCTACAAGTTAAAATGATCTAAGTAATTTGTTTATGAGCAGCTGAGAAGGAATTCATTTCAGCATCCTGTACTGAGGCCTGGGTAATCAGGGAAGTACGTGACCAGCAGCCAGTCTCTACATGGGATGTTGAAAACACAAAATAAACCCAGTAGAAAAGCGTTGCGTTTGCGATGGCTATCAGAGTTGGCATCTTTGGAAGCCTGTACCCACTCTCATTTTGCACTTTCTTTTACTCAATCTCAGGGAGTGTTATTGATGTAGAAACACACACATGTACTGTAGACTTGTGTTATCATGACCAACTGAGTGAGTGACAATCCGCAGATGTCAGCACTTTCAATTACAAGAGTTTCAAATCACTAAAAGAGAACTGAGGTTGACTGGACTTTGGCCAGAGAGATATTAAGGCCAGAGAGTGATACTGAAGTGATGCTAATGAAGACTAGCACTGAACATGAAACTACAGATACACCACAATGAGCAAACCTGCAACAACTCTCATTTCTCTGTTTTCTCATTTATAACTATCGTTAATGTGTACAAATAAAATACCAAAAATCCAAAGTCCAATAGGTTTTAAATCAAATCCCTGCCATAAAACATACTGTTTTTTCTCCCTCTGAACTAGCCACTCTGGAGTCTGTAAGAGTATCCAAAACCTCAGGGCATGAAAGAGTATTTGGTACACTGGGATGTTAGAGTAAGAAATAATCTTGTCTTTCTTCATTTTTGATACTATGTTATTTAAAGAGTTGAAGAACCTGCAGTCTGCAGTCAGACCAAACCAACAACCACAACCAAAAGGGAGAAAATGTCTAACCTTCTGGTCCAGTTTATATTTGGAGGTATGGTGTTCCTCTTGGGTGTGCTTCCTCTGTATCCTCTCCCAGATGGGCTCAAAGACCATCGGTTTGCTCCTGAGCAGGAGGGTTTGGGCTGACCTGGGTGGCTGCTGGTCATCTTTGGCCTCAGGGGCAGCAGCCAGAGTTTGACCCACAGGAACAAGGTGGGGGTCCTGAGAAGGGGCAGAGGCCTTCTTCACCTGGTGGTCACTGTCTGAGCCCGTCCTGGGGAAACCAGGATCTGATAGGTCAGTATCTGCCTCCGACTTCAGGGAGCCCTTCCCTTCCTGGTTCAACTGAGACTTCACAAAAGTTTGCTTCAGCAGAGCCCTCTTCCTTGACTTGTCCTGTTTGAGTTTTTTCTAAACCACAGAACACATTATGTGGTTTAACTCATCCACACAAATTAACTTCACAAGTTACACACTGTCTCATTGTAGGGTAACTCATTTATTTTACCTGGCTAACATCAGATTTGTCCATCTCAGCAGGGGGGAGGAAAATCACTTCCTTGACAGCGAGTCGAGGAGACTTAGTGCTGTGGTCAAAAAGACAAATGGGTACAATGTAGTAGATGAAAGTGGCTTAAATGATAAAAAATAAAAAAAAACACTACATCATAACAAGAGATGAATTAAACATACAGTTTAAAGAAAGATGAAGTGCAAAAACAAAGGTTTGTACAAACAAAGAATACACTATAGGTGTTTTCGGAGGAACTTTTTAATAGTTCTTAGAACCCAGTCTAAGAACCCACATTTTATTGTGTCGTGACCGCAACAACTACGAACGATAGTAGTTCTCAAAAAGCTGTTTTATAGGGACGTTTTTAGCTCCTATTCCAGAGTAGGTACTCTTCCAGCACAAAAGGAACTGTGTACAGCGTAATGTTAAGTAATTTTATTTCGAGAGGGGCAGTGCACAATTAAACATTATCTTTGTATAAAAACGAGGAGAGATGCATTGTACCAGGTTTTAGCACAATTCCTATTTTATGCCTGTAGTCCCTGGGCAGGTAGGTAAGCGTCCAAACGCAGGTGTACGTCGAAAATTGATCGATCCCATGAACAACACCGGCAACCGGCATTTTTAACTGCAAGCTAACTAGCCAGCCGCTAAAAGAGTAAAATTTACCAACTTAATACTTCATGCCTAGAACTGCAGTGGGTTCCATAATAGTAACAGTGGCAACAGTAACAGTAGTTCTCGGGGGAGATCCCCAGTTTGTAGTTCCTCTCAGGGAATCCCTAGGACTCTTTGCCCGAAAACGCCTTGTGAATCTCTGATTGTTGTTACATTGTGTGAGTATGACATGTTAAGTCACATAACATTATGTGTCAATTAATGCTGTTGCGTGTTTCTTCCATTAGGTTGCGTTACATTATGTTGTTGCTATATGTCATGGCATGTAAAGTGTGTTTTCTACCATATTGTCTAGTCATATTACTCTAGGCTCAGCATTGCAGAAGGACAGTCCATCACCTGTCTTGGGAGTTATGAGGTGGAAGGGAACAAGAACTGGGAACCCATATCACTACAGGCTCTGAGTACTGGGACGTACTGGTGTAACTGGGCAATGGGCTGATGTGGGCGGTCTTTAGCTGCAATAACAGTCAAAGCATAAATAACAGTGATTTTACAGATGATTTCAATATATGTTGTGACACAATACAATTTCTAGGAATTCAAATGAGAAACTATTTATTAATAAAAAAATGTCTATTTTTCGCTAAGCTAGTGAATTAAACATCTGACAAATCAAGACACTTCTCCACAATAATGTGAAATCTTGTAAATCCAATATTACCGAAAAGTAGGCCTGCTTTTAACTTTAACAACAAATCATCTTGGTTCTCTATTTCTACTTTTCTCTCTCTCTCTAGTTTTTGAAAACTGCTACAGATGGGTGACAAATGAAAGGAAAACAACATAAAGAAACTGAAACGCGGGAACTGAAAATGGCAAATTGCACTTTTCCGTGTCATGCATATGCATTCACGGGAGGGTCAAGGGGAAAGTGGGAGTTTCCCATAAAGAGATGGGAGGGGGAACGTAAAGTGCGCTTAATTATGTATTCTGTGGTATGTACAGCATTCTTCCAAAAGATTAGGGGCCTCATGTATAAACGTTGCGTACGCACGAAAAGCTTGCGTACGCTGGTTGTCACGGACACTTTGTGATGTATAAAGAAAAACTTGACGTGAGAATGTGCAGGCCGTCACGCAAACTGTTGAGCAGTCGTGAGAATGTGCGGGCCGTCCGCAAAGTCTTGTTTGGCTCTGTAACGTGGCGAATTCTAAGTTAAAAGTGCTGAAAATCACCAAACATTACAAAATAATGTTTCCACTTCACTTACTGACGTATGTCTGTGACGTTGTGTATGAAAAAAACATATTTATATCCGCTGATACTCCATAAAAGTTTGATCATTTATATGGCTAATGTTTCACATCTTTCACACTATTAACTGTTCAATCTGCAGGCTACTTAACCTGTTAAACATGAGGACGGGAAATGAATGATAAATCCACTTAGAAAATACTTTCAGTCATCCTCTGTATTTCCCATAGATGAAATACATACTCACTGTGCAACAAAAATATCGGCATTGAAAAATGTAATAGCCTATATTACATTTTTCCGTGGCAATCTTTTTGTTAGTGTCTGTAAGTCTGTAGTTACTGAGGCTCAGACATCCATGGCGCACGGGATGCGGGACGCACGGCTCCATCTCCCCAGGAACAAACGCTGTGTCGGGTGGGCAAACTCATGTGATGCGTAATTGATCCCGTGGATGATTAGTAGGCTATTAAGTGAACAAGGTGTACCCGGTCCACCAAACACTGGGCCGTCTTGACTGTCTTGATTCTGCACATATTTCTGTTACTGTAGTCCTATTTACTATTTCATTTATTTCATCCATGTGTGGCGCAGCGGATCCATGCGCACTGTCACCCACCTCTCCTCTGATTCGGATCTCTCTCGCGCTCTAGCCTACTAACACTTAAAATAAATGGCATTACATCTGTGGGTTCAAACTGCTTATTGTGCGTCATTTGGACTGACACTGAGATGCATGTTGTTCTGTAACTGGTGTGGCGCTGCCTCTATTCTCTTGATTTCCGCTTCGACATTAGACATTGTTTTTTTAATTTCTGCCATTCACAGCCTGGTCAACATTTGCCACTCTGGGCATTTTCTTTTATTGCTTATCCAAGATGACAAACCTCCAGACAGAAAAACATTTATCGCGTCCACTTCTGCGATCAGCACCTAAACCTCGGTGAAGTTTTTTTCCGTCTGCAGCGGGATAACCCGTTGTGATTGGACGAAGAATGACGTCGGGGGCGCATTTATAGTAATTTCCATATTCATTTATGGGAGGAGGCAAGGCGGGGTCAGTGGCTCATTCATGTGCGCTCAATTTCACGTTCATTGTGATGTATAAAGGAAAGGTGCGCAGGACCTGGCGTACGCCCGGTTTTATACATCTGAATATTTCTGTGCGTAAGTACGTGCGTACGTGCGTAGTTTTTGGTCGTACGCCATCTTCTGGTATGAAAGCTGCGCAATCTTTTATACATGAGGTCCTAGGTGTTTACTGATGGTGGTGGAGAGCATTGTCTAACACCAAAATCTTGGGTTGACATCTTCCATACTCATCAATCCCTTCAGGGAGCACTTACGTTTTGTATGGAGTCATTTCTTATCTTTCTAAAGTCAATTATTGAGATTTCCTTCAATTTGTCACCGGTCTGTATATTTAGAATATTTACCTACTTACTTGGATGTTACTTTGTACATCTTCACACATCGATGACTATAGATATGTGAGGGACTCCTGTCTCTTCATTTTTGCTCCCCATATTACTGTGCAACCCTCAGTGACACGCTGAACCAACCTTAACTGTCTTGTTTTCTTTGTGTGTTTCCAGATGAGTAGTCATGGCTGAGCTGGAAGTGGGAATCTGGACATTTTCCCTGCAGCAAAAGATAATTTGCGTCATCAATTTACACTTGTACTTCACACATAATCAACTTCACGTAACTGGGTTGTAGGTCGAGAGATAGCTCTACCAGATCTTATTACAAGCCAATTTGCAGACAACACCACCCTTGGGACTTTCAGCCAAAGAATACACACAGAAGGGCTGCACAATATATCGTTCTTTTTGTTTTTCTTATTCAACAAGCAATTTGTTGTATTTAAAGGGATACTTCACCGATTTAGCATTCAGCTTTGTATCAGTAGAAACCCGGTAGTATTTCTGAATGACCGTGCGTCCCTCCCTCATGTCCCCCTGAGAGGGGAGATCTCTGCATTGGGGGTATGGAAAGCATTCCTCCAATGACGCAAAATGACGATTTTTGCGTCATTGGAGGAATGTTTAGCCAGAGGCAAAGAACTACAGCCAGCAGTAGGAGCTACTTCCGCATGTTTTCAACACGCCCATCACCCGAAGCCAGGCGATCTCAGCCGGAAAAAAACGAAATGTCAGTCATCTTTAATCCTCGCTAAACAGGGCTCTCTCTTCTCAGCAGCAAAATTTTACAAAATGATGTGCTTTCAAACTACCACACACGTGTACCACCGGAATACATCGCTACAGATCGGAGAATATGCAGGGAACGATATTACAGACGGAATAATCGGCACACTACGAGAGCTTCGCCTGCACGGAGACCAGCACGGAGACCAGCACGGAGACCAGCACGGAGACCAGCACGGAGACCAGCACGGAGACCAGCGGTCTCGCTCGATGCCACGAGCCGGGTAGGGGACATCCTCATCGGCTAGGTGGGAAGCTAACGCTAACTGGGGAAAAGGCACATCCAGAGCGAGCTAACGCTAGCCGGCCACCTGTCCCATCAATCCTGATTGAAAGTGTCCGTTCATTAAACAACAAACTGGACTACATCCAACTTCAACGAAACTCCCAACGCGAGTTCAGAGACTGTGTTTTTTGTTATTGTGGAAACATAGCTGAACAACAGTGTTCCGGACTGTCCAGTTACCAGGCCTGCTAGCCCTCCGACGATCCGAGCTAGAGATGCGCTGTATGAAGGTGGGCTGTGTTAACACGGACTGGTGCAGAAATGTGGTGATTTGTATCCAACTAACTGCTAACCGCTGGAGTTTGTGACTGTTACATGGCGACCATTCGACATTCCACGCCAATTCACGGCTGTGTTTAGCTATACTCGGTGTTTACAGCCCACCAAGCCTAATGCTGGTATGCTTAACTGAACTTTACGGAGCCTATAATGTGTGTGTGCACTAAAGGTAGACTGTTTTGTATGTCGTTTTTATATAATGTAGTTTTTATATATTTTAAATGTGTAACACCACTTGAGCCACGATGAAACGTTGTTTCGTGTATATGGTTGAAATAACAATAAAACACATTGAGTTGAGTTGAATGCCTGTCTGTCTGTCAAGCGGTAGGCGTGGCTTGGGAGTGGACTCAAAGCAGCGAAGCGAAGTGCATTCTGGGATTTGGTGTCTTTCATCCATATGAGCCAAAAACACATTTTCTGGCTTTTCTCGGACTAGAAGGCACCAATTTCAATTTTTTTTCTTCACATTTCTGCTACATAAGTGACCCAATTTAAAGATATATTCAGCTTTCCAGCGGTGAAATATCCCTTTAAGCAGAATACTGAAAGCAGCAGAAATTAGTACACTTTAATATCTGTCTTTTTTAATCATTGTCGTGATATTCAACAGCGTTATCGCTTATCGTATATTTTCCTCATATCGTGCAGCCCTAACACACTTAGTATCTGTTCAGTATGAAACACAGATTAGCTCACAAATAAATACGGAGGCATATGCAGGTACAAATACAAAAGAAGATTGTGTTTATTTTCTCAATAAAGTTTTAAGAACACAATTCTCTATAATATTATTCAATCTTTTAAAATATAAAAGTCATAAACAACATCCTTGATGAAGGTTCCCAAAGGACAATGATACTGTCCACTACTGCGTCTTACCTTGAGCTTGATAACAATAAATTATAATATTTATTATTATTAAATAACCCTAAACTACTCAACAGTAATTGCATTTCAAATACAAGTAACATACAGCCCATCACTGATTGTTACCCTTTTAAATATTGCAAAGAAAAACTCCCGCACACTGTCTAACTTGCAAAACGTTTTGCAACTCTTGACCTACTTGTCACTCCTATGCACCTGTCTCACGTTGTAGATGTGCAAAGTATTTTTCCCTTTTAAATATGAAATAATTGTCACGCCATTTTGAATTTCAGAATTTTCTCTCTCTTTTGCATGGGTACGATAAAAGTGAAATAGCTTTTGTTGCAATTTGTTTTAGGTCAAGTTACATTATTACTGGACTAGTAAGCTTCTAAAGAGGTTGGTGATGGAGTTTGTAATCTCGATCTACCGTTTGCTTTTTCTGTCATAGCAAGTCCCTCTAGCAAACGCGTCTTTAAGTGACATTTGGCTCGACTTTTCTTTTGCTTTCCCCGTGTTACCTGCTGATGTGGAGGGCGCTGAGCCTGCTGACTTTAATTTCATACATTCTTGATATTCCAAGACGTGTTTGCAGCTGAGGTGGTGGAGCAAATTGCTCGTGTTGCCGCCTTTCGCAACTATTTTAGCCCGACAGCACTTGCATAAAACGGTTGTTTGGTCAACGTCGGATTTTTGGAAACCAAAAAACCTCCAAACAACAGACCCGGCGGCTCCTTTTTTTGGCACAAGTTCGTCTGTGTCATTTTCTACTACTTCTGCAGCATCCATCTTCCGTGTGACGTCCCTCTGGTGCACTGCTGTTTACCGTCGCTGCTTAGAAGTGCAGCATTTTAAAGGGTCCGTCTAAAACAGTGTCGCGCGGCGCAGCGTAACTTTCGTTCCGGACGTTGTGTTATTAAACACACCGGTATGGCGGTATATTAAAAATGAACATCGTGACGAAAATATACACCGGTTTTCGGTATGAACCGGTAGTCTGGCCCTTTATGTGATTCTTATTTTCCAGTGTGGCCCTTAGTGAAGTTGAGTTTGACACCCCTGGTCTACAGTAACTAGCTGTCTGGATTTACCCTGCAGAGATATGAGTTAACCTTAGTAAATCCATCAGAGTTTAAATGTAAATGGACTGTATTTATATAGCGCTTTTCTAGTCTTAACAACTACTCAAGTAACATAGTACAGGAACCATCCACCATTCACACATTGATACAACTGCCAACTGCCAACTGTTTATCAGATAAACATTCACAAACATTTACGGGGGGCAACTCGGGGTTCAGTGTCTTGCCCAAGGACACTTCGCCAGGGATCGAACCACAAACCTTCCGATTCGCAGGCAACCGCTCTACCGCTGAGCCACAGCTGCTCCTGCTGTTTAGAATGCCAACACAAAGTAAGTGAAGAGTGACAGACATCTGGCCGAAATGAGCAACATCCGGTGGAATTTCCGATGGCAACGGAGCAATCCCAGAAATTAAATGTCGTTGATATAGACTTTCTCTGAACCAAACAGCGAAATCCAAAACCTGATACCTCTGCATGTCTTACTGAAGGTAGGCTACGCGTGCAAAGACGGAACAGTGTGGAGAACTGGAACATCGGCTTAGACCTATAAACACCAAGGAAGAGTTGGAGCTTCTGTGCACCATTTATACTTGGCAAAAGATTGCTTAAATCACAAACATTAAATGTTAAGGGGCGTACCTCTAACCAACACTTTACATTCAAATAGATTTTTTTAAAAGCAACATACCGTCGTTTTGCTCCGCTTGATAAAGCCACACAGCTGATGAAAGTGTGGGTAGCAGCTTCCGAGAAATCATCTTCACGTCCAAGAAGAGAGGCCTCAATAGGTGACCCAGCATCAAGCCACTCGGATGCATTAACCGCAGTAAAGGCTGGAAACCTATCCTCTGATAACAAAGAAAGAAAACTTGACTACTATTAGGCCTACAGTTAGTATATCAGATTACATACTGATGGTATAACAATAACACATGCCATTTAATAATTAATAGTAGGGTTACAAGTAGAGATGGTCCGATATCATTTTTTGCTTCCCGATACCGATTCCGATCCAATACCAGTGTCTCACATATTTTTTTTTAATGTTTTAACAGCTGTATACTACTATCCCTGTATGGATGTGATATGATTTTAATTTTTGTTGTACGGCCTGGCTTAGATTAAACTCTTTGTGAAAACATGAATAAATAATGAATGCCACAAAACTTTCTTTAATTATCCAGTTGAGTCATAATGGAAAAAGAACATAAATAAACTACTTTGAAGTAGATTTTCTTCGGGGCTTAATAACGTGGTATGGGATCAATGCATAAACTCCAGTACTTGCCGATACCGATACCAGCATTTTAGGCAGTATCGGAGGCTTTTCTGAAACTAGTATTGGTATCAGAACATCTCTAGTTACAAGAGGGTTACATGTGTGCCCACCTTCAGAGGCTGTTACTGAGGCCCTGCTGGATGTAAGGGCCTTCACCTTTCCAGGTTTGCATTTACGAATGCACTGCTCAGCCTCCCAAGAGCAGGTGTGGGAGCACAGAGGCCGGAGACAATGCGCTTCATCCTGAGTGGAACTGGAACGGCTGCCCATGCCTCTGTTTACACAGCGATACTTTTCATTCAACCATAAAGGCTAAACCACGCTAACAATTAATTGCTATTACTGTACCAGGGTTCAAAATTAACCTTTTCGTCCACCAGTTAATGGCTGGTGAATGTTTAAATTTTACCAGCCACTCAATAGATACCTTTTTTTTAAAGCAAATCTACCAGCCTCTTGCATAGTTTACCAGAATTTAGCTGGTGAATGGTGCCAATTTTGAACCCTGCTGTACTATTATTGTACTAACTACAAAATGCATGATGCAAGACACAATACATATGAACAACAGTGCTATATATGACAGGAGTTTCTACATTTTCCAAGATTTGACATTGTTAGCATTGTTAGGTAAACTATCCGATTCACCAGCCCACTGTCTTTAGAATTAATTTGTCTTCTCAGTGGCCATTGATTTAGCAGGTGTTAAAAGGTGCTCTTTCAGTGTGGGCTACCAGTGGAATATACAGTGCATTCATAAAGTATTCAGACCCCTTCACTTTTTTCACATTTTATGTTGCCGCCTTACGCTAAAAAGTTTAACTCATTTCCACCTCATTAATGTACACTTAACAAACCCATAATGACAAAGCGAAAACAGGATTTAAAATGTATTTGTGTGCAAACATATTAGAAAGAGAAAACTGAATTGAATGTAGATTGATGAGGGGAAAATTAATTTACACAATTTTAAATGGTTTAGGGATTTTTGAATGCACTGTAATGCATTAAAGTGAATTCTTGTGTATATGTATAGAAATAAATAACCAAATTTGCTTTAAAAAAAGGAAGTAATTCCGGAATGTGCTTCCTCTTTCTGGTAAGTAGGGAAAGAGACATTTTCCATGCTATAGCATGAATAGAACAGGTGTAATTAATAACATAAATGGAAGTTGCAGTGTATTTAGGTGCTGTGGTTCCAAGTCCTTTTGGTTATGTACATGGATCTATCATTAATATTAGGCTACAGTAGGCTATTTTAAAGAGGGCGCGAGGGCCCAGAATGCATTCAGCTTGACCTGTTCCCTACCAAGGCCAGTGGCAAAAGAAGAAATGTAGTGTTAGAAATTAAAGGCACTGTTTTAAACTGTTGATAGTGTTTTAATGAACTCTGTCTACTGATCCAGCAAAAGAAGATCACATGGACAGTTGTGCAAAGAGTCTGTGCGCCAAGCTGTAAGAGGCCCCAGGATGGCTTTAACTATTAACAAATAAATGTCTCAACTTCCCCTTTTTATGTACTTTCTGGTGCCAAAGTCAGGTGATCTTTATATTACAATGTACTGTATGTATCCGCATATGGATCTGTGGGTATGTGTAATGCTTAAACTTCGAACCTGACAACTGCTAGTTTATTTGCATACATTCAAAATATGTTGTGTGTGTTGTTGTTGACCATATAAGATAATATTTAGGTGTGCTGTGCTTTTGTGACCATATAGATATTTAGCGTGCCGTTTAGAGACAACCCTCTCTGGTATAGTATATAAAGACAGGAGTGTGCTTCGTTAAATTTTGGAGCCTTTTTGGAATTTTTGCATTTTTCCTGTTTTGAAGACTCTTGGAATTGTGAAGCAGTTTCTCCTATTTGGAGTTATATTTTTCTTTCACTTTACTTATTTTAGACTAAGTATAGTGGCAGTTTAGCTTAGCTTTTGCATTGAATAATTTTATTCTCTTTTAATCTTTTAGTATTGAATAAAAACAAGTAGAGCGTTGTGGTGTACTGAAGGACAGCAGTTTTATTTTTGGACATCATCTACCTTTGCATCTGAGGTTTCTCCACCATATCTGGTAAAGCCCCTTGTGAATTCTAACCATTCTCTAATGCAGTGTTTCTCAAATGGGGGTATGTGTACCCCTAGGGGTACTCTGGAGTACTGCAGGGGGTACATGAGATTTTTTTTTTTAATGTGCTAATCAAGAGAGATTAGTGCTAGAGGAGTTGGGACATGAGCTAAAAGAAAGGTTATGTTTTGAGAAGGAAATATGACATCTTTTGTCATCTGTGCTCTGTCAGGTCGCAACATTACTCTAGGAGGAATGAGACATTGCTTGGTTATACATACACACTGATGATACTACTGATTTGCATGATTGTTTGTGTTGTGAAAATGCTGCTAATTTCAATGTGGTCATTGTTGTTTGCTACCGAGTGCTTAGACACTTGAATAAAGCATTATAATCTCACTCATCCCAGGTGCGCTACAGCCTTGTGTAATTCCTAAAAACCCTGACAACCCAGATGGGCAGGGAGGTTACGTAACGTTACGTTAGTAGTCTGAGTCACTCAATCCGAAAGGAAGGACTTGTGAAAAGTGAGAGCACCACACAATAGGACCTTGGCCTAGACTGCTGAACAGAGCCCAGATTGATACTTGTGTTCCAGATTCTGAAGTCCATCAGAAAAGTCATAGTAAACTAGTAAAGCGTTAGCTAGCTATAACGCCAAAGAATGAGCCAATAACATTTGGCCAACTGTGATAGATTTATAGTTATACTGATCGTTATACTGTTAATTTACGTCCCTTAAAGCACCTTTACCCCACTGTTGTTATAGAGCATCTTTGCTAACGTTATTCACCTGCAAGCTTTTTTTAGATAACGTTGTCTTGATATAAACTAGCTAGCTATCAAGCTTTTAGTTTTGAATGAGTTTGTCTGGCGTATCGTCTGCTTAGTTATTCAGTCATTTTTAATCTTTGCTTTTCATGTCAAGTAACTAAATCCACTAGCTAGCTAACTAATATAAATCACTTTCAGCTTACCTTTCACGTGACTGTAACCAAACGTTTTACTTTAGGGTGTCAGCTTTATGCAATCTGGTAGTTAGCTAGGTTGGCGCTTCTGTTGCATAGCAACACTAACTTCACTAGGATCTCGAGCACCACCTGCTGGTCTCTGGCAGTCATCCCAACATAAAAAATATACTGTATATTTTTAAACTAATTAATAACAATAATTACTAATACACTGTTTGATACTCAGACTGACAAACACTATTTAACGATTGTATGCACCCACGCCAAGCATATTTGTTTCATATTGGTTCTTAAATATCAAATTAGACTTAATGTGAACCTTAACAATAAAAACTAATGCAGAAAAAACTGACTGACAACAATAACATGCCAAGACAAGTGATAAAGGACATTTTCCATGTCATTTATTTTCTGGAATTACTTTCAGTTAACAAAATTGTGTAAAAGTTCTATTCTCATAGCAGCAAGCTAATGATTAAAACAACAGGATTACTGCTGATTCAACAAACTAATGTGCTACATTGCCATGTAAAAATTTGGGATTAATTTACATCACCAACAGATATCACATCATTAATGAAACATATTTGTTTTGATTCTTCTATGAATTACAGGCTGGTTATTTCAAACAAAAATCAGAGCCTGAAATTGTAGCTGTGGCAGCTGTCAGTCAACAGGACAGCACAGAGGTGAAGAGCAGGCTGTCGGACTTCTCCATCTAATCAAGTTCATCAGCAGAGGCCTCTCTCGTCATCTTGGCTGCTCCACCGGGCAGAGACAGCTAGTAAAGCACCTCGCGCCTGTCTTTAATGTTGAAAATGAAGACGCAGACTTGTATTATTATTCTGGTTCCACCTCAGTTTAGCCAGTCCAGATCATTATCCTCCTCATCATCACCAAAGAGAGGGGCTGGTGGGGGACGCCCCTTCAAGCTCTGGACGCAAACAAGAGAGATAACAAGATAAATGCTGTCCATCAATGTTGTATTGATGGTAATACAGAGCAGAATTAGTGGTTTAAGTAGTGATTAAACATGACTGACTGACTTAACATTGAAACAAAACACAAGGAAAGGACTGGGTGGGAGGGGGGGGGGGTCTACAGATCCTTCCTCACCATCTCATCCTCCTCTTCATCCTCGCTGGGTGCTGCAGGGTTTTTTGCAGGTGTGGACTGGAAAAATGGTTCTTCTCCATTTTCCTCACCCATTCCCCCAGTCAGACTGAGAGAATAGTAGAAAAAAGGGGCAGGGAGTGGGGGATGCACAAAAAGACAGTGAAGAAAATGGGGATGAAGCAAGCAAGAAACAACACTTTAGACAGGCAGTTAGTTTGCAGAAATCATGCATACATGAGTAGAGATGGGCGGCACAAATATGTTACAATTGTAGTGTAGTTAATGAAATCTGTTACAGTACATTGGCCTTCAAGACCGCATCTGACAACATGTGACCAAGTCCCCAGGTCCAAATGACTTCTCATTGATGGCTCACGGTACATCTCAAATGAAACAAATAGTTTATAACAGTATATAAGTTAAAATGTGTATTGGGTTCCAAAGCACACAGAAAGTTTTTAAATGTATTATCTTCATTCCACAAACCAGAACCATCTGAGAAACTTTTTGGAAAAGAGCAGGCACTTTCAAAATATACTTTGCAAGTGATTGGAGGAATTATCTGTTTGTCAAACTATTGCCGAAGCCAGAGTGGGAAAAAAAAATGTCCATCGAGAAAAGCCTTCAGTGCCGGTCTTTGCTCTTCTTTCAATGAAGAAATCTCCAGTTGTGATATAACGGATGCTATTGCAGCATCTCCTCAGGATGCTGTCAAGATAGATTTTTGTGTGATCTCGAGATCTTGTGATACCGCAAGAATCAAGAATCCAGCTGCTGTGTAAGGTACTTTAAGTTTTATACTGCAGTTGCAAGCAAACCATTTTCAAAACGTTGTGGTGCATTCAAGAATGCCTTGACTATCTATAGACTAGTCTTTGTCACACAATCCACACACCATATACAATGTTCAACCCGTTTGTCACCTCAACTTAGCAACCTATAACCCAGTTGCGCTTTTGATCTCTGCGCAAGCTTCGCAGAAAGTTCAGACCCGAAAGCGAGCTGATAAAAATGGCAGGTGAAGGCGGTGTTCCTGCAAAGAAATCGAAATATAGCTGTAAATTTCAACGTGTTGGGTGCAACAATTTACATGCATCTATCTAGTCATATCGACAACCTTCACGCTTTTTGTAAGGTGTGTCGCATTGATTTTAATGATTTACGTGTGAAAATATGTTGGCTCTGTACACGCAAAAAGTATATTTTCTTTTTAAATGAAGTCTGGTGGGTTTAGCGCTATCGACTTCAGAGCTGTTTCTGGTTAAACAGATCGGTCCTAAGAGGTTTTAAAGGTCTATCTATGAAGGGATCCTTTTCATAGTGTTGTCAGACGCGTAGAATATTAATCTAACTTACATTGTAGCTTGTTTCGCCGCTGCCGACAGCAGCAATCTCACTTAACACTGGACCAATGTCAAAGATTGTTGTTCCTATCAGTCTCTTAGACACAAAAACCTAGGAAAATAGGGTCCAGGTTGAAAAAAACGGTAGTTACCCTTTAAGCTTAAGGATTCACTGTGTTGCATGTGTGTTTAATTAAATAATTAAAACATGATGTATAAATATATGAATGTCAATCATTTTTTTAATAGCTTAGTATGGTATGCACCACAAAAAGGTTTGTGTAAAGGCTTTATGCCACCCCACACACATTATTGTAGGCCCAGTTTAATATGCAACTCAATTTCATACAACATGTAGTGGGGGGTTCCTGCTCTGTCTCTCTTTCTGCTAAGGGGTCCTTGGCCTAAAAAACGTTGAAGACCCCTGATCTAGACACCTCACCAATGAACAATGACAGACCCATGACAGACCCATATCAAGACTCCCATTTTTAAGTAAAATCATTGAAAATGTTGTCTTTCAACACCTTAACACCATCTTGGCCCTAAACTATAGTTATGATGTTTTCTAGTCACAGCACTAAGCGCTGCTCTTGCAAATCACTGAAGGCCAGACTTTGCTCAGACTGAATATTTATGATGAGATGACAGCTACCGTGGCTGGCCAAGAATAATCTAATTGAGTAACGATTAATGCCAAGACTCACCTTGTGTCCTCTCCTGAGCTGTTCGGTAGTGCACTCGGTGGCGGAGGAGGGTTGGCTGGGGGTCCAAAGGCTTTCAGAGAAGCAGCATGCATTTCTTCTGCATGCTCGCCATCGTCCACAATCTCCTTGTCCTCGTCACTGCTCACTGCAGCGTTTCTTTCTGAAACAGTTTCCTGTCCATCCTCAGGTGGTGAGCTCTGATCAGGTTCACCACCTAGATCTGCAGGTTTGTTGGTGTCTTTTTCGTTTTGTTGGTGTCCTGCCTGCTCCTGCTGTACTTCCGACTCTGCTGCCTCTTGCAGTTTGGGCTCAGTGGGAGAATCGGGATTGAGAGCAGTAGCCTCTGGTGGGCTTTGTGCGTTTGACTCAGTGACGGTCTCCGTCTCCTTCTCTGCTGCTACTTCCTGATCCATCTGGGTCTCACTGAGGGAATCTGATTTAGCCTCATGCTCTTCTTCCTCCTTTTCTTCCTCTTTGACTTCTCGGTCACTGTTCACATGTACATTCTGCACAGTCACCTGTCTTTGCTTCACATCCTCACTTTCTTCTTCCTCCTCTTCCTCTTCTTCCTCTTCCTTCTTTACCGGTCTCGGTGGAGATCTGTCTGTGCCACTGAGCAGCTGCAGGGTTACATTCTGGAAATAAATGATTGAAGGGCT